>JALMQS010000589.1:5206-54144 GCA_024734495.1 Forficula auricularia | reverse complement strand
ATATGTTTGGCACCAACTTCAAAAAGTAATTTCATCTTAATATTTCGTCGTTTAGTTGTAACTAAATAATATAATTATTATTTTATACCTTTTAGTGTATTTTATTTGTTGCATTTAATTTTTTGAAGTCGGTTTTTTATTTTTTCTTAAAAATTATTTTTGTACCTACCTACTTCTTTCATTAAATTTTAGACATGAATCGCAGTAAAATTAATTTTTTTATGTGTGTCAACAACTGTCGGAAACCTATGTCAACGACTGTCCTTTGGGTGTCAATGACTGCAATAATGGGTCGACTCAAACTTGATACTCCGGCATTTTAAAACCCTCCAACATTTTTTCATGACTACCCGTTCTTAATTATGAGCATAGATGTCCTAATCATCCACACAAGCAAAATTGGAATCGGCCTTTTCCTTAATCAATAATTAGCATTTAATCGCCTCAATTCGCTTAAGGGTGTCAACAACTATGCATGTTACCCTACTAGTGCTTGGGTTCGACTCCAGAAGGGACAAGACCCTCATACATGCAATATAAACATATCTATTAAAATTTTTGATAAATGACCTAAATTCATGTTCATAAAATTATAATTAATTATGTGTGATCTTAATTGAAAATGTGGTTTAAATAAATTATTTTTATCTAGAACTGTTTCTTTCAATTATTTATCCTTGTGCTGCCTCTCCATTTAATCTCCTCTGAATTCTACAAGCCCATCTCCAATAAAAAATATTTCCCCTAATCTATTTCATTTAATATAACTTCCTTATTCTTCTTTTCAATCTTAAAATAGAAAGAAATTAAAAGAAGTTATTAATTTTTTAAAATTTATTATTATTAATCCATGTTTCGGGCCTAGTCGAACCCATCTTCAATTAACACAAACACTTTTAAAATAATTATGTAAAGGAAAAAGTGTTTGTGTTAATTGAAGATGGGTTCGACTAGGCCCGAAACATGTATTAATAATAATAAATTTTTAAAAATTAATAACTTCTTTTAATAATAGAATTGGTAAAATTCAATACAAGAATTAAGTACAAATGAACAGAATTGTGAACAAATATAACAATAAACCATTCTCCCACAAAAAAAAAAAAAACAAAAAACAAAAAGAATAAAAAAGTTATATTAATAAATTGGACAATCAAGAATACTTTAAGTTTAAATATTTCATTTAAATTTAATTAATCTGTTTAAACCTAAAAATATATAGGTACCTACCATTTTTGGATTGCTTATAATTTTTCAAAATATTTTCTAGAGAATTAACCTTCACACTTTCATCTGGTATGCTAAAATATATAATTTTTTTCCATTATTATCATGATATTGTTATTATTATTGGTTTAAAAAAAAAATTAATGAGAATGCCCTCATCTTTATACGTACATGAGAGTTAGACCCCTAATTTTAGAGTGCCTAAATATAAGTGATTTTTTAAAGTCTCAATTCTCATTAAAAATTTAAAATATGTACGAAGAGCGATCAGTTATTTCAGTCTTTTCAGCAAACTAATTCTTTGGTATTTAACGGTTACCATGGGCCAAAAAAGGTTATGGAACCTAACTTTGCTCAGTGTAGAGCGAGAAAAAACCCCCGAAAAAACAGATTTCGAAATTGAGATAAATCTATTTTCGTCTCAGAAGGCAAGCAAGGTGCAATTTTAAGATTAAGACTATTGAAAGAGGGCATTTATACTGACTAATTTTTATTCTAAAACAGAAAATAAAAATGTTTTGTAAAATTTATGACTTTTTTATTTCATTTATATTTTTATTTTATATTGAGATAAATAAAAGAAAATGTGTTCTGGTCTGTTTCTGGATGTTAAACACGCATTCGACAAAGTGTGGCATGAAGGACTCCTTTATAAAATTAAAAAAACTCTTTCCCGGATCAATACTATTGGATTTTCAAGTCATATTTGCAAGATAGATATTTTCGAGTTAAAATAAAAAATGATTTCTCGAGTTACCATCAAATTCATTCAGGAGTTCCTCAAGGAAGCATATTAGGGCCACTACTTTATACAATATACACAGCGGATATCCCAATACATGATGACACTTTTATTGCGACCTACGCTGATGACACCGCTATACTTGTCAACGGAAATGAGCCAGAAACAGTATCAATCCAGCTTCAAGAACAGCTAAACACTACTACAAAATTGCCTACACAAATGGAGAATTCAAATAAACGAGCTGAAGTCAACCTACATCACCTTCACAAATAAACAAATTATAAGCCCACCTGTTTACTTGAATTCCCAAAATATTCCTTACAACAACAAGGTAAAATATTTAGGCTTGCATTTAGACTCCAGACTCAATTGGACAAATCATATTGATACAAAACGTAAGCAATTAGAACTTAAATACAAAAATATGTATTGATTAATTGGAAGAAAATCACAATTGTCATTAAAAAATAAAGTTCTATTGTATAAAACAATCTACTCTACTAACGTTGATTTTAATCAACGACGCGAATTTCGTTTTCATCATCGCAATTTCAAATTCTTAGCTTTAATAGGTTAGATCTGTGACAGATATGACGTCACTTCCAGCAAGAATCAGAAGTTACTACTACTACTAACCTTGGTTTTAAGACATTCTTAACAGAATCTTTTCAAATAACAAAATTTCAACTCAAAAATCTTACATGCGATTCCGTACAACAGAGGGCGGAGGTTGCGGTCCTCTTTGTTTCTCTTCCTTTATAGGAGATCTTGCTTTCTTTATATAGGAACTAGCTATTTGATTGTCCTTATTTTTAAGAAAACTTTTCGGAGATTGATTGGCATAGATTTCAATCAATTTATCTTGAATTCGACTCACTAGCAAATCCATTGCTAATGAAGGTATGTCGGAAGATTTTGAAGAATTTACAAATTCTAATGTCCACTCCAATTGAGGAATATCTAATTTTTTGAAATTTCTTACATTTGGAGAAAAGAGATACCAAATTATGGCAATGGTGTGGTCGAATAATAACCAATTCGGTGGTCGAAATGTCTTATTATAAGAAGCATCTTGAGAAGAAGAAGCTCCCAAGCGAAATGTATAGAATTTCGGATTAAAATCAAACACGTTCTCTTCATATTCATTAGTTTTTCTTTCGGGTATAGAAAATTTCAAGGGCAATGATTTTTCTGAATGGTTCTCTTCTGATTTGTCTAGATTTAATGCGAGAAAAGATGAAATTCTTTGCGGCCTCTGATCTCCTTTTTTTCTTGTATCTTTTAATACTTTATGCGACCAAATATCAATTACAACACCAGTTGAAGTATTATTATTATTATTATCAGATATTTCCTTTGGCGTTCGTTCTGTCTTCATTTTGATTTTGTTCCATTAATTTCATTATTCTTGTTTTTTTCTATTGATTTGATGATTATAATAAGATGTTGTACAGCAATATTTTTAAAATGTTTCACTTAAAAACATTTTTTCAAATTATACCTATATTTCTAAAATAGCAAAGTTTTTAAATTTTGACATTTTTTAGATTTTTAGTTTTTTTTTTGTTTTTGTTTTATTATTACTAATATTATTATTATTATTATTATTCTTTTACTTAGAAAAATAAATTTAATCTTAGTGGCAGTGTAATGTGTTTTGTGAATTTTATTTTATTTTTTCAAGAGAGGAGAAAGTTGTTTTAATATTTTTTAAGGAGTACATTAATTTTTAACTAGTCCTAATTCAAAAACATATATAAACGAGCTTTTCGTGCGTGCCTTAGGCACGCCCTCGAAGTTCGGCCCTGGCGGGCAGCGTCTCGGTCCAAAAATTTTATTCCTCTTAAAACCACACTCCAAATCTATACCCGTAAACTACCGAAAATACATCGTTCCCTAAAAGTTTCGCTCTTTTAATTTTTGAGTGGCGGGGGGGGGGGGAATAATTATGAATATTTTTAAATTTAAAATTTAACGAAAACACCCTCAACAAAATTCCTGTCTGCATGTTTGTCTGTATGTCTCTAACTATGGTGAATAAATCCTTTGAATTTATCTGATAAATTCTAAAAGAGATAAAATGCTATGATATTACATTAGAAATATCATAAATACGATTGTTTCTACAAATCTCTACTACATCGACTCTGTCGATTATGAACTTACAAATTTATGAAAATATCACTACCAAAATGATGATGATATCATATTGCATAAGCAATTATGCAAGAATGCATGTATTGGAATGGTGACTTTACACATCTCGACATATATAGAATCTCTTCTATCCTTTTAGTATATTTCGGTTGATCCTGCCAGATATGCTATTTTATGTCTATGACATATATAGTAAGAGATACTCTATCCTTTTTGCATATTCAGATGCGCTGCTCGATATGCTTCATTATGCGAGATGTTGGTGGCTTGAACCAAATACGCCGGCACTGCGGGCTTTGGCCTGGTTGAGTGGTGCGGCCGGGCTGGATCAACGGCACAGCAGTAAGCCAATAACTCACGGCGCATGGTTTGATGGTGGCCATGCAAATTGATAAGCATAAATAAGCTGTCATTCCTTGATGATAATTATAACTATTTCATAAGACAGTAAACAGTACTAACTGTAACCAGCAGTTGAGGGCGCTGCTGGAAATTTGCTTATCAATATGAATAATTTACAATTGCCGATGAGAATCACCAGTATATGGTGATGGCTACAAAAGCCTGTCTGTATGTCTGTTTCAGTGGTTTCCGCGAAAAGTTGCTCACGATTCACGTCAAAACGGCTGAAGGGATTATTATGAAATTTCATATTTGTATCAGAGGTCTTCTAACTTACGTTTTTAGCTATATAACGTTTTGATATTTTGACCCCAAAAAGGGGTTTGGGGGGAGTGCACGAATGAAAATTATCAAATAACTCTTAAACTATTAACTCTACGGGAAATTTTATAATGAGCAAAGTTGTAGGGGATGTGATTTCTGACAACTTTTGTTTAAAAAAATTCCCCCCAAAAACCACCCAAAAAGGGGGGAGAGGAGAAAAATATATAAATTCTTGCCCTTGGACCAAACTCAACCAAATTTTGTTTACATAATCTGTGGGTCACTAGAAGGCTAGAAATGCAAAAACTGGGTGCGGGGGTGGAGTGGGGGTGGGTTAGGGCATGGGATGCGCGGAGTGGAATGGCGGTGGAGTGAGGGAGTATGGCGGAGTAGGGGGGGGGGGGCACGGGGGTGGTGCAAGGTTGGTGGATGGGGGGTTCAGGTGAGGGTCCAGTGGCGTAGTGGGGTGGTACGGGGTGGGGGTCCGAGGTGGGGGTGCAGGTTAGAGTGTGTGGTGTGGGGGCGGGGGTTGGGGTGCTGGGTGGGTTTCTTGGAGTGTGGTGGGTTGGAGTGGGGGGTGAGGTTTGGGTTCTGTGGTATGGGGGCGGGGGTTGGGCACGGGTTCATGGTGCGGGGGTGGGGGTGCTGGAGGGGTCGGGGGGAGTCTAGTGTGAGGGTGGGATTCGTGGGTTGGGGGTTCAGGGGGCGTGCCCCTGGCTAGCAAGAGGGCCGCCGAAGGCGGGCCTTGCAGCTAGTTTTAAATAAATAATTGAATAAATTTAATGAAGAATTGTATGAAAAAAAACAACTTTTTTTGAGGTTCGGTGCGTTCTCCATGAAGAGTTTTAACTATAATAGAAAGTCGGCAGAAAGAAGTTTATAATAAATATAAATAGGCTTTAGTACCGAATTTCAAAACTCATAAGATACAATTGTTCAAAAGCTTCTCATGATGATTTAACATTTTCGTATTTTCTGCATTGTCCAAATGAAAGATCTAAGCTAAAACGCATAATTATATAATTAATTCTTCGTTTTGAAAACCCACATACATACTGACAGTCATTCAGAAAAAAAAAGAATTCTTTCTATCTTGCTCTGTGTCTAAATTCATGTATTAAAAAATTTGAAAAATATTTAACAAATATAAGTTTGTTCTGTAGAAATTTTTTTATATTTTCAAAGCGGAGAACTGTTTAGATTTTGGCCTTTCTAAGCTAGTGTTTCTCAACCTGTGTGCCGCGATCGTTTTTGAAAATTAATTAAAATTGGGGGTTTTGTAACTTTGAAATAGGATTTGTAATTACTTAATTTTTTTTTTGTATCATACAACATTTACTTTTTTTATATATTTAGGTGTGCCGCAAATAATTCCACATATTTTTAGTGTGCCGTCAACCAAAAAAGTTTGAGAAACACTGATCTAGATAATATGTGGGCCTCTAGGGAGCTAGAAATGCAAAAACTGGGTAGGGGGGTGGAATGCAGGGGACCGGGGTGCGTTCCGGAGGTGGTATGGGGGTTGGGGTTCCGGGAGGTCCAGGGGGCGTAGCCCTCCGACCAGTAAGGGGCCCGCCGAAGGCGGGTGTCGCAGCTAGTTAACAATAAATTATAAATTACATAAATAACTAGCTGCAAGGCCCACCTTCGGCGGCCCTCTGCATAGCCAGGGGCACGCCCCCTGGACCCAACTCCACGAATCCCAGCCTCACACTACACTCCCCCGACCCATCCAGCACCCCTACCCCCGCACCATGAACCCGTGCCCAACCCCTGCCCCCATACCACAGAACCCAAACCTCACCCCCACTCCCGACCCACCACACTCCCCGAAACCCACCCTAGCACCCCAACCCCCGCCCCCACACCACCACTCCAACCCTCACCCCACCCACCTCGGGCCCCCAACCCACGAACCCCAACCTCACAGATTATGTAAACAAAATTTGGTTGAGTTTGGTCCAAGAGCAAGAATTTTCATTTTTTGACCTCCCCCCATTTTAGGTGGTTAGTTTTTGCATTTCTAGCTCTCTAGAGTCCCACAGATTATGTATACAAAATTTGGTTGAGTTTGCTCCAAAAGGCAAGAATTTTCATTTTTTGACCCCCCCTTTTTTAAGTGGTTAGTTTTTGCATTTCTAGCTCTCTAGAGTCCCACAGATTATGTATACAAAATTTGCTTGAGTTTGCTCCAAAAGGCAAGAATTTTCATTTTTTGACCCCCCCCTTTTTTAAGTGGTTAGTTTTTGCATTTCTAGCTCTCTAGAGTCCCACAGATTATGTATACAAAATTTGCTTGAGTTTGCTCCAAAAGGCAAGAATTTTCATTTTTTGACCCCCCCCCTTTTTTAAGTGGTTAGTTTTTGCATTTCTAGCTCTCTAGAGACCCACAGATTATGTATACTAAATTTGGTTGAGTTTGGTCCAAGAGCAAGAATTTTCATTTTTTGACCCCCATTTTGGGGACGCCCCCCATTTTGGGTGGTTAGTTTTTGCATTTCTAGCTCTCTAGAGGCCCACAGATTATGTATACAAAATTTGGTTGAGTTTGCTCTAAGGGCAAGAATTTATATATTTTTCTCCTTCCCCCCCCCCTTTTTTGGGTGGTTTTTGGGGGAATTTTTTTTAAACAAAAGTTGTCAGAAATCACATCCCCTACAACTTTGCTCATTATAAAATTTCCCGTAGAGTTAATAGTTTAAGAGTTATTTGATAATTTTCATTCGTGCACCCCCCAAACCCCCTTTTGGGGTCAAAATATCAAAACGTTATATAGCTAAAAACGTAAGTTAGAAGACCTCTGATACAAATATGAAATTTCATAATAATCCCTTCGCCGTTTTGACGTGAATCGTGAGCAACTTTTCGCGGAAACCACTGAAACAGACAGACAGACAGACAGACAGACATACAGACAGGAATTTTGTTGAGGGTGTTTTCGTTCATAACTTTGCTTGAAACGTGTGCAACCAAAATTTGGCGTGATTTGGACCAATGTACAGACAAAACCTTAATTTTATATATATAGATTGAAAAAAAGAAACAAAAATTATTTTATATTAAGAAAACATTTTTCATTAATTTATTTATTATTTTAAATTGAATTTTTAATTTGGATTTATTTGTTTTCTTTTCGTGATTAAATGATTTAAATAATTGGAGAGTTGCTCTGTATTGGCTGGTTGCCTTCCATCTGAATTCCGTATATTCTTTAATTTATTATACAATCGAATCATATTAGATGTTGATAAATTATCAGGATTCTGCGCGGCCTGAATTAAATCAGAGACCATTTGATTAAACTGGATAGTGGTGGATTCTTTATTCCAAGGATTTTCTTCTTTCTCATTTTTCTTCTTCATTATACCTACATAAATATATAGTAAAAAAAATTTTTTATTAATTGTTATTAAAAATATTTAGAAAATAGAAAATTTTTTTAAAACAATCTTGAAAATGTTTATTTTTAACCCAAACGTTTCGGGAGTAATTCTCCCTTTATCAATGGAATTAAAAAAAAATCAGCTGACGTGTTCTGATGTAGCCATCCACTTGACTTTACCATACAACCTGGCCCCTAAATTATTTATAATCATGTAGGGGGGATTGGTTTTTGCATTTTTAGACTTCTGGGGTCCCACTGATTATGTATACAAAATTTGGTTGAGTTTGGTAAATGGCGAAGATTTTCATTTTTTGACCCCCCCCCCCCCATTTTGGGCGGTTAGTTTTTGCATTTTTAGACTTTTGGGGTCCCACTGATTATGTATACAAAATTTGGTTTAGTTTGGTAAATGGCCAAGATTTTCATTTTTTGACCCCCTCCCCCATTTTGGGCGGTTAGTTTTTGCATTTTTAGACTTTTGGGGTCCCACTGATTATGTATACAAAATTTGGTTGAGTTTTCTCAAATTACTTAGATTTTTAATTTTTAACCCCCCCCCCTTAATTTTGGGTCGATATACACCAAAATCTAATGAGCTCTTAACCTCAATGGACCAAAACTACGCTAGCTCCTCCACAAAAATCTGATAACGCACACACTGACAGACACCCAACCGGACAACCAGACAGACAGACTAAATAACAGACATTTTGACAAAACAATTATTATCTCGAAAAATATGATTTTTTCGATGTTCACTTATTCGGACTTTTTTGTAGAGAGAAATGCCATGGTTTCGCTCAATTTTTTCAATCAAAATAGTTTCAGCCGTTTTTGAGAATTTCGAAAAAAAAGAAGGAAAAAAAACACTTTTTTCATGCACGAAACAATACTTGACCATACCCTGTATGATAAAGTAAAAATTTGGTTTAAAAGTGAACGTTTTCAAGATTGTTTTATAAAAAATTTGTATTTGTATTTTTTTAATATTTAAATATATATATATATATATATATGATAATCAGTGACATTTCAAGTAGGGGGATGCTGTCCAAAAATATATCCCTTCAATTTTCAAAATGTAATATTATTTTTCGTTCTTTTTTGTAAAATTAATCAAAAAACGAAGAATTTTGCGTTATTTTTCAAATTTAACATTAGATTTTTATAATAGGGTATGAAAATACTCTTCACGTTTTGAAATTTTAGGGATCCTCAGCATCCACAGAATCCATGGACCACACGCCATCAGTGATGATAATATATTTATATTTATAGTTTTATAAAAATAATACTGAATTTTGAGGTAGGCCAAAATTAAAAAAAAATAGGGATAATTTAAACTATATTTTTTATTCAAAAACCTTCTTTTTGGCGGTTTATTCCCTTCTTCTTCAGGGTTTTAAAAGGTCGTGTTGTATACTAAATTCTGCTGAGAATGAATTATTATATAATATTGTTACTGAGACAGAGATAGAATGTCACAATGGATTTCTTTCATCGACCTTTCAAAACCCTGAAGAAGGAAGAAATAAACCTCCAAAACGTCGGTTTTGAATAAAAAAGATAGTTAATAATTATCTCTCTTTTTTAAATTTTGGAATATCTCATCAAAATTTACTCAATTCACTTATCAGTCGGTCTTCAAAAATTACTTCAATCTTATAATACTAGATATTTATCAGTAATGAAGCTGTTGCCCCCTTGACCCCCTCCTTCGGTCACTCTCCCTCCATTGGGTCTAGCTCTCTAGAGGCCCACAGAATATATAGAATTCAAAATTTGGTTGAGTTTGGTCCATAGGGCTAGAATTTTTATTTTTTTACCCTCCCTTCATTTTGGGAAGTTAGTTGTCTGGGTCCACAGAATATGTACCTATACAAAATTTTATTGAGTTTGATCCAAAAGGCTAGATTTTTTATTTTTTGACCCCCCCCCTCCTTTTCGGATAGATATTTTCAAAAAAATTTAAACATAAATGTCAAAAATTACATCCTTTATAACTTTGCCTCTAATGGAATTTGTTTGTCTTAAAGGTTTGGCTACTGGCCCGGCAAGCTTAGTTAGCGCTTGGGTTCGATTCCTAAGGGGACGAACCTCTCTGATATGCAATGTAAAAATATTTTCTCTAAAATCTATGATTGGTCCTTAAAAGTTAAATTCATTTATTAATAAATAATTATATTTATTTGCATCATGCAGAGGACAAGAAAAACTGTCATTACTGCCCCTAGGCTAACTCCTAGTGGGACGGACATAGTAGAGATACAGGCAAAAATGCAGGGGTGTAGTGGAGCGGAACGCGTGGGAACGGCGTTCCTACACTGGTTTCATTCAGTAAAAAAAAAAAATAATAATAATAATAACAAATAAAATTAAAATCACTTACGCAAGTAAATAAAATAATATCTTAAAAAATGTGTGAGTGCCTCATATATTGATTTGAGGCATCAGCACCCATCAAGGGCGGATCCAGGGGGCGGAGGGGGCGACCCCCCCCCATAGAGGCCCGTGCCTGGCAAAAAAAATTTGTAAAAAAAAAACATTTATTTTTTTCTAAAAAATTTTAAAATTGAAAATAAAGTTCTATATGTGTGTGTGTGGGGGGGGGGCGGCGACTCCCCCCCCCCGCTTGGACAATTCGATCGCGACACACTTCCGAGATAAAAAGTATACCTTATATACATTCTCCCCTCCCCCCCCCCCATAAAAAATTCCTGGATCCGCCCTTGGCACCCATGCACCGTACCTACCCGAATTTCTAATAGTTTACTTAGATTAAGATTCGGTAGTTTAGCGTTCCCACACTGAAAATTTTGCCACTACAACTCTGCACAAATGCCCTTAAATAGTATGATATTTATGAGCTTTGTCTTTATCAATTTAATATTTACATATTTTTTTTCATATTTTCATTCTGTGTTGGTGAATATTCATGCATTTCTTGTAGATACATGGAAATATCTTTATACGCTTCATCAATCTCTTCATCACTTATTTTATATATTAAATTATCTTTGGAAGATATACGTACTTTTTTTTGAGACATTTTTTTAAAAAAGAAAAAATTTTGATTACTATATTCGAAATAAATTTTATTTAATTGATAAATAGAAAAATATTAACACAATACAGCTGTTTCCGTAGAAATACAAATTTATGTCAACGAATAAATTGATAAATTTCATATAATACTTATAATTGATATGAAAATTGACAAATTTCATTTATTTTATTTCTAAAATAAAGGTATTTATTTTTTTATTTTTATTAGCTAAAACAATAAATAAATACGCTGTACAGTGTACATATTAGGGAAACGCCGGTACAGAGAATATAACCCACTGTTTTTATGAATAAAACTACCGTTGTTTTGGTTGGAATTCTTTTTTTAGTCTCACGAGTTATTTTGGTTTGACTATTTAAGTGAAAAGTTGCATAATAAGAAATTAAGTAAAATTACGAGGTGGGTTTCCTAAAAAACGTTTCATCTTGAACCAAAACCTATCTCCTTAAAAGTTATTGAAAAGTTTCAGCCTTTCTTCTTTCATATTGAAAAAAATCTTGAAAATTCTGTTTCATATAAATAATTTATCTGAGAAATTTGAAAGTTTGGAGATTTCTTTTAGAAAATAAAATTTTTTACAAAATATCTATTTACATTTTTTGGGAATGTATAACTTTTTTTTGAGTTATGACCATAGATATTAATTACCATGCCTGTATTGGAGGGTATACGGCGGTTTACTCTATAATTTAATTTTAACAATGTTTCACTATAAACCAACATCGCTTCCCAAATTTTATGATTTGATCTGAGCAAATAGCGTAATATACACCCTGTGTGAAAATTTTAAAAATTGTGAGCTATTTAACTTTTTGAAAATATACATATCTATTTTAAATCGTTTCAATTTGCTTTTAAAATGAAATTTTTTTAAAAAATACCCGTCTAAAATATTTTATTTTATTATATACTAGCTGCGAAACCCCCTTTCGGCGGGCCTCTTACTAGCCAAGGGGGTCTTCGCCCCCTGGACCCCCGGCCCTTGAACGCTCTCCCATCCTCCACCCCCGTTCACTCCACCAACTCTATCCCTAAACATAAAAGATACGAAGCTTTTTTAGGTTTCTTTAAGACCCCAAAATCAAAAATCACTAATTTTCCGATTCATGTGTCAAATTTTGAAAAAATGAAAAACTCTCCCGAGATATTTAAAAAATAAACCTAACTACCAAATTGAATGCTACGTCTTAAAAAATCCTAGAGAACACTTTAAAAATTTCAAAACTTTACCCCAAAATGACTATATTCAAGGGCAAATAGATCAAAATACTCAGATATATTTTTTGTATTTTAATACTTCACCTTCCTAAGCTAAAACTATATCGATATCTTTTCTGGATTAATATATCTTGAAAAACTTCGAAATCACATTTTGGGGTCTTTTCCCCCTTTAGGGTTCGAGTGTCAAAAACCCTTCTTAGCAGTTATCATATAAGTGGAGGGTCTAGCTTTTGTGACGTTAGATTGGTTAGGTGGTCCCAGAAAATGTAACGCATCGTGACGAAGGAGGGGGTCCAAAAAGGCTAAATTTTGCGTGACGTATTTTATGAAAAACACCAAAGGGATTAATACAACCCTTCTAACATGTAATAAATACAATAAAAAAAATTCGGGTGTGTGCTTAGGACCACAGAAGTGATAACTTATATGGCATTTCTAATTTTAATAATTTTATTATTTTTTAAAAGGAATAATTATAATATATTCCAACAATGATTGAACTGGTACTAGACCACGGCCCAATCGTGACGCGTGATGTGACGTATTAATTTGAGCTTAGAGTTAATGCTGCAGGGCCATCTGTGGCTAGACACAGACCCCAAACGTGACGCGTGATGCATGACGGATCAATCCCATTTACTGCCAAGTAAAATAAAAAGTGTGCAAGGCGCGCCAAAAGAAGTTATCACTTCAATAACAGCTCGGATTTAGTAGATGACATCTTGTCTTCTTTATAAATTTGAATTCTGCTACAATCGGCAATTCGAAATTTTATATTCCGATTTATTATTATAACAAAACACAAAAAAATTGTATTTTTTCACAAAGTATTTATTTTTTGCAGGAAAATAATATTCATCTATGTATTTATGATCATGTCTTATTATCAAAATGCAACTGGTAAACGTTGTTTTATTCCCTAGTTTTAAAAAATAAAATACATTCATTCAAATTGTTCTTTTTTATTTAGAATTTTATGAAGATCAAGAATGGGATTTCCCATCTCAACCCAAACAAATGCTACAAAATAATCCTTACGGGAAATCACGTTTTGTTCAAAACACTCCGTATTCAACAATGGACCAACCGCCTGAGGGAATAATTCAGAATGGCCCTAGAACAATGGACCAGGAAACCTATTCTCCAATAAATGAATATCCACGTAGACAAACCAAAAGAGAACCTTTTACTCGAGCCCAAACTGTCAGAGTACCTCCTCGAATACCACACATGTATAATAATAATACATCACGACCTTATACTCCTTGTTCAGCAAATAAAGAAAGTTTAGTAAATTCTCCAAATCAAAATTACTACTATACTACACAACAAAATAAAAAATCCTATTATGATAATTGCTCTGGGAATACATATAATATCAATTTTCCGAATAATACCCCCGAAAACTCTCTCGAAAATGAACATTTGCAACACGAGTACTTAGAAGATTCTTTTAAAAAAACGCAGCAGCTTTTAATGCAACAATTTTACTCAGAAAATTCCTCTCAGAAGAATCGAAATAATCAAGATCAATTTATGAATGAGACCGGCAGATTAAGAAGGAATTGTCTTCAGAATTCGAAATCATTTGATTCTTTGAAGTGTCATAAAATGAAATCCATAATACCTTCAGACAGTGAGATTAGATATAATTCAAAAACTCAAATTCCAGTTGAAAAATCTTCACAAACAAGTCAAGGAGGGATTTCCCAAGAGAATTTGAAGCCACAAAGGAAAAGCAAAACCTATGGTAATTTTATAATCAAACAAGCTTTAGCCCGTGCCCGCAAAGCACATATCAATATAATATTGCCTATAATATTATTTAATTTAGCAGTAATATTTTTAAAGTAGGCATTACATATCAACAATTTCATATAGGTAGGTAATATATATTCCTTTTGATGATTTTATAAATTGTATTATATTAAACTGTTTGTGGATTTTAAAAAGATTTAATTTAAATTTGTAGGAAAAATTAGAGTTTTTTTATTAGAACTTGGAATAAGAATAGAAAAAAGAAAAAAAGAGTTCGGTAAAAATACCCTCCTGGGACTAACATTTCACTTTTTATTAATCACACCGGCTACTTGACTCCTCAGGAGTATATGTTTCAAATTTTAAGTCGATCGGCTAAGCCGTTTAACTTGGAGGTCGGTGAACATAGAGATATAGAACCCCAAAACTATTATATTGATTGAAGAAATAAGTGAAAACTTAGTACATTTTCTCCAAATTTTAGTAATTTGAAAAATTTTCTTCAGCGAATGGTTTTAAATATAAAACTTGGCACAGGAGTAGGTGCAATTTATTAATACTATCTGCAACAACTGTTGGATAACTTTCTTTATACACTTAAGTCTTTTGGGGATTTTCTTCATTTATGATCTTCAACCTGTAAAGCTAGATCAAATTTAGGGAACGCAGTGTTGGTTTATAGTGAAACATTATTAAATATAATTAAGTAATGGAGAGGGATTCAGCCAATGGGTAGCCTCTGCTGAATAAAAAACTCCCAATTATAGAAAACGTTTCGGCTTTAATTAAATAATGCCATCATCAGTTCCTAAGAGCTGAAAAAAGCGATAGAGCACACATGTAAAATTACAATAAAACATGTGTGCTCTATCGCTTTTTTCAGCTCTTAGAAACTGATGATGGCATTATTTAATTAAAGCCGAAACGTTTTCTATAATTGGGAGCTTTATTCAGCAGAGGTACCCATTGTGAATCTCTCCATTACTTAATTATATACATATACAGCCATCAAATTGTATCAACTTTAAACATTATTAAAATTATATTAGGTTGAAGTTGGTGGTGTTTCACAGTCTTCAGTCAATGTTCTCCTGATGATGAGTTAGGAGCTCGAAATATATAGAGTAAACTTAAAAAAATCTTTGTATTTTAATTTGTTCTCCTTGTGAAACACCACCAACTCAAACCTAATATAATTAGAAAGCTTAAAATCTAATAAGTTCTTTGTTTCGTTAATTGGAACCAAAAAGAACTTCTTAGTTATCTTGAGAAGTGAAATCAATAAGATAAAAAAAAAAAAATGCTTGGAAACTATTTTTCTCCGAGTTTTGGACATTTCTAAATATGAAAAATACATAAAGAAAATTGAAAATTTTTAAGTTAATTTAATAGTCCGGACCTCCCGTAAGACCTAATAAAAATTATAGGTGGAATTTACAATATACACTGCCTTAAAAAGAAATTTTATTAAAATAGCAATTTAATTTTAAAATTTTTACAAATAACCATATAATTTGTTCTATTAACTTCTATATTCTATATTGTTGATAATTTTTGAATTTTAGTATAAAATAAATAAATAAGTAATATTACCCCGGTCTGCTTGGAATTGAGAAATATCTATTTTGTATATTTTACATTTCTATCAATGATGCTTAATTAATTCAAAATGATTCATTTTATTGATATTTCAAATTAAATTTGAACTTTTATTAAAACTTTAAATGTAAAGTGATATGGATAAATAGATCAAGAACCCACGACGGCCAGACCTTCGTTATTTTATAAAAGCTGAAAATTTTTCTGTGCATGTCCCCTATACAGGTAAGAGCGACCAGCGACTATAGAGTTTGGGTTGTGGTTGCTTTGGCAGGTAACAGGTAATAAAGGTGTATAAAATAGTACTTTAAATTCGTTAAAGTATAAAGCTCAATTTTTTTATATTTTCTTCGGGATAACTTTAGAAATCTCGTCATCCATTGCCGGACACTTATGACAGTTGCTACCCCCTGCCAGACACCCCTAAACTTTAATAAATTATAATTATACTTTCGTTATAATATAAAAGATAAATTTTATATATGTTACTTGGCGACCTATAAAAAAATGTTACCTCAATAGGCGGACAGTTTTAATGGTTTTTACATAGATTTTTGACATTTCGGTTATTATTGATAACCATTGGTGAAGACATGGAGGAATCGACTTAAAATCAAAAATAACCATCGATTCTTATCTAATACTAGAGGAATAACCTTATTGCATTCCATTTTTGTTGTTTTGACTATTAATGACAACTTCTACTGAAAACGTGGAAGAATCGACTTAAAATCAAAAAGACTAAACTCTTTTATGGCAAACCACTCAAGCTTGAGTTTAGGGGTGTCTGGCAGGGGGTAGCAACTGTCATAAGTGTCCGGCAATGGATGACGAGATTTCTAAAGTTATCCCGAAGAAAATATAAAAAAATTGAGCTTTATACTTTAACTTATTTAAAGTACTATTTTATACACCTTTATTACCTGTTACCTGCCAAAGTAACCACAACCCAAACTCTATAGTCGCTGGTCGTTCTTACATGTATAGGGGACATGCACAGAAAAACTTTCAGCTTTTATAAAATAACGAAGGTCTGGCCGTCTTGGGCTCTTGGGCTAAAAGTATGATAAATAATTTGTAATTGTATATTTTAATTTAATTTTACTTATTTTTTTTTATAAAATTCAAAAATTATCAACACTATTTATTGGATATATTAGTTTAAGAGTTAATAGAACAAATTATATGGTTATTTGTAAAAAATTTTAAATTAATTTGCTATTTAATAAAGTTTTTATTAGTGGGTCAATTTTTTGCACAGCAGTACCTATATTAAAAGAATTTGGCGTATCTTAAATACCCCTGATTCCTCACGAATATTTACATTTTTTTTTCATCAAACAAAAAAACCAAAACTTTTCATTTTTATATGTATTTTTGGTCGTTGAAATATTAGTATTATAAAGACGAAGAAATGAGGAACTAGATTCAGAACTTTCTGATGAAAATGCAATCTATCAGAAAAAAATCACAGTCTGAGTTCCTAGTTTTTGAGATATTAAAAAAAAAACATTTTTTCGTGCAAGATTATAATAGTTCTCATTATTACCTTTAGTAAAGTAAAAATCATTAAATTTTAAAACTCATAATTTGTGGCAATTTCTAATTTATTTCTATTTTATTAGTGTGTGGTATGACAAATCAGGAACAGGAACTACAGAACCAAATAGAACAAACAGAATCCAAAACATTCACCAATGCTGATCGACCTTGTTCAGGGTATGAACCTTCGTACACACCTCCCTTAACCAAAAAGAAAGCTTTTCCAGCATCCCCAGCTCATCAGAAAGTGGCCATCCGAGTATCCTCCTGTGCTCAGGATCCAGTAGTGGGGGTACCTATAATCGGAAACGAGAAAAACAATAACAATCCAAGTTTGGTTTATGTACCAGCGTCCATTCTCAATGTACCGAATACAATGGTTGTAACCATCCAACAAGAATCGTATCCAGGAAAAAAACTTCGAGTAACATCTGAACTTGAAAAACGGATTGAAGCTCTTGAGTTAGAAGAAGTTAAATTAGTGAACGACAATTTACAAGAATTACAGGTGAAATTATTAAACAATTATTCGGAAAATTTCAAGAGAATTGTTCTTCATTTTTAATTTTGTTTATTGGGCCTCCGAGGAGCGGGCCGCCTCTTACAAAGATAAAGTTCATTACACAAACTTCACACTTTCAGCTTCAGAACAAATAAATTCAGATTCAGAGTGGGTGGATGAGAGAGCCAGGATTAATCCTGACTCACATTTCACATTTCTTTTTTTTTGTATTTACAATTAATAATCATAAGCCACCCGCTCTATATGTTCTTCTGCTGAAAGTATAAAAATTAAGGAGAGATCCCCTCATCGCCCTATATGTCAAATTGTTTATTGTTTTTTGCGATATACCCAGGGCGATGAGGGCCCCACCGCTTTATGCCACCACACTCCCTTCCACGAGAGTGTGATGGCCTCGACCCTGACCGAGCCCGCCCCGACGCCAAATCGCTCCGCAATATTGTCCACCAGACTGGAGTTGCCCCTATATTTTTCTATTTTGTTTCGGTGGGCAACACCCAGTCCTGCAAGCGCGGAGACGATCTGGACCGTCCAAAACCCACACCACCCCCGACGCATCCTTTGCCACGATGTCTGGCTTTCTATTGCCTGCCGAGCTGGAGTACAAGTACTCCAACTCGACACGCATTCCCTTTTTGATCAAATCATCGGCCAGACATCGTACCACCGCGTCATGCCTCTTAACCCGCCCATCCGCGGTCCTATCACAACATTGGATGATGTGCGCCGTTGTCTCAGTTCGTCTGCACCCAGCCCGGCACATCGGGGGCCCCTCCGGCCGTCTTCCCCTGCTGGTTCTTACGGCTGAAGGAAGGGACCCCGATCTCAGCCTACAAAATTCTATAAAAGTATTGTTTTTAATTACTCCTGGGCGCAGCATCCAATTATAAGAGTTCTTTGCTCCCGCGCACATCTCCAAATCCCGGCCATCGACACTACCGTATAGGTTTAAAAAGAAATTATTTACTCAATTAAATGTTATACTAAATATTTTTTTATTTTTTCGACAAATAGGAAGCTCGAAGGCGTTTGATTTATGATGTCATGTGTGCAAAAACTCATGGATGCAATTCGTTACAATGGTGTAATAATAATAATTCCAAGAAAAGTTATGAAACTTACCTGTTAACAGAGCAATTAAATAAAGCAAATCAGCAAGAAGAAATCCCAGCCAAGCAGCCATCCGAGAATAATTTATTGAACAGCGAAAGTATTTCATCCAACAGCTTTGGGTAACTTTGTAAATAAAATAAGTAAATAAATTTTCTATAATTTTTAAATCCGTTTTAATTCAGGATCAAAATAATTTACAAAACAATATGGAACCTCGGTTTAAGAACTTAATCCGTTCTAGTCATTAACCACCAATGATAATTTGAATAATTGGAAATGAGTTCATGGTAGATGGCCGTCAAATTTTAAACATTATGAAAAATAATCATTTAACGGGAACGCCTGTAGGGTATAGGGTAGGCTAATGCGTTCCAGAGGCGTCAAAGTGGTTGCATAGATACAGGCGGACAGCTTTCCTAAACTATTCTTTACGAGTAGTTCCTGGCTTTAGTTTGTTAAAAGAAATAATATATATACATTAATATTTTAGACTTTAAATCAGGTTAAAAAGGACGAATTTTATTTGCAGCCAGAATTGAATAAAATTAAAATAAAATTTAATTTTTTTTTCACCGTTTTGACCCACTCCTGCAATCATCATGCACAAAGTTTTGAAATTAAAAGCAATTAAAAATAATATTAATAAACAGGTTGGTTCCTACGTTGACCATTTTAACCGGGACGATCCTCCAAATCGTAGGTTTTTTTATGAAGATGAATATGACCTCCTAATAAATTATTTTATTCGAAATTTGTTTTTTTTTCATTATCTTCGGGCATTGAATTTTTCCATTCCGTCTTCGATAGAAAATACCTATAATTAATTGAATTTACTAATTTTAATATATAATAATATTTGTTATGAACTACCTTATTCTCGACCCTGGACTCTTTCCGCCACCACCTTCATTCACTCTCCACCCCACTAACCTTATCATAATCCCCTGGACCCCCCCCCCCCACCTACGTCAGATAACTCTCTGTCCCACCAACGCTATCCTGGCTTCCTGGACCATCTCAACTTCCCCTACCTCCGATCACTTTCATTTCTAGTTCTCTAGGGGCCCACAGAATATGTATACAAAATTTGGTTGAATTTTGTCCAAAGGCCTAGAATTTTCATTTTCCATCATCCCCCTATTTTGGGTGGTTTTTGAATTTCTAGACCTCTTCCTCTTGGATACTCTAGAAACAGAGACTAGGTTGCTCCTCTTTTTGTATGAAATAAAGAAAAACTCAATAAAAAATTGAAAAAGTAAATAAATAATCGAATAAATTATTATTATCTCCTCTGCTGATTGCCGCACGTGGAAAACGTTGAAACAATCGCACCCTCTACACTCTACAGCTTTGCTTCTAACGGAATTTGCTGAAGAGCTAATAGTTTAGGAGCTATTTGATGATTTCCATTAGTGCCCTCCCTCCCAACTCCCTTTTGGGGTTAAAATATATTTATGCCAATTGCGAACAAAATTTGTGCGGACAGACAGGAATTTTGTTGACCGAGTTTTCTTTCATATCTTTGCTTGAAATGTGTACAATGTACATCCAAAATCTGGGTGGATTTTGACCAAAATGTACAGACAAAATCTTAATTTTATAATATACTAGCTGCAAGGCCCGCCTTCGGCGGCCCTCTTGCTAGCCAGGAGGCACGCCCCCTGGACCCCCAACCCACGAATCCCACCCTCACACTACACTCCCCCCCGACCCATCCAGCACCCCTACCCCCGCACCATGAACCCGTACCCAACCCCCGCCCCCATACCACAGAACCCAAACCTCACCCCCCACTCCAACCCACCACACTCCCCGGAAACCCCCCACCCCCACCCCCAGGCCCCCAACCCACGAACCCCAACCTCACCCCCACTCCAACCCACCACACTCCACGAAACCCACCCAGCACCCCCAACCCCCGCCCCCACACCACCACTTCAACACTCTAACCTGCACCCCCCACCTCGGACCCCCACCCCGTACCACCCCACTACGCCACTGGACCCTCACCTGAACCCCCATCCACCAACCTTGCACCACCCCCGTGCCCCCCTCCCTACTCCGCCATACTCCCTCACTCCACCGCCATTCCACTCCGCGCATCCCATGCCCTAACCCACCCCCACTCCACCCCCGCACCCAGTTTTTGCATTTCTAGCCTTCTAGTGACCCACAGATTATGTAAACAAAATTTGGTTGAGTTTGGTCCAAGAGCAAGAATTTTCATTTTTTGACCCCCCCCCCCATTTTAGGTGGTTAGTTTTTGCATTTCTAGCTCTCTAGAGTCCCACAGATTATGTATACAAAATTTGGTTGAGTTTGCTCCAAGGGCAAGAATTTATATATTTTTCTCCTTCCCCCCCTTTTTGGGTGGTTTTTGGGGGAATTTTTTTAAACAAAAGTTGTCAGAAATCACATCCCCTACAACTTTGCTCATTATAAAATTTCCCGTAGAGTTAATAGTTTAAGAGTTATTTGATAATTTTCATTCGTGCACCCCCCAAACCCCCTTTTGGGGTCAAAATATCAAAACGTTATATAGCTAAAAACGTAAGTTAGAAGACCTCTGATACAAATATGAAATTTCATAATAATCCCTTCAGCCGTTTTGACGTGAATCGTGAGCAACTTTTCGCGGAAACCACTGAAACAGACAGACAGACATACAGACAGGAATTTTGTTGAGGGTGTTTTTCGTTCATAACTTTGCTTGAAACGTGTGCAACCAAAATTTGGCGTGATTTGGACCAATGTACAGACAAAACCTTAATTTTATATATATAGATATTTTTAATATAAGAATTAGATAAAAACAACCTTTAATTAAGCTTTTAAATTACAACAATAAGCGAATAAATAAACAGACAGCGCATATATGATTAACTAAATAGTAATTATAATAGATTGAAATAAATAAAATGTTACGGTTTATTTTCAGATGTGATTCGAAAAGTGATCCAGAATATTCTCAAATAAAAGAGGACAATAATGATCCAAGGATGATGAATGGTCATTGCGTTCAGGAATGCATCCATAATCGACAGCCGTCAAGCATTGCTAATTTATTATTTTTACGGGACCTTCCTACCTCGGAATTGGATCGACTTATTCGTTTGTAGTAGAAATCAAAGAGGCTTGGTTGGGGTCAAAAAAAAAAATGGGGCAAAATCAACAAACTAAAGAAATTACATCAGAAGTAAGTAAAATAATATTAGATTACTCGCTAAGCCTGTGTGGCGACTGAAATATTGAATTCACTAAACAAATTAGAAAAAATAAATTGATGTGACCATCCACATGACTTTACCATACGCCTGATCCTTCTCTTATATTTAATATTTAATAAAATAATTTATAATTATTTAATAGGTGTATAGGGTCAAAAAATGAAAATCTTAGGCCCTTGGACCAAACTAAACCAAATATTGTATACATAATCAGTGGTCCACCAGAAATCTAGTGCAAAAACTAACCGACCCACTGATAATGTATATAAAATTTGGTTGAGTTTATCCAAGGGCCTAAGATTTTCATTTTTTGACTCCACGCCCATTTTGGCACGAGAAAAAAAATTATCTTTTCATTATTATTTAAGTTCATTTTATACTATATTTCATTTTTCTTGTTTATTTTTTAGTTTGAAAATCTTATAATTTTAATTTTTTAAACCCCCCCCCCCCCCCCACCATAATTTTGGGTTTGATTTCAACCAAAATCGAGTCAACTCTTAATCTAGATGTGAAATTTCGTTTTGATATTCACACTAGTTTTTGAGCTAGTACGTCCACAAAAATTTGCTAACTCACGCACAGACTAACGTACTTACAGACATTTTGACAAAACATTTATTATCTCAGAAAATATAATTTTTTTGATGTTCACTTATTAGGGCTTTTTTGTAGAGCAAAATGCGCATGGTTTTGTCCAATTTTTTAAATCAAAATAGTTTGAGCCGTTTTTGAGATATTTCAAAAAAACAACGAAAAAAAACCACTTTTCCATGTACGATTACAATACCCTGTTTAGTAAAGTAAAAAGTGAAAATTATTTCAAAAATCGGTACGCTTTCCGGAAATTTGCCAATTTTTTCGTCCTGCTTTGAACTAGAAATGTGAAACTTGTCACGGAACTTCAATTGAAATGAGCACCCTTGCCCAGAGTATTGAGTAATTTCCTATTTTGTTTTCTCTCTTTCGTGAAAAAAAAAAAACATTTTCAGTCATAACTTTTTTATTTGGATTTTTAATGTACATGAAAACTTGAGTAGGAAGATTGTGGAAAGTTCGATCTGGACCCACAAAATATTTGTTTTAAAAGAACTGATAAGATTTTGCCTAAAAAAAGCTTCAAGACTTATTGTTTAAAAATGCAGAAATCAAAAAAAAATGTAATTGTTAAATAGAACAACTTTTGAACGATTATAGATTATGAGCTGAAATTTAGAATACATGTTTGTAGTATTAAAAGATTTCAACTCTGTGCCATGTTTCAACTGTCCACAAAACAAAAAAATTGTCAAATAACTAAAAGTACCTGGCCATCGAACGATGCTCGGTAACTTTTTGCTTCAGTTAATAGCTATACATTAATCCCCGAAACCCCCCTCGCCCCCCCACCTCCTGCACCTCCCACCCTACCCCACCCCCAACTACACCCCCACTCCCGAAACCCCGTACCCCTGAACCCCCTACCACTGCAACCCACCTCCTGCACCCCCACATCTACCCCCACCCCGCCCACGCACCCAGTTTTTGCATTTCTAGCCTTCAGTGGTCCACAGATTATGTGTATATAGGTATATAAATAAATACGGTATAATTATTTTTTTTTTAATTAAATAACAATTTTTGAGTTCATCAATTAAATTGTCAAATTAATATTTGTGGGATTTAAAACTCGATTTTTAATCAATTAAATTAAATTTTTTTTAAGTTACTTTATTAAACCAATTTTTTTTACATGAATTAATGTATACATTGTATTTTAGCTTCGACTCCGGAGATTATTCTCCACCATCGAGTGTCCTTGATCATCTTTTAGTCCATGTTTTTAATAAGAGGAAAAAACTAATTAAAGAAAAAAACCTCTTTTCCGATAATTATTTCAATTCCATTATTCGTCCCATCCCCCCAATCTCTCTATCCCAAACATAATTCAATCAATTCAATTGGCCAATATTTAATATATAATAATAATTGTAATAATCTTATTGTGGGATATAAAATTAAAAAAACCAATTACTTATTAAATGGAAATTGAATAAAAATGTAAATAAACATTTTTATCGAGACAACCACCTGTGAATAATTATTTCAATTAACAAAAATCCCATCAAAAACAACTTAGCCGAAGATGAGACCGTGAGAGATCGAATTGCAAACACAAAACCCTCCTAACCGGTGAATTTCATCCAATTCGTTAGAGCCGTTTTCGAGAAACCGATCGGATATATATATATATATATATATACAATTTTTGCTCGTTTAATAAGAGTAGATTTACTTGGGGTGAAGCAAACCTTGAAAAAGTATTCAGTTTTGCTTCCAATTTTTCGCTTATTCATGTTTAGAAATCTTTTTTATTTCATTTCGAACAGTTTATTTGGTTATTATTGCCATGAAAAGATTTTGAATAAAAATAACTAATAACAATAAATTATAATAAGATTCTTACAAAACTTAATTAAGTGACTTAATTTAAATTCTTTTTAAACTGAAGGGTTTTTTAGTCACAAACTAATAAAAGACAATAATTTCACTTAATTATTGTCTTTTACTAAAAAAAATACAGACAGTCGTGGGACTGTCGGTAGAAGCTTTGCTTCTTCGTCGTTGATATGCATTGTCCATTGATTACAAATAATAAAATAATAAAAATAAAAAATATTGAATAAAAAAAATCAATTATAATAATGAAATAAGATGTCGGAAACAGAATTTTTTCAAATAATAGATTTATAAATAAATTATAAAAAAATGTACAGAATATGTATTGAAAAATATGTAAACAATTGAGATCTATTGTGTTTGTATCACAGAAACTATAGGTTTGTGATAACCAGAGTTGTAGTGGCAAAATTTTCAGTGTGGGAACGCTAAACTACCGAATCTTAATCTAAGTAAACTATTAGAATATTGAAATTCGGGTAGGTACGGTGCATGGGTGCAAAGGGCGGATCCAGGAATTTTTTATGGGGGGGGAGGATAATGTATTAAGGTGCCCGATGTATATAATATATACTTTTTATCTCGGAAGTGTGTCGCGATCGAATTGTCCAAGCGGGGGGGGGGGGAGGGGGTCGGAGACGCCGCCCCCCACACACACATATAGAACTTTATTTTCAATTTTAAAATTTAAAAAAAAAAAATGTTTTTTGCAAATTTTTTTGCCAGGCACGGGCCTCTATGGGGGGGGCGGTCGCCCCCTCCGCCCCCCCTGGATCCGCCCTTGATGGGTGCTGATGCCTCAAATCAATATATGAGGCACTCACACATTTTTAAGATATTATTTTATTTACTTGCGTAAGTGATTTTAATTTTATTTGTTATTATTATTATTATTATTTTTTTTACTGAATGAAACCAGTGTGGGAACGCCGTTCCCACGCGTTCCCGCTCCACTACACCCCTGGTGATAACTGAAATAAGACACCTAAATTTGTGATTCAATATTTTGTGAATATCTTGAAAAAACTGCATCAGTGGTGGTTCCATATTTAGTTGTAGATGCTGCTGGGTCATTGCTTAATTTTAAATCAAATTTATTCAATAGAAATAATTTTAAGAGATCTGATTTTGGATTTGCAAAGTTAACATTGAAATCGCCAGCCAAAATTAGTGGAAGCTGATGGAAATTTTTACCAAGTAAAAGAGAACCCTCTTTAGAATATTCTAGAAGTGCACGATGAATGAAAAATTCTATGTCCGTCTAACGTTTATATCATTAGTATTCGACATGGTTGTTTCAATATTCGGAGTAATACTATTTGTTTTATCATTAAAATTTTTGTAAATTGCTACTCCACTTGCTCGAACATCACTTCGTTTGTATTGAACAATGCAGTCGAAATTAGGTACATCATAATGTTCATCATTACCCATCCACGTCTCAGTTAGTAGTAGTACATTAATATTTCTAATAACTGTATCTGTGAAATCATTTTTGTGACATTTAATACTCTGGCAGTTGAAAGTTAAAATTGAAAGCCCTTTGCTATTGTGCTCTCTCTCGCTTGACCTGGCCTGCCCCTTCACCCGCCCTCTCTCACTTCCCCTACCAGCAGCCCAGAATCGTACGGAGTGGGAATCTTACGGGGTCGCTTTTTTCCCATTTAGGCCATGCCCAGCGCGCTTTAAGAAGCAAAGCTTCAAAAACTCTTCAATTTAAAAAGAAAAAATTATAACACCAATAAAAATTGTCGCCCCCAAAAGGCTTGCGTCCCGGGGCTATAGCTCATTTGGCCATGTGGTTAGGGTGGACCTGGGAATATAAAAAGAATTTGTCACTAAAAGATCCATCCTTAACTCTGAAAATATTTAAAAAAATTATATAAATAAGATCTTTATTATTATTATAATTTATAAATAAAATAATATATTTGCTTTTTTTTATAGATTTTTCTTGCAACCTTTGCACCTTCTGAAGAACCATTTTATCAAAATCTTCCAAATTTACAAAAAAATCGCATTATCTGGGAAAAATCAGAACCACCCCTGGGATTTTCAGATACTCCTCCGTTAATATCGGCCAGACAGCTACAGGTGAATCATAAAATAAAACGAAAAAATCTGGAGTGACTTGAGCACATAATGAGACACGAATTTCCAACATTATTGGGCTATTCGACTCAAAGCACTCCCCGTACTAAACTCGAGCGTACTAATAAGCATGCGTATTTGACATTCATGGGGAAAAATTATTAATTACATTAAGTTGAAATCGCTACAAGACATTCCAAAATTAATGTTTTGTTTTATTGACAATAAAAATATTTAATAAAACCATATTTAATGGAACTAATAATTACTTTTAGGATTTGGTAGTTTACAAATTTCAAAATATCATTCATGTCAATTTTGAAATCCGTTATATCTTAGTAATTATTCAATTTATCAAATTGAGTATCATAAACTAAAATTTTATAGGGAATAAAATAACACTTTATTTTTGAAAATCACCCCTTAAAGAGCCAAGATATAGAGGGGTCATTTCGAATGTTTTATATTAATTTTCAGCTCATAAATCGGGTTTTTTCAACTGAATTTTAAAATTAATGTCTTGTTTTATTCACATTAAAAGGCTTAACATTTCATCTAATTATTATTATCATTTCCGTCCATAATTTGTATTAATTTGAAAGTTTATAATAGGAAAATAAGGACAAGTTTTTATGTATGACTTTTTTATCTATCAGCCAACGTTTCGTCGACTTTGCAGACTTCTTCAGGGCTTCAAATAGACATGCCATTCGTTTAAATTTTCTTTTTATCTTCGTTACCATTTGAAGACCATTATAAACACAAATTTCAAAAATATTTGCCACATTCAGATATTTTTTGAAATTTGTGTTTCTAATGGTCTTCAATGGTAACGAAGAAAAAAAACTTAAACGAATGTGTGGTATGTCTATTTGAAGCCCTGAAGAAGAAGTCAAAGTCAACGAAATGTTGGCTGATAAATAAAAGTCATACATAAAAACTTGTCCTTATTTTCCTATTATAAACTTTCAAATTTCATCTAATATAATGTAATTCTATACAACTAATAATTACTTAGATATAAACGATTTCGTGGTTTACAAATTTCAAAATATGATTCATGTCAATTATCAAATCACTAGTTATTAAATAAATCTTAAAACAATTTTATAAATATGTTAAAACTATTTATCTCTAAAATATATAAGTTCAGAAATTTCAAAATGTTGGTCCTGTTAATTTTCAAATCTGTTATATCTTCATGGGGGTAGTTAGGGGTGGGGCAAGGGGAGCAGTGCCCCCCTTACAAAACCCATCGCCCTCCCCCTTAGAAAAATCGAAACTCCATTATTATGATGCATCACTTATGTATTTCTCATTAAATTCTCTCTCATTACTTCCAAAATTTATCAATTCTACTAAAAAGTTAGTTCATCTCTAAACGGATTACCGAAATTGAAACTTTGTGGTGGCTAATCAGCTGACCCCCCCCCCCCCATAGGAAAACTCCTTAATTACGGCAATGCCTATAGATCTAGAAAGGCCCTTGCATTATCATTAGCTGCCAACTCAACTACACTGCCGGGGGAAAAAACGTAACACTTAGATTAAAAAATAAATAAATAACTAACTAATGAAATGTATTTTTAATGCAATGAAATTGAATAAACTTTTAATATGATATATTTTTAACCTTTCTTAATAAGTGTAACAAAAATTTAAAACATTGGCTCCGTATCTGTAGCTGCGGTCACCCTCGATTAACGCAACGGCTTTCGCAGAATCTGTAATACTAAGTGGCATAATTTGGATGTGTTTAGTCGAAAAGACACTCAAATAATTGATTTCAAGCATATTATTAAAAGAATAACAGCGATTGAAAGATTATAATAAGGATATTAGATTGCATCAAAAATCGATAAATATCAAATTATCCGCTTTTATTTCATTTAAATTGTAATTTTTAAATAAAATATTTTAAATTTATGTTACACTTAGTTAAAAATATATCATATTAATTTCATTTCATTAAAATACATTTTATTAGTTATTTAACAAACGTTACGTTTTTTTGGCCGGCAGTGTAATTTCCTATATAATTTAATTTTTTTTAATTGAATTGTATTTGTTTGTTTTTTGTTAGCTAATGCGTGCTCAATTGCAAGGTTCGTTCAACACCCGATTAGTGACGTTGCCTGAATTGCCCAATCTTCAATCTAAGGGAACGAAATTAAAATCGCTCATTGATGAAATGACACGGCGTCGTCCTCGCGGACCAATCATTATGGAAGAAGCAACATTCACGGAATCATTAAGGACCCTAAGGAGATATCCACGAACCCCCCAACACAATAAATAATAAATAATGCCGATTTAGTAAAAAACACACATTTATTCTAGTAAAAAATATATAATAGTTTAGAAATATAAATAATTTTTTGTTTTACTGTACATATAGAGTATTACATTTTAATATAAATATATTTATATATTAACACAGCTAGGGATTAAGTATAAAAAATGATAATAAAATAAGAATATATAATAGAAAATAATTAATTACAAACAAGAATTACATAGTAACTCTGACACAAGGAAAAGATTAAAACATTTGGGTATTCTATCTAGTTACTAGACATAATACTGTACTTTTGACCCAAGCAGGATTAATATATATGTTTATTTTAAGGATGTTAATGTTAGTTATATAGAAGAGGAAATATTTGAGTTTTAAAAGCATGTGGCTGCCATCTTTGAAAATGGCAAACTGACATTTTAAGTATATGAGATTAACATTTTTCGAGTTATTTAATTTATTAAATTAACAAATAAATTGTATTTAACCCTAGAACAGACAAGCTTTTTCACAAACACAAAGTCACAAGGTGGGGCCCGCCCGACAGTGTTATTGGTTTATAACACATTTTTCAATACTCATATTCATTTTTTTATTAATTTTTATCAAGATTTATAAAAATAAATAATAAATCAATACTTTTTACTGTTTTTAATGTTTTAATAGACAGAAAAAACCCCTGAGAGGCTCTTATGATTTTGTTTGTAAAATGGTTCCAAGAAAAAATTAGATACAGTCGAACCCGCTTATGGTATATGTAGCCCTGATTTATCGGGAATCCGGATTTAACGAGGAAATCAGAAATACTTGGTTGTAACAATGTTAAGTCTAAGGGAACATACTGGCTTTTAACGAGCAAACTCCGCAACCCCAGTTAGAGTGAGTAATAAATATTTTTGTGACCTTAAGGACAAGAGTAGAGAAAAATTTAAAAATTATGTATCTGTTAACGCTTGTGAGGTCCCTACTCCCGAGGATATTGCAGCTGAAATTCGAGCTAAAAAAATAATGAAAGCGACGGTGATAACGATGAATGTGAAGAATTTCAAGCTGAACCGCCCACAACATACTCAATGGCTTTTGAGTTCACAGAAAAACTTCAAACTTGTTTTCGAAGCCAGGGGTGCAAATGACTAGGTTTTTAGGGCCATGAGTCATCTCCGAAGTTTGGTTTAACACACGAAAGAGACAATAACACAGTTCAAAGCAAATTAACCAACTTCTTTTGTACTGTAAAGAAATAAAAAATAAATAAATATAATATAGTTAAGTATGTACATTTGAATTTTTATGATTTTTTTCTCGAATCCGTTTTTACGAGCACTCGGTTATAACGAACAAACATTGCGGTCACTTTGCGCTCGTTATAAGCAGTTTCAACTGTGTATAATTTTTTTTGAAAAACCCTTTAAAAATACTTTGATTATGTATTAATGAAGGAATTATAAAATCTATGAGTCCCCTTTTCTGAAAGTTATTGAAAAGAAACGATTTGATCGGGTCAGACAGGCATGGGAATTCGTTCTAGGGTTAAAATAAAATGCCCAGTAAAATTGTTTTTTGATAGATTAAACAACTAGAAAAATTAATTTATGAGAATTTTTTTTTTGTTCAACTCCTTCGTATATCAAGAAAAAATATAGATAAATAAAATTTAAGGCATTTTTATATTAAAATGTTTATTTTTACTAGTTTCGCCAAATGTATGGTTCATCAGAACATTTATTTAAATTACAGAAAAATTTTGGTTAAGAATGCATCCCTGGGCAACAAACAGAAGAAACAAAATCATGAGTGACCAGCTGACCAGTCATGATGAACCATGTATTAAGATGTGGATTATTGTAAAAATTTCTTAAGTAGGACCTAGATGGTCAATCTTTTGATCAAAATGATTGAGTCAAGCATGAATGACCGTTTAGGAACCCGTTTGACGCTTGAGTCAATCATTGAAGGTGATTAATAGAAAGTTTGATTGATTTAAATGATTGAAGAGAGCGCATATTCGTCTCGAAGGGTTTTCATCAATCTTTCTCTCAATCACACACTCGACAGCAACATGGACGACCCTCCGCTAGCTTTCAACACCGAAACCTATTCGGAAGGTGAGTTTATTAGCCTGTTGATAGATTTGTACCGGGATTGCCCAGAGCTGTGGAAAGGAAAAAGCAAAGACTATTTTTTAATAGAAATAATTGTGGGGGCTTTAAAAGTGGAAGCATAAATCTTTATTTGAAACCATCCTTTCAATGGTAGCACAATTTCACTATTAATTAACAAAAGTCTTGCATCTCGCGCGTCAATGATTGACCCAATCTTTTGATCTAAATGATTGACCGTCTAAGGCCTCCTTTATGACTATTTGACTGTTTTTGTTCCTTCAGTTTGTCACCCAGTGATGCATTGTTCACCAAAATTTTTCTGTAATAAATGTTGTGATGAGCCAAACATTGGTAAAAATAAACATTTTAAATGCCTTAAATTTTATTTATCTATTTTTTTCTTGATATACGAAGGAGTTAAATCAAAAACAAAATTCTCATAAATTAATTTTCTCACTCCTAAAATCTAAACTATTCTATAGGGTGGTCCATCGGGTACGCCGGATTTAAATTTCCACATCATTTTAAGCGATGAAGCTCATTTGCATTTGGATGGTTTTGTTAATAAGCAGAATTGTTGCATTTGGGGCAATGAAAATCCTCGTGTTATTCATGAAAAAACGATGCACCCACAAAGAGAGACGCTGTTTGGTGCGGATTATGGGCTGGAGGTGTAAATGGACCATTCTTTTTTGAGAATGAGCCTAGCCAAGATATAACTTTGAATGGAATATGAATATGATATCGTGCTGTGATATCTAATTTTTATGGGATCAATTGGACGACATGGACCTCGAAGAAATGTGGTTTCAACAAGATAGTGCCACATGCCATACAGCAAGAGAAACCATCGATTTGTTAAGACAACGTTTTCCTGGAAGTGTGATTTCCAGAAATGGTGACGTTAATTGGCCGTCCAGATCTTGCGATTTGACGCCATTCCATAATTAATGTGACATGACTATCTATAATAACTTTATAAATCAATAAAAATTTCCCAATTAAATAATAATTTACGGTGTTCCATTTCAAAATTAAATCCGGCGGACCACCCTATATAAACTAGAAAAATGTTCATCCCCATATATAAATATAAAGTAAGTTTACTATTTTTATAAATAGCAACATCATACTTGAAATTTTTCAAAGAGAGAATAAACAGTCATTTTATCCAGTTCTATAATATAACATCCTTGGTTTATATATTATATAAATCTATTTGAAGATAATAATGGGGTTGAAAACAAAGTTCAAGAGGAACTTGAGGCCTGATATTGTTAGATTTAATGTGTCCCGAATAGCATTTCGATTCGGGCGTTTAACACTTCGTATATCGGAGGTGTGGCAAATGAGACAACCGAGCTCATCCAGAGTGATCATCGGAGCTGTTTTGTCTCCGAGTAGATAATTGCCTTGCAACTCTTGACTTAGTGTTCCACTGAACCAGATTCGATCTCCTGGACGCAGACGCAGTGTAATATTTTTAAACGAATTGTCAGCGTGTAATAAAATGATGGGTTGATTGTCCCAAAGGCCGCCTTTCATGCGCACTCCAATCTCGAAGGTGTACCTTGAAACAAATTACATACAAGTATTAGATTTTTTTTTCAATAAAAGTTTGTTAAAAATAAAGCGATAGGCGAAAGTTTAATAAAATTCGCCTTCGAAAAGGCTTACAAATACATAATATCTGATATGGAATTAATAAGCCATCCACATGACTTTACCATACACTTTCCCCTCTCTTATTTAGTAAAATAATTTATAATTATTTACGAAAGAACCCTCCCCCTCTGAATTTTGGACTTAATAGCAATTGATGATATCGTCGGCTAAGAATTGGAGTGAACCAAGTCCATTTATAAAAATTTTTAACTCAATATAAAATACATTCTTTTTATAAAATGAACCAAGTCCACTTGGTCCCATAGTATTTTTAGTTGTATCTTCTAAAACTCAAAGTAATAAATGTACTATGTCAATTTAAAAACAATGGATCTGAAAACTTTGAACTTCAATTTTTCAAAATATGGATAGGTGGACTTGGATAACTCCAATTCTCAGCTGACGATATCTCTTTATAAATGAGAATCTTCTAATGTAAATATCAGCTTTCTTCGATTTTTGTTTAGAAATTTTATTAATTTTTTGAACTCCTTCCCTCTTTTGGTTCACAATCAATTTCACATAGTGAGTTATTTTAATAAGGTTATATAGGGTGGATATTTCGTACAAATAGAGATCAAAGAGACTTGGAGTTATATTGATAGTTCTATTTTTAAGAGCCCCCCCCCCCCACACCTAATAAGTGAACATCGAGAAAATTATATTTTTCGAGATAATAATTGTTTTGTCAAAATGTCTGTTAGTCTGTCTGGTTGTTAGTTAGTTAGTTAGTCTGTGCGTTACCAAATTTTTGTGGACGAGCTAGCTCAAAAACTAGTGTGAATATCAAAACCAAATTTCACACGCAGTTATGGTGCATTGAGATTAAGAACTGATTAAATTTTGGTGCATATTGACCCAAAATTAAGGGGGATGGAAGGGGGTTAAAAATTAAAAATCTAGGCCGTTTGAGCAAACTCAACCAAATTTTGTATACATAATCAGTGGGCCCCAGGAGTCAAAAAATGCAAAAACTAACCCCCCCCCCTACATGATTATAAATAATTTTATTAAATATTAAATATAAGAGAGGGGCCAGGTTGTATGGTAAAGTCAAGTGGACGGCCACATCAGAACACGTCAACTTATTTGTATTGATATGAGTAATTTTTATTTTTAATTTAAGAAGGTTAAAAAATGATTTGTTTTCTTACTTGCTCCAATCATTTAGATGACAAGGAATACGAGATGCTTTTAATTCAGTGACTAGTTTGCAGATTTTGATATCCAAATCATTGGTATAATCTTCTTTTCGACAATTTGTATCATATTTCCGGCCAAGTTGACAAGTCAAGGTGTTGGCGAAAGACGCTGGTAGTTTATTTACAAATGCTTCTATGGGATTGTCTACTTTCACCACTTTTACATGGGTCACATATCTAAAAGAAAAAGAAAAACATAATTATTAATATATCATTTTTTTTTAATGAAAATGATGAGAGAAGGAGTTACACCAAAAAGGTGTATCCCCTAAAGGCCTGGGTTGGCCCCTCCATCGTGAAAAGAAGAAGAAGAGGGAATTTTATGGAGTGGGCAGGGGTCGAAGGTATCTGTGAATGCGGGTCTTAAACAGCTGGAGGTTATAAGCCGCGGGAAAGATGGTGCTAGGGAGCGAGTTCCAGTCTCTGGAGGTCATAGGGATAAAAGAGTTGGCGGAAGCGCTTGTTCGATTTTTATCCAATTTGATAGCGAAGGGGTGCTGAGCGTTCGAAAACCGCGTGTTTCTCGTAAAGAGGGCTTTAGGGGGGATTTTTGTTATTTATGAGTGGGAATTTATTTTTAGATTAAATTTTATAATGTATTGACAGGTTTTTTTAAATCAATTTGAGATCAGTTGAGAGTGTGCAGTGAGTTTGTGAAGTTACTATCGCTACTCTAAATAAATATTGGTGTTCTGTGAGTAAAGTGTATTCAAATCTTTATATATAACTGAATGGCAAAGCTAAATGAACCGATAAGAAATTTGATCAAGGTGTTTGTATATATAAAATGTTTGGGTTAATTTTAGAGAGTATGAGTAATTTGAATGTAACGTTGTTTTTTATCTAATTGTCTACACTATCTATTAAGGTAGTTCGGAAAGTCATTTTGTTGTTTCCCAAGAGATTAGCTTCTAAAGCGTCAAGAAAATAACCCATTTTTTAAAAGAATTGTCACTGGGGACGAGAAATGGGTTGTCTACAATACAGTAGAACCTCGTTTATCCGAAATAACTGGAACCAAAGGCAACCGGATAATCCGGATATATCGGTAATAAAAACAAAACAAATCCTCAAATAAGCGAATTTGAATATACATATTACGATAAAAAAACATGTTTATATCAAAAGTACATAGAATTGTTTAAAAAAGTACATAAGTTAAAAGAAATTATAATTACATTCTTGCTATCAGAGTTGAAAATTATTATCTATGAGAACATTTATTAAAATAAAAATGTCTACAAATCAGATCCGGATAAAGGAGGTTTTACTGTATTTGTTTCATTATAAAGCCTGAAGAAGCTGGAATAAAACAGGGAAATATCGCTATTGATCGTTTAATATAACAAACACTTAGTATTATTGTTCCTTTTCCTCTAAAATATTAAATAAATATTAATAACAAAAAGAATAAATAATTTCTAGGGATAAATTGAAGCTAATATATTAATTTTTGGTCAATTTAAAAACTAGTCCCAAGTAAGGGACGAATTTCTATTACAGAATCAGTGGCGTGTGGTCCATGGATGCTCTGGTTGTTGCACATCTCTAAAATTTCAAAACGCCAAGAGTATTTTCATACCATATCATAAAAATTTAATAATAAATTTGAAAAATAACCAAAAAAAACTTTGCGTTTATCGATGAAATTTACAAAAAGGAGCGAAAGATAAAATAACATTTAAAATATTGAGGGGTTCTTTTTTGGACAGCATCCTCTGGTCGAAATGTCTCAGCCCGCCACTGTACAGAATGTATTTTGTCTATTAAAATCATTGTTACACAGTTCATCATGAGAAGCTTTTTGTAGAGCTTTAATTAAGCCTTGTTTACACATATATTTTTTTTAATCAAAATTGTTAATGGCTTTTTTGAAAAATGATGAAAAGTACTGGAATTATTCACTAAAAGGTTATTAAATTGAAAGTTTTTGCCGAGAGTAGCAGAATTTTTATATTGAAGGAGACAATAAAGTTGTTGAATTATAAATTTTATTTATTTATAACGAGACTATAGTTTCGAGGGCTTTGCCTCTTCGTCAGTCTATTAGACTGACTAAATAGACTGATGAAGAGGGCAAAACCCTCGAAACTATAGTCTCGTTATAAATAAATAAAATTTATAATTCCAGCAGAAGACACACTCTTTATTGTCTCCTTCAATAAAAGGTTATTATACCGAGTAGAGTATAATTAAGATTTCTTTGAAAAATCATGAGGGGTTTTATTGGTATGCGTGTTATATGTTGGTTATTGGTTTCACCTCGAAGAATAGTCAATGGCCAGGATTGCTTTTCGGTTTAATTTCTAAAGAGTGAATACCACAATAAAAATCTTTACAGTCTGGGCAAAAGGGGTTAAGTCAATTTTTTCTCATTTTGAATTTCTGATGCCTTTTGGAACAAAAATCATGCTCTTTTATCTGATATTTTATAAAATTTTATAAGAATTCTTACCCTTGCCAAGAGACCGGAATGCCGGCCAGATGTGTACATCTTGAATGTACATAAGCTTCGGAATGTTCTTCCCAAACGGGTTCGTGGCAATGAGCATGATATTGATCCCAGGTAAGGTAAGGAGCTTCATTCGAGTCCGAAGAACGCAAGTTATCATCTTCAGATCGCATTAATTCACCAATATAAGGATGCAGTAGTAAACCAAGAGCGAAGATAGATAATGTGATCTAAAACAATACAAATACCTTTATTAATGCTATTATTTCAATTTTTGATTATATACAAGCTAGAAACTCCACTAAAGTTTTAATTATTGCAGTTAATATTTATATCTTTGATTGATCATCAGTTCAAAATAGATTCTAATCAATGACAGGTGTTTTTGATAAATTATTGAAATATCCATGTTAATAAGTTAAGAATGAGTTATGTATGCAAAGTGACAAATTCAGCACAATGTTCTAAGAAAATTAACATCACTTACTGATAATCCAATGTCAAGATTTGATCATACCCACACTCTTGCTGCTGAGTCTTTCTGCCTAGCTTCTGTTAATTTCTGTATGATCGCCTCTGATTGTATATTTGTGTATAAAATTATGTCGGATCAAGTGAAATGTACAAGAGCTTGCTTGCCTTCTTTCCTGTATATAGGCCTAATTATGTATTAAGAAGTATAATGCCATTCTATCCAGAGATGCCTACTGATAGAGATAGACATTCTGAAAGAAATCCTGTCTTTACACTCTGTGATTGTTACAATGAGTTAGCACAAAAATTGGTTAACCTTCAGGAATTTTCTTTGGAAATTAATAAGGTAGAGGCTTTATTCAAGAAGCTCACGCTTATATATGGATAATTAATGTAATGGTGATGTATAATTATGTAATAGTACCTGGAGTCACCGAGCGATGCACGGTAACCAAACGCCCCCTGGATCCCCCATTATTGCACCCACCTCCTGCACTCCCCACATCTATCCCCACCCCGCGCCCAGTTTTTTCATTTCTAGCTTTCTAGTGGTCCACAGATTATGTGTATATAGGTATATAAATAAATTCCGTATAATTATTTTTTTAGTTAAAAAACAATTTATCGAGTTTTTTAATCAATTAAATAAATACTAAATATTAATTTTATTGAAGCAATTTTTTCGATGAAATAATGTTTACATTGTGTTTGAGGCTTCGATTTCGGAGATTACTTCCCCACCATAAATGTACTTGATCTTCTAGCTTGCGATAATATTTTTAGTAAGTGTTTTTTAATAAGAGGAATTTTAATCAATTAAATTGGCAAATTCTAATATATAACAATATTTGGTATAAAGTATTCGTGGGTTTTAAAATTGAAAAACCAATTAATAAATAAAAGATAATTGAAAAAAATGTAAACAAACTTTTTATTGAGATTTTCATCTATCAATAATTACTTTAATTAAGAAAAGATCAATTAAGATGAAATTTGTCGAGGTCCAGACCTAGCCAGATCGCTTTCTCATACTCAAAACTTGTTAATAGATTTTGTTTCATCAAAATCGGTAGAGCCGTTTTCAAAATAGAACTAAGATACAAATATATAAATAAATATACAATTTTTGGTCGTTTAATAAGAGTAGATAGATAGATAGATATGATGTTGATGAATGTAAAGAGTATTGGTGGTGTATAATTTTGTAAATTGAGGCTTTTAGCAGTTGAAAAAATGAATAAATAAATTCGAAATCTTGAACGAAATTGTATGTATAAATGTGAAATTGTATGGTTTTTATTTTGAGTAATAGTATAAAAAAATCTTATAAAATGTTTCAATTTTCAGTATTACTGAAAATGCTCAACCAGGGGTGACCGAAATTATCTAGTGAATCGATCAAATAAATAATTTATTTAATTATTAAATTTATAAAATTTAAATTCTACATAAATCACTTTTGGAAGAGTCTTAGTACCTAAATATAATAATTTTATATAATTTCTTTCTCTGACTTATTGAAAATTACAGTTAAAAATATATATAATTTAAGAAAAATAATTATAGAAACAATATAAGATTTAAAACAATTAATTATATATATGATATATTCACTGATATTGACATATACTATATTAATAATACTTATAACACAAAAAAAGCCTCCAGCTTTTTGATTATAATGTTATTAATTGTAAAAAGAAAATAACATTCTACACATACATATGTAATATATTATGAAAGTGTTTTAAGAAGAATAACTATAGAAAACAACTTATATAACTTATATTGACATACTATATTAATAACAAATTAACACACGAAATACCTCCAGCTTTTTGATTAAAATGTTATTATTTGTAAAAAGAAAATGACATTCTACACAGACATATGTACTATATTATGAAAAGCTTGGACTGATGATGGTGTGAGAATATCCGCCGAAACGTCTCATAAGTTTTTCATGAAAATAAATTTGTAACATATAAAGAAATTTTATTTCCTTTTTCCAAACGAAGACATTACATCTGTTTTCAAGGTTTTCAAGAGCCTCAAAAAACACCACAATTTATAATTATATAATTTCATTATAAAGGATTGAAAACATTATACCTAAGAATTTTAGAAATAAAAGGATTCTTATTTATGTACTTAAAACGCCTTTTAGTTAAGACAGATATATATGTATCATTTCACTGAGTTCTCTTAAATAAATTCCCTTCAAAATCTAGTATTTTTAATTCATTGAAATTAAACAAATGATTGTCCTCGAATCGATAAGTAGCTAATGCCGTTTTTCCAATTTTTCCTTATTTTTTGTATAGAACCTGATGAAGCCACAATAAATTGTCGAAACGTTGCAATTGATCGTATGATTTAACACGGGTTTTTCCTCTGATTTGTTATATCTAATACTGATTATGGAACTGAACAATAATAATTTTATTAGTAGGTTTTAAAATTAAAAAAATCACTTCGTCATCGCGCAAGCCGATTATAATAAGTATAGGTAGATAGATCAGAAGAATTTATAATTTTTTAAAAAAAATCTAGTATGATAAATATTTTATAATATTTACCTGAAGTATCCGTATAATTATGTCTACCCAAGTAGGGTTGTGACCACGTGATGATCTCTGTTTGGAATACCAGGCTAGAGCAAATGGAGCCAACATCAATGCAATAGTGATAGCAGTTGGCGAGGTAGCCAATTGTCTTAATGCTGCGAGGACAGGTAGAATAAGAGTGGCAACTCCAGCCAGAGGAAGGAAAAGAACAAGACCAACTACTGCAAGAGTCGACCTTACTAAACCATACCAAGTAGAACCCTGAAACAAATAAAGTTATTTATCTTGGAGTGAATGAAAATTTATGTATTTATGGCTGTTTAATTAAAAAAGAAATGCTTGAGGAAGTTGACAGAATTATAATTGAAATAGTTTCAGCATAGCTGCTGCCCCGATCATTTATTATCGTTTATAAAATTTAGCTAAATCTTAACTCTATTAATAAATAAAGTACCTGGAGACACCGAGCGATGCTCGGTAACTTCTTCCTTCTGTTAAAACCTTTATTTTAATATTATTTTTAATTTAAAATTCTGATAAAAAGGTCGATTTTTATTTGAGAGCCGTTTTCAAATTAAAAAAAATACAAATTTATATAATATTCGCCCACTGTACCTCCACCCCGCTTGACCTCACCCCAAAAACCTCACCCTACCCCCGGATCCCCCACCACTGCCACCCCACCTCCTGCACCTGTTTTGATTCAACCATATGATTCATTTTTATTCATCCAATTGTTAATAAATAAAACCTATCAAAATGTGTTGTTTTTTCAGAAAATTGAGACATGCTTATGCGAAATTTATTTTTAAATAAATTCTTGATTATTTTTTTATTCTATTAAATAAATAAAATTCTTTTTAAAAACAATTATAAAACGTTTATTAATATTTCTAACTTTTATGGAAAACAAAATATGTTAAAATCCACAATACTTCTTCAAGGCCTTTTAGAACAATGAATTAAGGCAACATCATAGTCTGCCTGGGTACAAAAGGAAAAGGGAAACCTTTTTTAAAACCCTAAGAATGGGATTTGTCTACCTGAGAATAATTAATTTGATTACGAAAAAACCCATCAAAAACAATTTTGTCGAAAATGAGACCGTGACAGATCGAATTCTCACCCCAAAAACCCCTAACTCGTGAATTTCATCAAAATCGGTAGAGTCGTTTTCAAAATATAACCAAGATACAAATATACAAACAAATAAATATACAATTTTTGCTAGTTTAATAAGAGTAGATAGATAAATATAATTCAATTTGGCAATTGAAACTTTGTTAGTAGCAAAAGTACACGTTTTTTTCACTTTGGGGACAGCATTAGGAATGTCCTTATTTCTGAATTTATTTTCAAAATTTATGCAAATAAAAAATTAAAAAAAGAATGTCTTTTGCTAATCATAATTAAAACAAGCAGGGAATGTTTTATGACTACTATTATTCATAATATATATTAATGATTTGAAAAATTGTTGTATAAAATGTTCTAAAGTCAATGTATTTGCAGATGATACTATGATATATTATATTAGTGGAAAAAATATTGAGCATTTTGTTATAAAAATAAATGAAGACCTTAATAATATTTATAAATACTTGTGTTTTAACAGTTTAAGGGTAAATATTCATAAGTGTAAATATATTATTATGAATGACAAAAATGACACAAGTGGACAACGTATTAGTATTAATGATAATACTTTGGAAAAGAACTGCTTTCCACTAGTAAATAAATTTTAATTAAGGAAGTAGAATTTCCAAAAATAAAAATAATATGCTGATTTTTGTAAATGAAATTGTAATTTTTTAAATTTACCTGGGAAGCTAAAACTGCCAATTGCCACCAGCTCAGTGTAACACAATGGGGGAAGAGAGTGGTATAAATGCCTCGCCATCCATCTCGAGCTGCCATCCTTACAAATACTCCAGGAATGACGAGATAAAATACAGCACGGAAATTAAGACAAAATTCCACCCCATTGCCAACAACAAAGGAAGCAAAGGTGGGGGCTCGAATATCGAGAAATCTCCATCCCTGAGCTACAACTGCATCCGATTCATAAGGGTACTTAGCAAGGACATGGACGCCGAATGATAAAAGAACCAGCGTGTCGGGCGTTCTCTTTGGGTCCATAAATGCATACAACGTGGAAAGAGTCAATCCAATGGCCAGGACGGCCATTTCGGACTGAGGGGTCCATTGAGAAGCTATCGTTGGATACACTATAAGATTTGTTAGTAAAGCTACAAAAAAATGCGCATATGGCTTTAAATGATTCTGACAGAACGCGTATTCCTGATCCTGACCTGACATCGTCCCTCCAGTATAAGCAATAAATAAACGAGACCAATGGCGAAATTGTCTGAAATCTCGATGATTACAAAGCATTCGAAATGTAGATATAACCATAATGATATAACTTGAATAATAAATTAAAGTAGGAATCAGAAGGAAAATATTTTCAGCTCCTACTATAGAATATACAAGAATAAGAGCTAAGATTTGACTATTTGAGAGAAGCCAAGGGCCAACGGAATCCAGGAGGGGCGTCCATGCATCAGCCAGATATTCAAACGGGGAATAATAATTAAATCGGGAAACTGTCGTTTGAATATCTAAAGGAAGAATCCCGCGTAGATAATCATCAGCTGCAGAAACCAGTTGGTCTTCAGTGATTTTTTCACCGGGCCGCTCTTGTTCCCAATCTGAAAGCAAACAAGAATATTTTATTAGTGCCTTTTTTCATCTCTAGATAAGCCCTTTCCTTTTAGTCTAAGAGCTACTGCCCATTTTGTAAGATGATTTTAGAATCCAAATAACATATCCCATAGTAGTAGTGTGATCAACACACACCCCGAAAGTCAAATTCTTACTCGCCAAATCGAGTCGTTTTTAGGGGTAATCGACCCTTGAAGATGTCAAAAAATACCGTAAAATCACTTAATTGATTCTAACTCCTAAACTGTTTACTTTACGGCAAATTTCATTAGAAGCAAAATTTTAGAGAATGTAATTTTTGACATTTTTGTTTTAAAAAATTTGAAAATAACCACTTAAAATGGGGGAGGGGGGGTCAAAAATGAAAATTCTATCCCTTTCGACCAAACTCAACATATGCACTGTATGCATATTCGGTGGGCCCCTAAAAGGGTAGAAATGCAAAAACTGACCACCCAAAATTTTAGGGGTGGGGGGAAGGGTCAAAAAATGAAAAACTAGGTCCTTGTTCCAAACTTAACTTAGTTTTTGCCTTCTGGGGGTATACAAAATTTGGTTGGGTTTGGTCTAAAGGGCTAGAATTTTCATTTTTGACCCTCACCCCCATTTCGGGTGGTTATTTTCAATTTTTTTTAAACAAAAATATCAAAAATTACATCCTCTACAATTTTGCTTCTAATGGAATTCGCCGTAGAGAAAACAGTTTAAGAGTTAATCAATTAAGTGATTTTAGTGTATTTTTGGACATCTTCAGGGGTCGATTACCCCTAAAAAAGATTCGATTTGGTGAGTAAGAATTTGACTTTCGGGATGTGTGCTGAACACACTACAGTATCGGATTTGTTATATTTGGGTTCTAAAATCATCTTACAAAATGGTCAGTAGCTCTCGGTCTATTTGTTCTTTGTCTATTATAGTTAAAGATATATAACATAGACACACATAGGAAAGTTCAAACTTCATAAATTTGGAGCTCTACTTGTCATTTTGGTACATTACAAGTCTTTTCAATCCACTGTGTCTTTGCGTTGAAATCTATTTTAACAATAGCTTCAATGTGTCAAATAAATTGGCCATGGTAAATTTAATTATTTAAGAGAAGAAAAGAAAAATGCAAGAAGTTACTTGTAAACTCAGAAAGAATGGAGTGGCCAAATTTGAATTAAAAAAAAATCAAATCTTTTACTTGTCTTGAGATTTGAATTCTTCGAGTTTTCTCTTTAGAGCCTAAAAAGTTTTTTGAATTTAATTGTTTGGTTAAAATAAAGACTAGGATCAAGGCCTAAGGATGGATTTCCTTTATAGGCCGAAACTGTATATGAATTCAGCGCGATGTTGTCCGAAATAAAACTTATCCTCTAATAAAGAGCTGTCCAACCCGCGGCCCAGCACTGAAATGAATGCGGCCCGACATGAAATCATAAACTTCTTTAAAACATTAATCTAAATTGTATCTGAAACAATTTATCCTGGTGATTTTTTTCTCTAAAATAAGAAATCTTGAAAAATCAACTGAAAAGTTCTCGAAAAATAAAAGTGATAATTTAAAATTTTGAATCTTTAAATATATTTCAAGATTTTCAGAAAAATAATCACCATTTTGGTCTATTTTCGATTCGATTATACATTTTTTACCTGCAAACTTTCCGATTGAATGTATAGAAATACTACAATTTAGAAACCATGAAAGATATTAATTTGCCGATGGTAATAGATTCGAATTTACAAGAAATCATAAGTTGGTGTCATCTATTAAATCCGATGGAATGGAATATTTTTAATTATATAGTCAGAGGGGTTGTTTTTCACCCCTCGGGAATCGAACCCGAGTGCCAGTAACAGCAATCCGGGCCACCTGGCTCACCTGCAGGATGCGAACCTCTCTGACATATGCACACGCGTAAAATATTTTACTCAAAGATTGTTATCTTAATTTGTAAAATTTCGCGATATAGTGATTCTAAATTTAAACATATAGCCATGCCATATAATTTAAATAAAGGTCGTTGTGTGTTTCTCCATCTTATGATTTCTTGTAAATTCGAATCTATTACCATCGGCAAATTAATATCTTTCATATTAAATTAGGAAAAGTCATTCCATTGCCATTCGAATTTTGAATTTCTTCAAAATTCGAAACACTCAACCACCTTTATTTAAATTATATGGCATGGCTATATGTTTAAATTTAGACTCACTATATCGCGAAATTTTACAAATTAAGATAACAATCTTTGAGTAAAATATTTTACGCGTGTACATATGTCAGAGAGGTTCGCATCCCGCAGGTGAGCCAGGAGGCCCGGATTGCTGTTACTGGCACTCGGGTTCGATTCCCGAGGGGGTGAAAAACAACCCCTCTGACATATAATTAAAAATATTCCATTCCATCGGATTTAATAGATGACACCAACTTATGATTTTTTGTAATTTAGATACCGTTTATTGAAGATTTATATTTTTAAAGATATTAATTATTTAGTCATAATGTCTGTTAGTGATTGTGTGGTTGGATTCGTTGGATAGTGTATATTTTTAACCAATAATTGGTCATAACACCTGTAGTACTGTATTTGATTTGTGGTGGAATTTATTACAATTAGAGATTATTTGTTATTTTATTTATTAAATGTTTTTTTTTTTTTTGGCTTTTCGGCCTTTCTGGCCATAAGCCAATTTACGATATTTATTATTATTATTTTTAAAATTTGTCTCTACCCAGGGATCAGATTTTACCCGCTATTAAATGTTTAATTAATAGTTTATTCCTATAAATTGTTGATTTTTAATTAATTGGGGAAAGTTAAGTGAAAATCACCTGACTCACGCACACGCTATTTTTTTGAAAACAATCTCCAATCATTTGGGCATTTCTTGAATACCTATGTTTTTATTTAATCTAGAATTATTATTTTCCTTCTTCTGCTATCTAATCAAATAACGGGATTCTTTTCCCTTTGCTCTTTCTTTTGCATTGAAATGTATTTATTTCATTTCGAGTCAACCAGCCAGCCCGGCAAGTGTTTAACATTTGTGTTTTATAGGTGTTGCGTTTTGTGTATTTCTTTTGACAACTGCATTTTTGAGAATTGTTCAAAACTGCATGATAGACAAGGTAAACATTTAAATATAATTTTTAATAATTTAATAATTTTGGATAATTTAATGATTCCAAAAATAAATATCTACATCATTTATTCTTTGTTATGGTGAATATCATTATTCTACAGTATTAACTTTCATTTTTTATTAACAAAATAGTATTAGTAGTTAGCCTGAATATTGGGATCTTGGACTTGAGAAAATAATTAAAAGCTAAATTTCCAAAAGTTGCAACACGTTTCGTCGTATATTTTTCGACTTCTTCAGGCAATTTTTAGTAACAGCTTTCTCGTTAATAGATATATACAGACCATTAGACTAGATTTTGCAATGACATAATTGACAAGGCTTAAACAAACTTAATACAAAATTTAAACAAAATAAATAAAAAATCTCAAACAAAATTGATCATTCAAAGTATAGGCCTGAAGAAGTCGAAAAATATACGACGAAACGTGATGCAACTTTTGGAAATTTAGCTTTTAATTATTTTCTCAAGTCCAAGATCCCAATATCCAGCCTAATTATTTTCAAAGATGGACAATAACAACACAAATTTAGTATTAGTAGTATTTTTTCTGCGGCCAGAGAAAATTTTTTTCCTTCAAATGTGGCCCGAGTAAGCCAAGGTTGGACACCCCTGCTCTAATATAATAAGAAATTAGCCCACTCCATCCTGCCTGAGTCTACAAGTAACTTCTTTAATTTTTCTCCTCTTAAATTATTTATTATTATTGTACTGATTCATAAAATTAATGTAAAATTTAATAATTTTAATAAATTTTAAGAATTTTCTTTGAGAGATCTCTTTGAAGAGTCCCTTTTCTGCTTTTTTACTTCACAATTGTCAGTATCCCAGGTACTGGTGAAGGATCAAAAAAAGGATCGAAACATTAGGTATATGTAAATATATGCCTTCCGAAACATTTTCTGGTCACACAAGGGCCTGATATTAATTTCACTAATCAAAATGTCGACTTCACGACAAGAACTATGAAAATTAATGCTTTGATTATCGTCGTTCGTGTCGTTGTTCGACTAAAAAGAGAGACTGCTCCAATATTAACAGTTCCATATAAAAGTATGGTTCGATTTTCACTAGTCTCGTCGCTCTTATTGTTCTCAACTTAAATTAATAAAGTAAAGGGTGTGTAGTTTCAGAGTGAATGAAATAAAACTCAAAGAGGTTTATACAAACTCAATATATTTCGGATTATTAGTCCATCATCAGGAATTTACAGGTCAATAATCGCAACGAGTCGTCCACGACAAGAGTCTACGAAACATACTGCGTATAATCACTCGTTGCGTTTACTTCAGTGAGACTTGCTCCCTTTACTTAACAGTTCCATATAATAGTCATGGTTCGACCTTCAACCTTCACCACTTTGCCGCTCAGTTTGAAAAAATTCTCAACTTAAACATAGCCAGATTTTTGGAAAAATTTAAAATTTTTTGAAAATAATGGATCAAATCTAAAAAATTATATTGAAAGTTAGAACTTGAAGCATACAATTTATGGGCAGAGGCAAAGTTATATAAAATGAAAAATGAATTCATTTTTATCTAAAAGATTAAAAATTGATAATATTTTATCTAAAATAAATATATGATCAGAGAGCGGGCACGTAATAATCTATGATGCTAGAATATAGGAGCTCTTTTATTTCATTGTCAATTTGTTCTCCATCCGGTTGTAGGACCTTCCAATTCCAGGATTTCTGCTTATCGTTGTAGGATTATTGAGACATCTATTTAATTGATTTGTGGTGATAAGTGCCTCTGGCCATCGGAAAGTCTAAAAATAAATAGAAACGACTATAAATGTTATATGTTGCCACGCATGGAAATGAATCTCTTGTGACATTGGAGGACTATCAGTTTTATAAAGATGTAGTATCTCTTATTTTAAAAAGCCGAATTTTAAAATGACTTACTTAAATCTGCCCTATTTTTCTAAAGAAACAGTCATATTTCTCTTATTTCAAAAGACCTAAACGTGTAAGCTGAGTTGAAAAAGAGACGTGATTTACGATCGGGTTAGACGCGTTAGATGGAATGTTGGAATGAAACCCTCGCGGTAAGCTTTAGACATTTCAAAGCCTTCGATATGGTCTGGCACAAAAATCTTCTTGCCAAATTGGCCTCGCGTCGGCCTTGCACCGAAACTTCTGTAAGTTGCTCGAAAGTTTTTCTTTCAGACCGTAGTATTAAGCGTTGTCATCGATGGAATATCATCTCCCCCTTCCACACCAACGCTGGAGTTCCTCAGGGATCGGTTATCTCCCCTACGCTTTTCTTATCTATATCAACGACCTTCTAAACTTGCCCTCCAATCCGGTACATTGTTACGCAGATGACAGCACCCTACATAACGCCCCTGCATCGCATAAAAACCGTGCAGACATTGCCTCTTCAATTAATTTAGACTTGTGCAAACTTAAAAACTGGGGATCCCAAAACTTAGTTAACTTCAATGCAGGGAAAACTCAGTGTTGCCTTATTTCTAGGCGCGTCGACAGAAACCTCCCAAACATATCATTCGACTCAAACTCACTAGAATTCAGGGATAAAATTTCAATGCTAGGCGTAACTCTAGGGTCTGACCTTTCATGGAATGACCATATCTCAACCACTGCTAAAGCTGCAGCGCGCAAGCTTGGTCTCCTATTTAGGTCTAGACGCTGTTATACTCCCAGTCAACTTCTTATGCTGTATAAGGCTCAAATTCGTCCCTGTCTCGAATATGGCTCTCATCTGTGGAGGGGGTGCATCCAAGCATTCTCTTGCTACACTGGATGCAATTCAGAAGCGAGCAATTAAACTAATAGGAGACCCGGCTCTAACCAACTCACTCGACTCCCTGGCTCACCGAAGAACCGTTTCTGCCCTTTCCCTGTACTACAGATACTATCACGGTGTCTGTTCAGTCGAGCTGAAATCTCTTATCCCCCTAATGCCCTCTTTACGAGAAACACGCGGTTTTCTAACGCTCAGCACCCCTTCGCTGTCAAATTGGATAAAAGTCGAACAAGCGCTTTCGCCAACTCTTTTATTCCTATGACCTCCAGAGACTGGAACTCGCTCCCTGCCACCATCTTTCCCGCGACTTATAACCTTAAGCTATTTAAGACCCGTATCCACAGATACCTTCGACCTCCGCCCAACCCATAAAATTCTTTCTTCTTCTTTTCACGATGGAGGGGCCAACCGAGGCCTTTAGGGGTTGCACCTTTTGGTGTAACTCCTTCTCTCATCATTATCATTAAAAAAAAAAAAAAAAAAAAGATAAGTTTATAAATTAAAGAAGAATTCAATAGAAAACTAAGCTTCTGTCCAATAAATCTCCTAATTATAGAAAACGTTTGGGATTTAATTAAATAAGGTCGTCTTCAGTTCTTATAAGCTGAAATGAGCATAAAATATATGAATATAAATATAAAAACATAATAAATTATAAAAAATTTATTCTTACAATATTTACAAATTCAATACAATTGTTAAAATAATGAATGTAAAGACAGAGTTGCTGTTTATGTATTTAAACACAAAATTATATACTAACATTTAAATGTGAACTTAGGTCTTAGTATG
>JALMQS010000588.1:0-49084 GCA_024734495.1 Forficula auricularia | reverse complement strand
AATTAGTCATCTGAAATACTTTTTTATTACCGACTGCTTCCATTTTTCGACCGCGCCAAAATCTCCTCCTGCGCGCTTCAAAAAGGTTTAATTAAAACAAGTAATTTTTTTTTATTAAAACTGACTCACTTACTGAGATTTTTCTTCAAATGAAGTTTTTTTTGATGCTTAAATCCTTCCTCGGAAGAAAAATAATTATTTGGAATTGATTGTTATCTTATCTTATTATATTATACGAGAATTCTTGTATATATATATATATATCGGTTTCTCGAAAACGGCTCTCTCGATTTGGATGAAATTCACGGGTTAGGGGGTTTTTGTGTTGACATTTCGATCTGTCACGCTCTCATCTTCGGCTAAGTTGTTTTTGATGGGTTTTTTTTATTAATTGAAATGATTATTCACAGGTGGTTGTCTCGATAAAAATGTATAATTCCCTTTTTTTCAATTTCTTTTAATAAAATTAATTGTTTTTATTTTTTTATTTTAAATTCCACAAATAGATCATTACAAATATTATTATTTTTTCGTTAAATTGAAGGGTTGGTTTTGTCACAAATATAATAAAACAATAATTTCAATAACTATTTGAATTATTTAATTGATAACTAAATTAAATAAATTATTAAATAAAATTAAATAATTCAAATAGTTATTGAAATTATTGTTTTATTATATTTGTGACATAACCAACCCTTCAATTTAACGAAAAATTTAAATCAATCCACTTAAGTTCTGGAAGAATTTTAATAAATATTATTATATATTAGAATTTGCCAATTTAATTAATTAAAGGTATTTTTCTATAAAATATTTTATTAGAATATCAATTTCATTTTCTTAAAAAATCCGAAAATTCGAAGGATCCTTCTTCAGGGTTCAAAAGGGTAAACGAAAAAACCTCGGTGTATATTAATATTATTTTTAATTCGAATTACATTCAAAACTTGCCAGTGATACGTCTTAATGATGGTCATAGCGGGTGTAAACGTTGGTAAAAATATAAATTCAGTTTTATTTTATTTTGGCTGCCAATAATAATCGGTATTTTTACCTGAATTTAAAATTAAAAATCATATCAATATATCGCTTTTAACTGAATCAAAAAATTACTGAGCATCGCTTGATATTCCAGGTACTATTCTCTTAATCGTTAAATGAAAAATTTTGTTAGAGGCGGTGACGCGTTTTTTGGTAAGGAAAATTATGTAAATTGATGTTTAACAGTATGTTCGATTTATTATCTTACCTTTGTCTGAGAATGTAGGCTAATAATTAATTATATTGTTTGACATATCTGTAAAATTTTCATGTTTGAGTTAATTTTTGAGAACGAGAGTTTTATGTTGAGTAGATATTTTATTCTATAGGGCCACCCGAAGGGTGATCCGCGATTGGAAGTAGGTGTACACCTCTTTGGAAGTATTTTGCAAGTACTTGGAAATATTCGAAAGTACTTGGAAATATTTGAAAGTACTTGGAAATACTTGGAAATATTTGGAAGTACAAGTGGAAGTAGGTGTACAGTATATTCGGCCGCGGTTCACCCCTCGGAGTCACCCATATCTTTTTGGCCATTTCAATTGTTAGGGCTCTCTTGTGCTGAGTGCTGTGTGGCGCTTTGTGCCGCGCCCCCCATCAAGTCGATGGGGTCATAACAATCTTGCGTGTGCAGGTTGTAGGTTGCGTGCTCATATAGGGTGTGTGCAGGGGAGGGGCTGCTGGATGGCGGTGGCCCCTCCAGATCCGAATGTTCGAATCGATTCGCTTCTTCAGTCGAAATCGAGTCGCTTCAATTATAGCATGGCTGATAATGTTTCACTCATGCAGAAGCGACGCAACGATCCGACTGAGTCATATAGCGGCCGTGTCTCAAGGCTCGTCGCCATAAGCGAGAGCGGGCCGCTACATCAATCTTAAATAAAATCTGTTAAAAACGCGGGAGAGAAACGGTGGTGGGCTATATCGGTAGCATAAAAGTGGAAATTTCGTTTTGTATAGGATTTTAGTACCATGGATAATTTCAAGAAGGAAGGACGTCATAAAGTGCTATTTTCGTAGTGGTGAATGTGTGAAATCCGTGCAACGCGAGTTTCGAAAACGTTTCTGATTCCACATCGAAGACGTATTCCGCAACGTGCAACGATATTATTGCACGCTGCGGAATAACGTACCTTGTGGTGGAATCAGCAAACCGTTTTCGAAACTCGCGTTGCACGCATTTTAACAGATTCACCACTACGAAAAATAGCACTCTACGGCGAACGCACGTTCTTTCTTTTGAAATGATCCATGGTACTGCTAGCTAACCTATACAAAACGAAATTTCCACATTTACGCTACCGATAGACCCTATCACCGTTTCTCTCCTGCGTTTTTAAAAGATTTTTATTTAAGATTGAAATCGTCAAAAAGATATGGGTGACCCCGAGGGGTGATCCGCAATCGGAAGTAGGTGTACACCTCTTTGGAAGTATTTTGGAAGTACTTGGAAGAATTTGAAATATTTGGAACTAATTGAAAAGTTTTTGTTTTGCCGAGAGTAGCAGAGTTGTTGATTCACAAAGAGAAACAAAAAGGTTGTCCTCTGCTTGATGCAAATAAACATACACACATATATATCGAGATGATATATCTGTACATATATATATATATATTATTTATTTGTTTGAGACTATAGTTTCGAAGACTTGGTCTTCATCATCAGTCTTTTTTAATTATAAATGTTGTTTTTCATGGAGTCAATATCGTATGGATATTGAAAATGTGATGTTCTTTTACTGGTTGGCAGCTTAGAATTAAAGACATTCTTTTGGTTCACATTCAAATATAACCATATGTTTCCCTTTCTCCTTGTTTTACAAAGAGATAGGCTGACAATGGAAGGGGGGGTTGTTTTTCTTTTTTCTTTTATCTTTTGTTAGCAAACATCTTAAGCAAATTGCTATTTGATAATTCAAACAAAGTTTTGAATTTTTATTGAATGATTTCAAAATTTCTAACGATTCAATTGCGCTAATTAATTTTTGATTTCTTTCTCCTTTTATTAATCTAATTCCTGTGCCTTCTGGGAAATAGTGATTGTTTGAATTTAAATGTTCCGCAAAAGAGTTTTCATTTATTTTATTTTTAAAATCCCTAATATGTTCATTTAATCGAATTTTCAGATTCCTCTTTGTTTTCCCTACGTAGATTGCTTCACAATTTTTGCATTTCAAATATAAACCCCTTTTTTTTCTATATTTGGTAATTTGTCTTTTTTATTTGAACCTAAATCTTTTCCTAGAGTAATTGGAGTTTTGAATACTGTGTTGAACCCTAATTTTTTCATTTTTTTCTTTTAAATTTTCCGAAATTTGTCCATAATATGGGAGAACTATCTTGGGATTTTCTTTTTCTTTTTCATTCTTTTGTGAATATATTGATTCCAGGGTTGATTTTTCAATTTTTTTTATATAACATTTGGATAAATGTATAGTATGTGTGTATGTTTATTTGCATCAAGCAGAGGACAACCTCTTTGTTTCTCTTTGTGTATTTGGAACTACTTGGAAATATTTGGAAGTACGAGTGGAAGTAGGTGTACATCATATTAGGTCGCGGTTCACCCCTCGGGTGACCCTATATAATGTGTCATGTATTACCCCTTTGACATTATTAGATTTTTTTGTGGAAGGTGCATTTGTTCAATCCAAAGAAGTAGATGTTACATTTATTGATTTGTTGCACTTTATTGTTTATTTTGTTTATGCCTAAGTTCTGGGTGTTATTATTGTCTGTGTAAAATGTTTTTTGTATTTTATAAATTGCTCTGAAGTCGTTTTGCCTTCTTTTCTAAAAGAATTGGCTGTCTGTATAGAATTTATACTAATTTACTTTGCATCATGATAATTTATTCATGTAAATTTACATGATTTCAAACATAGCCTACCCTTAGGGTTCGCGGAAAAGTTCGCATAACCCGTTTCACAACTCACAATCTGTCTACAAATGCATTTTAGCCTTTTCTATTATGATAATTTCTTGTAACATTAAATAAAGAATTTATTAACTCAAATAACAGGTGTTGTAGGATATGAGAAGGATATTTGAATTCGAATTATGAATAAAATTACAATTCACTAGGCACTTCATTCTGGACCATTGGCTGGAAGAAAGACGTTGACTATGGTGTTCAATTTTTATTTGAATCAATAATAAAATAAGCTCACGTGTTCTGATGTGGCCATCCACTTGACTTTACCATACAACCTGGCCCCTCACTTATATTTAATATTTAATAAAATTATTTATAATCATGTAAGGGGAGGGGGTTAGTTTTTGCATTTTTAGACTCCAGGGACCGACCCACTGATTATGTATACAAAATTTGGTTTAGTTTGGTAAATGGCCAAGATTTTCATTTTTTGATCCCCCCCCCCATTTAGGACGGTTAGTTTTTGCATTTTTAGACTTCTGGGGTTCCATTGATTATGTATACAAAATTTGGTTGAGTTTGCTCAAACGGCCTAGATTTTTAATTTTTGACCCCCCTTCGACCCCCTTAATTTTGGGTCGATATGCACCAAAATCTAATCAGCTCTTAATCTCAATGGAACAAAACTACGTGTGAAATTTGGTTTCGATATTAAAACTAGTTTTTGAGCTAGCTCGTACACAAATTTGGTAACGCACAGACTAACTAACCGACATTTGGACAAAAAAATTATTATCTCGAAAAATATAATTTTTTCGATGTTTGCTTATTAGAGCTTTTTTGTAGAATTAAATGCCATGATTTCGCTCAATTTTTTTAATCGAAATAGTTTCAGCCGTTTTTTAGCTATTTTGAAAAAAAGAAGGAAAAAACCCACTTTTTTCATGCACGATTACAATACTTGACCATACCCTGTATGGTAAAGTAAAATTTATATGTCAATTAAAAATACTCTAAAATAAACATGTCTTTGGTACCCTACAATAAAAATCAATCTACATATTTTTGGCATCCCGTTTTGCGATATAGAATAAAGTACCTGGAACACCTAACGATGATCGGCAATTTTTTGATTCAGTTAAACGTGATATATTGATATTATTTTTAATTTTAAATTCAGGTAAAAATATCGATTTTTAATCGCAGCCAAAATAAAATAAAATTGAAATAAAACTTAATTTATATTTTTACCAACGTTTACTTACACCAGCTATGGCCATCATCAAGACGTATCACTGGCCATAAAGTCTTGAATGTTTGATTTTTTTTTACTTTTCGGCCTTCCTAGCCATCAGCCAATTTACGATACTATTATTTTAAATTTTGTCTTCTATCTAGGGATTAGATTTTATCCCGTTGCCGCTAGTTAATATTTTGAATGTAATTTCAATTAAATATATTAATATAAACGGAGGGGGGTGGGGTCAGATAGGCTAGGCGGTAGCGTGACACCGAGCTAACCAGGGGACCCGGGTTCGAATCCGACTCAAGGCATCCAGCTAATATCTGACCCCCGGGGGTAGAGACAAATTTTAAAAAAATAATAACTAGTATCGTAATTAGGCTTATGGCTAGAAAGGCCGAAAAAGCCAAAAAAAAAAAAAAAAAAAAAAAAATATATAAACGGAGGTTCTTTCGTTGACCCTTTTAAAAATTGAAGAAGGAGGCACGATCCTTCGAATTATCGCATTTTTTTAAAAGAATGAAATTGATATTCTAATAAATTATTTTATAGAAAAATACCTTTAGTTAATTAAATTGGCAAATTCTAATATATAATAATATTTATAATGATTTATTAGTGGAATTTAAAATTTAAAAACCAATTAATTATTAAAAAGAAATTGAATAAAAATGTAATTATAAATTTTTATTCAAACAACTACCGGTAAATAATTAGTTTAATTAACAAAAAACCATCAAAAACAACTTAGCTGAAGATGAGACGGTGATTCTATAAATATATACAAGAATTGCTCAATTGAAAAATTTCCCGTCACAATTCCAATATACTATGACTTCATTAATTTATTCTTTTAAGCTGATTGAGCTACGGATTTTTAGTTGAATTTAATTAAAATTTTAAAATGTCTATAATTTTTTTTCATTAATTTAACCCTATGTTTTATAGAATAATCTACTTAATGCACTCGGGTGTATCGAGAATGCGCACTTGACATTTCTGCTGAGAAAGTATGCATACTCAGTACGACCTTGCACAGTGCAAGTGCATTAACTCGATTACCCTATCAGAAAAATAAAATTTAATTAGTATAATAGATTAGGTATTATTTATATCATCATTATCATTTTCAAGTATACAATCCTGAGACTAATTTGACACAATCATCCGTCTCCATTCAACTTTATTCCGTGCCAATTTTTTTCTTTCTATAACGCCCTATTTCACCATCCAAACTTAAACTAAATTAAATTTACCTCTAAATAATTTTTAATGTAAATTGTATTTCACAAATGATACCTAGGGGAAAATCATCGTTCAGTTTGAACTAAATTTAAGATTTAATTAATTTAAATTTAATAAATATAATTCAATAAAAAAATTATTTATTGATTGTATATCAAATATTATCAAAAAATACAAATCTTTAAAATAACAATAAAGAACACGTTTAATCTTAACCAAACGCTTCGGGAGAATTTCTCACTTTTTCAATGCTATTTTTTCAAAAATATAACTAAACTACTCGGGTCAGCTGCACAGCTATCAATCATGCTGAGGATAATTTTTCAAAATTGAGATGCCAAAGAATATTTAAATAAAGCACTCAATATTGAAAAAAGAAAAAAAAGTTGCTTACTCTAAAATTTAGAAAGCAACACGAAAAATTGAAAAAGGGAGAAATTCTCCCGAAACATTTGGTTAAAAATAAACGTGTTCTTGATTGTTTTTTTAAAGATTTGCATTTTTTTATAATTCAATAATTTATCTTAAAAGTTGGTTTGATTTTAATTTAAGTACTACCTTAGCTTAAGTTTCGTTGGTGAAATCAGGCGTAAAAGTCCCAGATCTTTCATTATTTAGGCAAAAATTTCCAATCTGGGTCTTGTCTTTTTCTTTCTCACTTGTTATTTATATAGATAATATTAATATATAACTAATGAAATAAATAAAATAAATAAATAACAACTTTAATAACCAATAAAAAAAAATACTAAAAATGTTTAACAATTTCAAATAACTTCGAACTCGAGGCCATCGAATTCCTTTTTTTAAAAAAATTTTACATATTTTTCTTGAGTCTTTATTTTAGTAAGAGGGACAATTGAGTAAAATAACACTGCGGGGCAAAAAAATCGAGCCACGAATAAAAACTTGATTAAATAGTAAATAATTTTTAATTTTTTTACAAGTAACCATAAATTATTGAAATTATTGCTTATTGCAAGTGTAATTGCCACTTGTTGTTCGTTGACTTAGCCTTTTATTAATTAGGCACACAATTTTAACTGCTTGAACTTGAGAAATAACCATTTTGTGTATTTTATCTTTCTATCAATGATTCTTAATTCAAAATTATTCATTTTATTGATATTATTTCAAATGGAATTTGATCTTTTATTAAAACTTTATTTAAATTAAAGTGATATTGAGAAAGTAGGATAATTTGTAATTGTATCTTTTAATTTAATTTTACTTATTTTTACTAAAGAAATTCAAAAATTATCAAAAATATTTATTGAATATGTTAGTTTAAGAGTTAATTCAACAAATTATAAGATTATTTGTAAAAATTTTAAAAATAATTTGCTATTTAATAAAGATTTTATTGGAGGATCGATTTTTTTACAACACAGTGTATAACTTGATGTGAGAAAATAATTGACGAACCCAAAAAAATAAGAATTATTTTTTCTATCTATAATCTACCATATACTTATGTGATGAATATGAAAATTTTGAGTTGGCCTGGGTTGCCTTGGCTCCACTTGGCCCAATGCCTTTTGGCAGATGATTTCTTCGAATTAAACGATGGGGGGGGGGGGGGTGGAAACGAATCTAATGAATGAATGAGAAAGTACGCCCACTCATTCCTCCCCCACAATAAAAAAAAACAATGAAATAAAAATATACTTTACTAGAAAGAATGAATAGGGAGATGAAATGAATTGAAGTGGCCGAGAAGAAGCACACGCGAGACGGCAGGCAGGCGCTGAAGTACCGGAAATAACGAGTACCTTACGTAGTCTGAAAGGAAACAAGCCGGGCGAACGGAATTAGCTAGGGAAGTGCGGGGGTGGCAAGAAGATGAAAGGAAACACTCAGGTGGAGGATCTACTATCCACTTGCCTGCAGAGAGAAAAGGAACAAGCAAAATAAACAACCTTCGGTTTCTTTTCATGTGCCCTTAGGCGAAACTAAATCGTTTCTAATATCTATATAATAAAAATGAATTTCTGTTTCTTCGTAAGCGCAGATCTCTCAAATGCCTGGACCGATTTGGCTAATTTTTTTTTAATGTTCGTAATAGTCCAATTCAGGTTAATACCTAAAAAAAAAAAATTGGAAAAGTTGCCCGGAAAATCGGAAAATTCAGGAAAAACTAAAAAAAATTCAGGTTAGCCAACATAGCTTGCCAAACAATAAAAAACTAAACTAGCAAAAAAAAAACAATTGTTGGCGGCCCTGTTTGTAACATTTTTGAGTGTCGTTCATTCTCAATAGTTCTAACCACATTATCGTTGAAGAAGAATTTAATACTGCAACAAAGATTAAAAAAAAAACTATCTATTTTTTTAAAGTACATTTAAAACCAAAAATTAAAAAAAAAAATCGTCATGATAACTAAATTTTTGAAAAAGTTATGGTTATTTAAAAAAAGCTATTTTTTCAAAAATTCCTAACTTTTTTTGGGTTGGGTGAACAAATTTAAAAAAATTCTGAAAACCATCTTTAATAGGGTAGAAAAAAAATAAAAAAGTTTCAGAAAAGCTTTTGATTATATATATGAAAAATATTTAATTTAAAAAAAAATATGTTATTTAAAAATCATTTTTCTGGAATCCCACCTCATCTTTTTTCTATTGTATTTAAAACCCTCAGCCATTTCAAAAGAACTAAGCCTTTTGGCTTTTCTATTCGAGCTCATTCATTCATTTCAATATTATTTATTTATTTCAAAGTTTTTTTTTTTTTTTTTTTTTTGGCTTTTCGGCCTTTCTAGCCATAAGCCCAATTACGATACTAGCTATATTTTTAAAATTTGTCTCTACCCCCGGGGGTCAGATTTTGGCTGGCTGTCTCGAGTCGGATTCGAACCCGGGTCCCCTGGTTAGCTCGCTGTCACGCTACCGCCTAGCCTACCGACCCCCCCAATTTCAAAGTTAATTAAAGTTAATTATAAAGATTGGAGTAATTTTTGGAGACGGACTGATAAGTGAATTAAGTGGATATTGATGAGGCAGTCCAAAAAAGAAGAAGATAATTTACACTATCTTTTTATTCATAAAACCGACGTTTCGGAGGCTATTCCCTCCTTCTTCAGGGTTTTGAAAAGTCAGTGAAGGAAATCCAATGCGGCATTCCCCTCTGTCTCCTCTTTCAGTGGCAGTAACAATAATATCTTGTATTTCATTCTCAGCAGAATTATAATGTAAATAAATTCTGCTGAGAATGAAATACAATATATTATTGTTACTGCCACTGAAAGAGGAGACAGAGGAATGCCGCATTGATTTCCTTCACTGACTTTTTCAAAACCCTGAAGAAGGGGGAATAGCCTCCGAAACGTCGGTTTTATGAATAAAAAGATAGTGTAAATTATCTTCTTCTTTTTTGGACTGCCTCATCAATATCCACTTAATTATAAAGAATTATTGAAACTATACTAACTAAACTAACTGAAAGGAATTAATTAGCTTTTGGAATTTCTTTAAAAATATATTTTAAAGATTAAAACCAAAATTCAATTAGCCCGTAGAATTCTTTAAAGAAAACAAAATCTTTTGAAAACCCATTGTTATATTGTTTTGAAATCTAGGAAATTTCAGCCTATTGAAATGATTAAAAACCTATTTTGAGCCTAATTAAACCTAAATTTTCTATAATCTAATAATAAACTTTAAAAGTTTATTATTTTTAATTTTTTAATTGGATAATTCTCCCCAAATGACGATTTTTACCTTATTTATTGAATTTTTACAAGACAAAAACTTTATTTTAATTTAAGTTGAAAGGTTCTTTTTGCCGAATAATTGAGTAGCAGAAGGGGACAATAAAATATTGTCTTCTGCTGGAAAAATAAATTTTTCAAATTCATTCATAAAGAGATATACTTTGTCCTCTTCATCAATCTATTACAATTAATTCACAAGAGTTGATATATGAAAGTGTTCTTTACACGTGTATAAAACATCAATAAAACAGCCACGTGGGGGTCCAGGGGCGAAGCCCGCTGGCTAGCAAAAGCCCCCCCCCCCCCCCCGAAGGCGGGCCTTGAAGCTAGTATATAATATAATATGCACACGTAAATAAAGACAAGAATCATTTTTTATTAAAAAAATATTTTAATTGGGAAAAAATATTATCAATATTGCTTGGTTTGTGAATTAACTCGAAAAAATTATATTGCTTATTCGTGTTTCAAAATGTCCAAAAAAATCCCATTTTCAATAATACAATTTCATATCTTTTAATTATATTAAACGAGCAATTTTTGTATATATATAATCGGTTTCTCCAAAACGGCTCTAAAGATTTGATCGTATGTTTCCTATATTTGATTCAATCGCGAATCGAATGCAGGTGATTTTTGTCACAATAATGACGTTGGATTATAGCTAAATGGATCATATCTTTTTTCATTCTCTTGGTCCAGACTTAAGACTCAGCAGACTCCAATAGCTTCAATCTGCAGTAGTTTAAAAAAAAATTTTAAATATAAAAATTCTAGGTAGGTTTCACAAAAATAAAAGACAAGATGCTTATATGCATGACTCAATATATAATTATATTGATAGAGATTTTCTTTAGGAGACGGACTGGTATAAATATGCAATTGGATGTTGATGAAAGCAGTCCACGGTGGTTGTAAAAAATAAGACTATAGAGGTTTTATTATTTTACATTTATTTCTTAAACCGACGTTTCGGAGATTTATTCTCTCCTTCTTCAGGGTCTATATAATTGAGGGGAAGACGAACATTAATTAGTTAGTATTAGTTATTAATTAATTAGTATTGGGATTTTCACAAATCATTCATAATATAAAAACAATATATACAAAACAAAAATAATAATCATAAATACCAAATTCTACCGATTAATTTAGAAAGTTTTTTGAAATTGTTATTTATGTTCTTAAAGGTCACTGTCGCCTTCCTCCCGTATAGATGTGAGATTTCATTGTACGTTAGGCGTCTACTCACGGCCATCTTCAGGAGTATTTAATTGATAGAGATTTTCTTTAGGAGACGGACTGGTATAAATATGCAATTGGATGTTGATGAAAGCAGTCCACGGTGGTTGTAAAAAATAATCTAAATTAATCGGTAGAATTTGGTATTTATGATTATTATTTTTGTTTTGTGTGTATTATTTTGTTTTATATTATGAATGATTTGTGAAAATCCCAAAACTAATTAATGTTCGTCTTCCCCTCAATTATATAGACCCTGAAGAAGGAGAGAATAAATCTCCGAAACGTCGGTTTAAGAAATAAATGTAAAATAATAAAACCTCTATAGTCTTATTTTTTACAACCACCGTGGACTGCTTTCATCAACATCCAATTGGATATAATTATATATTTAGGGGATCGAGACCATCTTCAGGTTGCTTTTATCTTTGAAGATGGCCCGAAATATAATATAGAGTCATGTATATAAGCATCTTGTCTTTTATTTTTGTGAAACCTACCTTCCGCCTGATTTGAAAGGGCTTAATACTATAGCTCATTTCCAATAAATTTGATCCGGAGTCATAAATCATTAATTTTAAATTATGTTGATTAATGTCTATTATAATTAATAGATTAAAAATTCACAGTTCATTGGACAATGTTTTTTTTTTTGAAGCTCTTATTCAATTTTTGTACAACGTTTCGTCTCTCTCGAGACTTTTTCAACCACTCAATTGGTTAGAGCAGTGATTCCCAACCGGTGGTTCGCGAACCCCTGGGGGTTCGCAGTGTTTGCAGAGGGGTTCGCGAAAATAATATTGTAATGGCGGATTTTTTAAAACGCCATTAAAATCAAAAGCAAAAAAAAATTAAAGAACACACCCACTGTAAAACAGATTGTTCGCTGCCTGTTTGTTAGAAATCTATAATAAATTTCAATATTTTCATTTCTTTTTTCCTTATTTGTTTTTCAAAATTACTTCATCAATATCAAATTATATCAACAATTTTATACATTATAATTTATTCCTCTTATTCAAGTAATCAAATAGTATTCTCTTTTTATTACCAACATTTATTTATATTTAAAACATTTTATCAATGTGATTAGTATCATGTTCTGCTTTATATTTAAAATCATTGGAGCAGTTTTCCCTTCTATGTAATATATTTTTTTTACAATACAATTGGAAATAAATATCAAATTAAGGCAGTTTACTACAGATTTTAGAATTAGATACTTGGAGAATAGTGTTGTATTAACCGACGTACATACATAGGCTTAGCACTTGTAAAGCTTGAGTGATAGTGATACTGTGACTGTCAAGTTCTCGTGTAAATGATTTAATAATTATTAATTTAATTATTATTATAGCTTATTTTTATTATGGATCGATGGTTAAAAACGGGTCGTTTAGAAACGAGACATGATAATCGAGATGATAGTACTGAAAGCTGTAGTGAGGTACCGTTTCACAAGGCGAAAAACAAAGGAAATGATGATAGAAAAGGGGAAAAGCGAAAATATGACAGCGACTATCTACAATTGGGTTTTCATTTTACTGGGGATGAGTCGGAACCTAAACCGCTTTGTATTGTATGTAACGAAGTTCTTGCCAGCAGCAGTTTAAAACCATAACTTCTTCGCATACATATTGAAACAAAACATCCGACACACAAAGTCATTAACGACTACATAGGGGGTTCGTCAAATTTTTTCGGACCTTTCTTTTGGTTCGCGAGAAAAAAAAAGGTTGGGAAACACTGGGTTAGAGCAACATTGGTTGAGATAACAGTAAAAATAATTGAGACATAGTAGAATTTTTCTTTTTAGATTGATACAATGTAAATCAATATCAATCTAAAAAGAAAAAATTCTACTATGTCTCAATTATTTTTACTGTTATCTCAACCAATGTTGCTCTAACCAATTGAGTGGTTGAAAAAGTCTCGAGAGAGACCAAACGTTGTACAAAAATTGAATAAGAGCTTCCATAAAAAACATTGTCCAATGAACTGTGAATTTTTAATCTATTAATTTTAAATTCAGTTGTTTCATGTCCATTCTTTATTTAAATAAAATTAAAAAATTAATAGGTTTTTTTGGACAATTTTATATTTTATTAATGTATTTTATTAATTTTTGCACAAAGTACAAGAACAATAGATTGGGAAAGTTAAATTGATGCATATTTCAAAATACAACTATACATGATATGCCACATGTCACTCACCTCAATCAGTTAACACATGAACATGAGGTCAGATACACTGAATTTAAGTTGCATATATGATTTAGTTTTGAATCAGTGACGTTTCGATGGTCGATTTTTTATTTTTATTTTTTGTTTTTGTTTTTGTTTTTGTTTTTGTTTGTTTTTGTTATTTGTTTGTTTGTTTATTTATTTTTATGTTAACTCGAGATTGATAACTTAAATTTTTTAAATTGTTTTCTCGATGGTCTCCCTATTTATGGACGTTTAATGTGTTAACTGATTGAGGTGAGTGACATGTGGCATATCATGTATAGTTGTATTTTGAAATATGCATTAGTTTAATTTTCCCAATCTATTGTTCTTGTACTTTTGTTTTTCAGCACTTGATAAAGTCCGGAAACGGACGAAACGTTGTGCAAAAATTAATAAAATATAAAAGTGTCCAAAAAACCTATTAATTTTTTAATTTTATTAATTTTAAAGTTATCACAGTTTATTTATTTATTTTTTTTGAAATTTCCCGACTGTCTATCAATAACTGCTAATTGTAAAAAAAGTAATGCACACTGAGACCCCTATGGACCGGGGGTAGAATAGGTCCATAGTATCCTCTGCTTGTCGTAAAAGGCGACTAAAGGGGTTGGACGTGAGACTAACAAGCTCACTCCGTAAAAAACCTCCCTGTCATGGAAGCAAGCATTTGCTTCCATTCAACAGGGAGAAGAATATTATATAAGACACCTAAGAGTATATAAAACAAAAATAATATATTAAGACTAAAGAAAAAAAAAGAATTCTTCTTTGAGAATCTTCACCTATAAGAGTCTTGGATATTATATGTATACAGGCTGCTTCGCAGCCTGTATACATATAACCACGTTACGCTCGATCTGAGTTTAGCAAAACCGCCTGGATTCCATTGGGAGGCGCTGAATCCAAATCTGAGGTTTTCCACCAAAATTTCGTGACGCAACATTGTCAAAAATGCAAAAAATCTCATTTTTTGACGAGTTTTTGCTTATAACTCAAAAACTATCAACTTTTTGTAAATAAACTTCCTATTCAAAATGAATGGTCATAAAATTTCCTACAAAGTTCATTATTTAGGTATTTTTCTCCGACCAACCGTTCGGGCTCAAGCGCAAAATTCAAAGTTTCGACCTCGGCAGTTTCACCGAAAAACCCAAAAATTCGCACTTTTTTCGATATTTTCCCATTTTGACCATGAAAGAGCACGTTTTCGACAAAGACCACTCAACACATTTTTAAACTAGATTGAATTTGATACAATTCAAACAAAGTTTCATCTTAATTAGATAATGGTAATGCATCCCGCAATGAGGTTGAAGTTTTGAAAAAATGCAATTTTTTTCAAAAAATCGCTAATCCTAGATACTTGATTCATTTCTCATTCTCTAGAAAATTTTGTTGACTTGAACGTTTACCTGGACCACTTTTTTGTTAAACTCTAGACTTATAAATATCCAGCATTTTCCAGGAAATGATCTACTTTTTCAAAAAATGGCACCAATTAATATTTTAGAAGAAATTTTTTAATTTATCAATTTAATCAATTTTTTTCTTTACTATGGACAAGTTCTTTACAAAGATGGGGATACAAATTTTTTCAATCTTGTTCTATTGACAACTGCTCGAAAATGTTGAAGTATAAAAAACTATTGTCCCTTCACCCCCCCTCCTTTTTGTCCCGGATTTGTTAAAAACCGATCGCGATTTTTCCCCCCCCGCGCCACAGCAAAAAGTGCAGATCATTTGCCCGGAGATTCCAATCTCGGGTGCTATTCAACCTGACTTAATTGGATTTCCTATCATTGGCACACACATTTCCCGGCCGAATAAAGGAATATTGGAAAATCATCCTGAATTAAAGTCGAGCAGCCTCTGCTAATTTTAACTTTGCTCCTCTCTATTCACTCATCAACGAGGTCTAATAATTAATTAATTATCGGATTTCAACCGATCTATGTATATTAATGGTCCTTTAGAAAATAAATTTCCATAATTCTAGTATTTAAAATCGTTCCTTTTGATATTTTTACTTTCATTTCAATCAGAATAAGTAAAGTATTAGAATAGTATTTCTAGAAATAAACTTTTTAAGAAATTTCAAAATTAGAAATTGAGAATTGGTCTTTATCGAAAACGTGCTCCTTCATGGTCGAAAACTTGGATTTTGCGCTTGAGCCCGAACGGTTGGTCGGAGAAAAAAACCTAAATAATGAACACAAAGAGAAACAAAGAGGTTGTCCTCTGCTTGATGCAAATAAACATACACACATATATATATCGAGATGATATATCTGTATATATATTATTTATTTGTTTCGAGACTATAGTTTCGAAGACTTGGTCTTCATCATCAGTCTTTCTTCAATTATAAATATTTTTCATGGAGTCAATATCATATGGATATTGAAAACTTGGTGTTCCTTCGTCACTGCTGGAGGGCTAGGAACTAATAAAGACATTCCTTCTGGGCTCACATTCAAATATAACAATATGTTTCCCTTTCTCCTTTCTCCTTAGAAAGAAGGCTATGATGAAGACCAAGTCTTCGAAACTATAGTCTCAAACAAATAAATAATATATATACAGATATATCATCTCGATATATATATGTGTGTATGTTTATTTGCATCAAGCAGAGGACAACCTCTTTGTTTCTCTTTGTGAATCAACAACTCTGCTACTCTCGGCAAAACAAAAACTTTTCAACTAAATAATGAAATTTGTATAAAATTTTAATAAATAAATCTTTATTCCTCGACCTGCTTAGAGGAACAAGTCCTCGGTGGCTAGGTCCTCCAAACATCAATACAATCTAGCTACAATACATTAATAAACATCAATACAAATTAATTACAACAATTTAACAAATAATAAACAAGTAAAAAAAAAAAAAAAATTCTCCAGACCCCATGTAAAGCTCACTTTCATACATCTTCTTCCTTTCATACATCAATTCCTGTTTAATCAATTGTAATAAACTGATGAATAGGGCAAAGTCCTCGAAACTATATTCTCAATAAAAGATATATTTTTCCAGAAGAAGACATACATCATCATTGAGTATACAGTCCTAAGACTGGTTTGATGCAACAATATATCCCTAAGCAGTCTCCCATCATCTGACCTCTTCTCTTCTTCAGACTCTTCCACAAAGTTCTTCTTTCTCCGATTCTTCCAAGAACTTCTTCATTTGTAATTTTATCCATCCATTTGATATTCATCATTCTTCTGTAGCACCACATTTCAAAAGCCTCTAATCTCTTTCTCTCCGCTTTTCTAATTGTCCAGGTTTCACACCCGTACATGGCTATGTTCCATACATACTATATGTCTTCAATAGCAACTTCCTGTTTTCTAAGCTGATTGAGGAGGAACATAGAGAGTAGTTTTTGTTTTGAATTAAACCCCATTTTTGCTTGGGCAATTCTTGATTTAATTTCGTTTTCGCTCCTCCCATCCCATGTTATTTTACTTCCTAGGTAGCGGAATTCCTTAACTCCTTCTAGGCTTCCTTGGTTAATTTTGATGCATTCCTGTCTCGTTTGTTCTTTTTTTGTACATACTAGGACCTTGGTTTTATTCTTGTTTATTTTCAGTTTGATTTCTTCTATTAGGATTTGGTTAATTCCATTCAGGGCGTCCTGTAATTCTTTTTTATTGCTTCCTAGAAGGGCAATGTCATCGGCAAATCTTAACATAGCGATCTTTTGATCTACTGTCTTTTTTTTTACATACTGTCTCCTTTAATTATCATGCAGAGATTTGAAAATTGTTTCTGTGTTGGAGGATTCCTGTCAACATTTGATGAACCATATTAACTATGAGAAATAAACTCACTGACCTTCTCAATTTTATAAAAGATTTTAATGAAACAGACTATGATTCAATTACTATTTATTAGTAATGAAGGCGTTGAAGCTTTTATTTTTGTGATTAATTTGATTAAAATTTGAATTTTTAATTAAATCACACATAATTAATTATAATTATTTATTGAACACGGATAAATAATACAATAAAACTACGACGTTTCGATCGACTTATTCTGCGATGAGTGGGTTCTCAAGTATGAGCACCCACTCCGATTTTATTAGGTTAACCTATAATCGGAGTGGGTGCACATACTTGAGAAGGATTACAGAAACGTCGTAGTTGAATTGTATTATTTATTCGTGTTCAATAAATAATTATAATTAATTATGTGTACTATTTATTAATTATTTCAATCACTCGTTAAATGAATAACACTAACACGTGAAGAGTAAGATCAGTAATCTGCTCACGGTTCAAAATAACATATTATAGAACAATAAATGATACACACCCACAACAAATTGTTAATCCATATATAATTTAGCCATCTTTCAAATTGAAGATAAAAAATATTTTATTCGATATGAGTTTCCATTTGGATGAATATTCTTCTTCTTTAATTTATTCATTATGCATTCTGTCAAACACAATGAATGGTAGTATTAACGATTTAGAGAATTTCTTATTCACCCACTCATATAGGTTCTATCATTTTATAATTGATAAACATTTGAAAAGTTGCAACACCCATAAAACAAGATTAATTATTGCACCGTTAAAAAAAGATGGGGGTGATAAAACTTAAAAAATATTTAAATAAATTTGAAAACAGAGAGGAAAGATTTTATTGAACCAAATCATTCAAAATTGAAGATATTGTGGTAGAATTGAGAGCAATTCATGCGGTGTTTGTATCTATGTATTTGTATTTTTTATTTTATTTTGTATTTGTATTTGTATGATTCAAAAAATTTAAACTCTGTAGACTTTAACCTTATAATTGTACCTATCCTTCAGAATTTTTACAGATTTCTAGCTATTATAATTTTACAGTTACAGCAAGATAAATTACTGCTATATCTTAGCGTTACTAAGTTATAGACTCACAAATTATAATAGCTAAAAATCTGTAAAAATTCTGAAGGATAGCTACTATTATAAGGATAATATCTACAGAGTTTCAAATTTTGCGAAACATTACTTTGCCAGGAATAAAAAATTGATCATTCAAAACCCCCATGTTATTTACTAGATGGGAAGCTTACTGTGGAGCACATGTTAAAATTGATATAGGGACTTGAAACATGGAAGATATTTTTTTTTATTTAGTTCGAACCATATGAGCTTAGGGCAATTTAAAAAATTAAAAAAATAAGGGCCCTCTATGCCACATACATAGTAGAAAACCCTCTTTGTCTTTGTGTCTCGAAAACGGCTCTAACAATTTGGATGAAATTCACGGGTTTGGGTTTTTTGTGTTGACAATTCGACCTGTCACGGTCTCATCTTCGGCTAAGTTGTTTTTGATGGGTTTTTTGTTAATTAAAATAATTATTCACAGTTGGTTGTCTGAATAAAAATTTATAATTACATTTGTTTTAATTTTCTTTTAATAAAATTAATTGGTTTTTTTATTTTAAATTCCACTAATACATCATTATAAATATTATTATATATTAGAATTTGCCAATTTCATTAATTTAAAGTATTTTTCTATAAAATAATTTATTAGAATATCAATTTTATTCTCTTAAAAAATCCGACAATTCGAAGGATCATGTCTCCTTCTTCAGGATTTAAAAGGGTCAACGAAAGAACCTCGGGGTATATTAATATTATTTTTAATTTCAATAACATTCAAAACTTTGTGGCCAGTGATACGTCTTGATGATTGCCATAGCGGGTCAAAACGTTGGTATTTAAATATAAATTAAATTTTTTTTCAATTTTATTTAAACTTCGAATAAAAATTGATCTTTTTTAAAAAATAAAATTAATAATTGAATGTAATGGAAGGCAGCCCAGAGATAGTGAGGAAAGAAAAATTAACACATATCAAATAAGGTGTAATTTATTGGAATCCTTCCTCCTTTCCTATCAAACCAACGTTTCGGAGGATTTTTCCCTCCTTCTTCAGGGTTTCAAAGGGTCAATGAATGAAACAAATAAAATGTTTCCTTCTTCTCCCCCACAGTAGTGTTCAAAAACTTTTTTCATTTTTAACAAAGGTATAGAAAAACAATTTTTTTCCTCCTTTTATTAATTAGAAAGGAGGAAAAAAAATTGTTTTTCTATACCTTGTTAAAAATGAAAAAAGTTTTTGAACACTACTGTGGAGAGAAGAAGGAAACATTTTATTTGTTTCATTCATTGACCCTTTGAAACCCTGAAGAAGGAGGGAAAATCCTCCGATACGTTGGTTTGAAAGGAAAGGAGGAAGGATTCCAATAAATTACACCTTATTTGATATGTGTTAATTTTTTCTTTCCTCTCTACTCTGGGCTGCCTTCCATTACATTCAATTAAAGCTTCTACCAGTCCGTATCTCTCCAGAGAAAATTTCGTTGCAAAATAAAATTAATATATCGCTTATAACTGAATCAAAAAATTACCGATCATCGCTCGGTATTCCAGGTACTTATATTTATGTATCGAATTTTATTTACGACCCGTTAAATTAACCAAGTGTTAATTTTGGGTTCTTATATTTTAAGTCATAACCGCGATACTGATTTTCTCCATTAAATCCGGAGCCCATTAATTTGAGATCCATAAAAATTTTTAAGAAAAAAATAAAAACCGACTTCAAAAAATTAAATGCAACAAATATAAAAATACACTAAAAGGTATAAAATAATTATTATCTTATTTAGTTACAACTTAACGACGAAATATTAACACGAAATTACTTTTTAAAGTCGGTGCCAAACAAACTATACCTATAAGCGAGCGTACCGCCAAACGTACTAAGTAAGATCCGTCGAGTGCGATTCATAAAAGGTATATGTTTGGCACCAACTTCAAAAAGTAATTTCGTGTTAATATTTCGTCGTTTAGTTATAACTAAATAAGATAATAATTATTTTATACCTTTTAGTGTATTTTATTTGTTGCATTTAATTTTTGAAGTCGATTTTATTTTTTCTTAAAAATTTTTATTTTTCTCTTTTTAGTGATGTTATTAATAGTGATAATATCATCAGAACTTGATTAAATTAATATGACACCATCCCTAAGACACCCCTTTCGGATAAAAAAAGAACCATCGAAATCGGTTCATAAACAAAGAGGTTAGGTCTAAACAAACCTAATAAAAAAGGTCTAATACCTATGAAAAAAAATCGAAAAAAAAATGGGACCATTCGGAAGCTAGACTGGACCCAATGCAAAAAAAATTTTCAAAATCGGTTGACAATTGGCGGAGATATGAGGTAACATAGGCACAAAAAAAAAAAAAAAATCAATCGAATAGAGAACCTCCTCCTTTTTTGAAGTCGGTTAAAAATTTAGAGCTTACTGTACCTACTTATTTAGCTGGCGTTTCCTAATTCCCGACTCGTTATTGATTTTATGAGCTGAGAAAAGCGAGAATGTTTGTGACTCATTCGATTAAATTGATTGAGTGCACTTTTTCATTCATCGATTTGATCTTGACATGGTTGAAGTTGGTTGGAGGTCGCCAACCGATTCCTTGTTGACTAGCTGCATCCTGTCAATGAAAATCATCCATCCGGTTGCAAGAAAAGGCAAATGACACATGAAATGGCACATTGCATACGCTATTAGCGAAGCGGGCATTTAAGATTGATCGGGGGAACATCCACTTGGTCTGATGAGACATCTTTATGGATTCAAAATACTATTACTAGAGAGAAAATAGTTGACAAACTGAAATAGGAAGTTTGAAAATTGCATCTAAATAGTATCTAAGGCACATTAAATAAATAAATCTTTATTACTCGACCTGCTTAGAGGCACAACATCAATACAAATTAACTACAGAAATTAATAAACATAAATACAAATCAATTAAAAGAAATTAACAATTAACAAAAAAAAAAATAGAAATGTATGCTCATTAACAAATAACATGAGCATAGATTTCCATCAAAAGACAAAACGTAATTTAAATAATTCGACGCAAAAACCCGATACCAGGAGCAAACGACGCATTAGCCATTGTGATTCTTGATAAGGGGCCATTCATAATTTTCTCTTTTTGGCCCCCCTTTGTCACACTGCGTCACTTTTTTGAGAAAAAAAATTAAATAAAATTGATTAAGTGAGAAAGTCACGTTTTATTGCTGCCACATATGATCATGCTAAGCAATATCCCCTCTGGTTGTGATCGTGTATTTTATGAATGTTCCTCCTAAATCCTAAAACTTAAAAAAAATCGTTAAGTTGGATTCATTCCTTGTGACTGAAACTGAATGACCTAGAAACACTGGACTTAAGGTAGTTGTTCCGCCAAATGCGTTTTCTTAGGATTTTTCTGAAATTTAGATATATTATTATTTAAATACTTCTGCATCGATTGGTGGCAAAACGAAATTTATGAACAACACAGTTCCGGAGATATTTAATTTCAGAAATCGAGTTTTTCGGGCTCTTTAGCATTGCACTATACGGGATATCGGAAAATTTACATACATATTTAATTATAATTAAGAAACCGTTCTTACCATTTTTATAAAAAACTAAACCAATATTAAACAATAACCAATACACATTTTAAGACAATTTTGATTCATAGTTACAACACAGTTTCTGAGATAATAAGGAATAAATAATGAAAAATGTATAAAAAAATGCTCACTAAAAACATTTTGCCAACAGCGCATTTGTTTAACCAACGAAAGATGCATGCGCTAGATTTTTTAAAAATTATAATTTTATAAGGTATAACGTAAGCGTTGATTACATTTGTTAAAAAATAACAAAACGATTTTTATAGAAATTTAAAATGTATTTAATCTGTCATTTTAATATAAAAATATTCAATCTCTTACAATGGTGCCAAATTTGTCAAACGAGCACGGGATTGGCTAGAATTGGTACATAAACAGCAAAAAGTTTTGGGCTTATGAACTACGAATCCTTATTGTCTGTTCTATATACTCTAGCATTAACTTTTTGCTAGTATTGTCGCGAAACAACTACCTTAAAGGGATACTTTCTGTTAGTTGATTTCAACCAAAATCTTGCTGTGATATCTTGACACTGAGCTAACTTCACGGTTTAATTTTATATTCAGAGACAAACAGGCATATATTCGTTTCATAAACCTGATCATATACTATCAATAAAATTAATGTCCCTGTTTTTTTTAGAGTTATGTAGAAACAAAACCAGACCCTATTATTGTCGCTATAATGTATGTTTGGTAATGAAGCTGTTAAAGCTTTTATTTTTGTAATCTATATATATACTAGCTGACGACCGGGCCTTCGGCCCGGCGTCACCTAGCCCCTGGCGGGGAGCGTCTCGTTCATACCAATTTAATAATTGAAATTTAAAATCTTACTGTAAGTATCGAAAGAATGTGCTGAATGAAATTGATTCAAAAATAAGGAAGAATAAGGAAAGATTTATTTAACACATTGCCTAAGCACAATCACTATCTGACCAATCAGAATCGTTCTAATAATTTAACGCTTTGGCATTGGCTATGCACTGGCCAATCAGATCGTTTCCACATACATATATATCCACATACTTTTCTATTTTATATATAGATAGATAGATAGATAGATAGATAGATAGATAGATAGATAGATAGATACAATTCTTTGCCCGATACACTCACTAACTCACTCATTCACTCACTCATCATCAAAAGAACCACTGGACATAGAAACATGAAATTTAGAGACAATATTACATCTATGAAATATGGGCTCACTGAGAAAGGATTTTTTGAAATTCGACCCCTAAGGGGGTCAAAGGGGGCAAAGTGTGTTTTCACTTATTATGCGATATCTCTTGAGGACGATAAAATTTCTACTTGCTTTTTACTTATAAAAATACTAAATTAAAATATCTAAAAACTTATTTCAGGATTTTTTGAAATTCGACCCGTAAAGGGATCAAAAGGAGCAAAATATCTTTGCAATGTGTTTACACTAATTATGCATTTTCAATTAAGAACGATAAGATATCTACTTTATTTTTACTTAATAAAATTCTAAATACAAATATATAAAAAGAAATTTCAGTATTTTTTGAAATTCGACTCCCAACTATCCAAAATGTGAGTGGGGGCAAAAATTAAAACTCTCTCCGATCTTGATCAAATTTTGTAGAGTTATTCTTTATTACTTTAAGAAACTATTCCTGTAAAAATCAACTATCAAAATTGACTGTATGGGGTCGAAGGGGGGGGGGGGGGGCAAAAGATAGAAATTTTTTGCTTTTTTTGTACATTTACTCTATAGAAAACTGAGAGTTATTTATTTGCAAATATCTAAATATTTGCAAATATCTAAAAAATAATTTCAACCTCCCAAAATGTGAGTGGGGGCAAAAAATTAATACTCTCTCCGATATAGATCAAATTTTGTAATGTTAGTTTTTAAGACTATATAAAATGTATGCTGTAAAAATCAATAGCCAAAATGAGTGCGTGGGGGCGAAAGAGGGGGCAAAATATTACAAATATATATTACAGACCTAATAATCAAATCCCGAGACGCGGCCCGCTAAGGCCACCAGCCCGGAGGGCCGAGCTGTAGAGGGCGTGCCGAAGGCACGCCTGGAGCAGCTCGTACTATACATATTTGTCTAGATTAATTTGCCGCAACGCTGACTTAATGCTGCCGAGAGAGAGCGCCATCGGTATATTTGCGGCAAATTTGAAATATAATCGTAATTTGGACTCAAATTTCGAAATGAAAGACTCCAATTGATTTTAAATTAAGAAACATTAAATATAGTGATAATTATTACACCCCCCCTTCACCACTCAAAAATTAAATATTCAATTCGCTTTTCTTTTTTTAAAAATCTAAATTTTGTTATTCTTATTTTTTGATTTTTACAAAATTAAACGACTTAAGACACGCATGCCCATATGAGTTTCTCATAGCAATACTGGATGGAGCAGCCTGTCATACAAACAACACCTGATCTCTTTTAAATATTTGGAGCCTTATATCGATTATCGATCCCAAATTTAAAGAAAATGATATAATATAATTCTCCTCCTCACACGATACCACTTATTTAAATAAATCTATTTCCACACAAATAATATCACAATGCTGTAGATTATAGAAAAAAAATACTTCCAGATTCATATCTAGAGCCTCATTGCTGTAGCTGTGTCAGGACGAAAATGAGGCGAAACTTTTAAGAGACTATGTATTTTCGGGAGTTTACAGGTATACATTTGGTGTGTGGTTTTTTAAGAGGAATAAAATTTTTGGGCCGAGACGCCGCCCGCCAGGGCACCAGCTCGGAGGGCCGAGCTTCGAGGGCGTGCCAAAGGCACGCACAGCTCGTTAATTATATTAAGGATTGAGATTTTAGTAAAATCACACATTATTTACTTATTTATAGCCTCTATTTGACTCCCAATTACAAAAATATAGAAACAAAATTACATATATAAATACAATTACTAGCAAATACATTTTTTCTTCTTCTTATGATGAAACCAGTCTTGCATTCTAATGAAATTTTCTCATGAAAAATCTCCACGCTAGGTTGTTTAAATGGCAACTTCTCACTCATAAAATTATTTTTTAAACTCAAAATTTGAATTTTGCTAAGGGGGAATGGTGTGCGTTCTTGGTGAATCATTTTAAATAAAGTAAAGAAAATTTTGAATTTTTTTTTAATAAAATTTAAAATATAAGCATCTGATCTTTTATTTTTGTGAAACCTACCTAGTATTTTATATTTTAAATTTTCAAAAGATTCTAAAAATTTTTCAAAACTTTCTTTACTTTATTCAAAATTTGAATTTGATATTTCAAAAATTTGTCTCAAAACTACTTTTTTCTAAAAATATATAAGTATATTTTTTTTATTAATTAAACAAATTATTTTATATTAGAGTTGAAATTTTAGTAAAATCACACATAATTAATTATAATTATTTATTGAACACGAATAAATAAAGAGTAGTTTTATTGTAATATTTATTCGTGTTCAATAAATAATTATAATTAATTATTTTATTTAAAAGTTTATACTAGGAAAATAATGACAAGTTTTTATGTGTGACTCTTTTATTTATCAGCCAACGTTTCGTCGACTTTGCCAACTTCTTCAGGGCTTCAAATAGTCATGCCACAATGTGTGGCGAATGTCGTCTAAATGACTGACATAACTATTTTAAGCCCTGAAGAAGTTGGCAAAGTCGACGAAACGTTGGCTGATAAATAAAAGAGTCACACATAAAAACTTGTCTTTATTTTCATAGTATAAACTTTCAAATTAATAGAAATTATGGACGGAAATGATAATTAATATAATTAAGTACCTGGAGCCACCGGGCGATGCACGGTAACTCCTGACCCCTCCCCCTCCCGAAGTCCCATACCTCGCCCCCACCACTGCACCCCCACCCCGCACCCAGTTTTTGAATTTCTACCTTTCTAATGGTCCACACATATTTATTTATTTTATTTTATTTATCCAGAAAAATACACAACATACAAATATGTCATGTCCTATAGAGTTGACAAGTCAACTGTACATAGGACCGGATTAAAATCTTATATCTATCTTATATTATATATCTTATATCTATCTTATATTATATATCTTATATCTATCTTATATTATATATCTTATATCTATCTTATATTATATATCTTATATCTATCTTATATTATATATCTTATATCTATCTTATATTATATATCTTATATCTATCTTATATTATATATCTTATATCTATCTTATATTATATATCTTATATCTATCTTATATTATATATCTTATATCTATCTTATATTATATATCTTATATCTATCTTATATTATATATCTTATATCTATCTTATATTATATATCTTATATCTATCTTATATTATATATCTTATATATAACAGTTAATCATTATTTACTTTTAATTTTACAAAGAATTACTATAGTTGAGATATGGAGTACATTGTTAAACATTAGTTCTCATTAGATATTTACCTACATATCACAGGGTGTAATCACAATGATCCAATCCATTTAACCAATTTTTTTCTCAATATTTTTTTGTCACACGACAGATTTTTTAGATCATTTGGTAGTTTGTTAAAATATTTAATTGCCACAAAATAGGCATTTTTTTGGGCAATTGACTTATTAATCTTTGGTAGGACAATTGATCTATGTCTAGTTCTGCCACTATGTTGATTATACATAATCTTACACTCATCATAATAATAAATAACAGAGTTAACAATAAAAGATTCATCAATAGCAAGGACAGGTTGTACCTTAATTTTTTTAATAAGTCTAGTTAGTATAGTGATAAGTGGTTTCATTGCATTATCGTATGCGCCACCCCACGCAATTATACCATAGTTAATTATACTCTCAAACAAAGCCTGATAAATTATCCTCATAGCCCTTGGATCCAATATTGCACTTAACTTATGTAAAACAAAATTTATATATCTGGTTTTCTTTATAATTTGCTTTATGTGATAGTTATATATTATGTGTATATTTGTTTACTCGTACACCAATTTGCCCACATTCGTTCATATTCATAAACATTATAAAAAAATAAATAGGAAAATATAAAAAAAATAATCGTATAAGATCTGAAATAAAAACATAAAATTAAAAAAGATTTGTTTCCAAGTTATATAAAAAAAAGCCACTTCAAACACTTTATTTGTAAACACACCTGTTTTATTATGATTTGGACACCTGTTAATTAAAGACAATCAAAAATTGATTAAACCAATTATTTTACATTAATTAATGTATACATTGTATTTTAGCTTCGACTCCGGAGATTACTTCTCCGCTATCGAGTGTCCTTGATCATATTTTTAGTCCTTGTTTTTAATAAGAGGAAAAAACTAATTATAGAAAACAAACCTCTTTTCCGATAATTATTCCAATACCATATTGCGGAAATTAATCCATCCAATTAATATGTCACAATCAAAAAATTCCTGATTTTAATATATATATATTAATATTTGCTATAACCTATTAGTGGGTTTTAAAATTAAAAAACCAATTAAAAATAAAAGTTAATTGAAAAAAATGTAAACAAACTTTTCTATTGAGATTTTCATCTATCAATAATTACTTTAATTAAGAAAAGATCAAATAAGATTAAATTTGTCGAGGTCCAGACCTAGCCAGATCGCTTTCTCATCCTCAAAACTTGTTAATAGAATTTGTTTAATCAAAATCCGTAGAGTCGTTTTCAAAATAGAACCAAGATACAAATATATATATAAATATACAAACAATTTTTTGCTCGTTTAATAAGAGTAGATAGATTTTGTGTGATTTTACTAAAATTTCAACTCTTGTATGTTTGTATGTTTGTATGTCAGTCTCTAAGAGCACTGTAGACTAAATAATATACGTATTTTCTTTTCACTTTAAAACAAGAATAACAAAGACCAAAAATTAAAATCTTTCAACAAAAATGAACAAATTACCTTAAGCGCCAATTAACTCTTCACTCAAGATTAAACAAATGAAGAAGTTTCTCCCTCTCTCTAAGATAATTATTTTTTCAATAAGTTAATTGCGTTAACGGATAAGTTTTTAAAATATTTCCCTCTCTCTCAACATCTTGACGTTAATAGAATTTGCTCCAAGGTGTTTGTTATTGATGTTGTTGTTGTTGTTCTTGTTTTTGTTTCAAAGTAATCAATCTGTATTTAATAATTTCCAACAATTTCTTCGACTTTCTAATTAACAAGATTGTTTTTTCTTTTGTTTCAGGTAAGAGAATTGATCCTTTGTCCATTTCTAACGGCTTATTATTGGATTATTTGGTGAGTGAATGAACCTAATTGACATCATTTTTGTTCTCTTGTCCTGTAAGAAACGAAGTAAGACAAACTGTCCTATATATATCTGCACGTGTTTTATATAGAAAAAGTCACTAAGGCATTCATTGTCAGGAACGAAGAAATCCCCCACCCTTTTTCTCAATCCCCAAGGGAAAAACATTTTGACATCATTTTCGATTTTTCTTTTTAACTTTCAATTCGAACTTTGTCTTTTGTAACTTGGCGGTAACGAATCCAATTTACCAGAAATTGTAAAGTTTTTTTTTTATTTCTTTAAAGTTGGACTTAACATTATACTTTGAGTTATAACGTTATATCCAATCAATCGTGTCTTGTTATTATTTTATTTTTGAAAATACATCATAAATGTCAAGGAAATTATTTTCAGCTTTTGATAGATTTTATTTTTAGTGTCCTGTACAAAATTAAAACGTAATCCTATTAGTGTCACTACAAATAGAAACACAGCCGGCCAAAAAAAACGTAACATTTAGGTTTAAAATAAAAACTAATGAAATGTATTTTTAATGCAATAAAATTGAATAAACTTTGAATATGATATATTTTTAACCTTTCTTAATAAGTGTAATAAAAATTTAAAACATTGGTTAGGTATCTGTAGCAGAATCTGTAATGCTAAGCGGCATAATTTGGATGTGTTTAGTCGAAAAGACACTCAAATAATGGATTTCAAGGATATAATCAAAAGAAAAACAGGGATTGAAATATTATAATAAGGATATTAGATTTCATCAAAAATCGATAAATATCAAATTATCCGCTTTTATTCCATTTAAATTGTAATTTTTATATAAAAATTTTTAAATTTATGTTACACTTATTAAGAAAAGTTAAAAATATATCATATTATAAGTTTATTAAATTTCTTTGCATTAAAAATAAATTTTATTAGTTATTTAAAAAAATCTAACTGATTCGTTTTTTTTTTTGGGGGGAAATTGAATTTTTTGTGGAGTAGAAAATAAAATATATATTTAGTAACGAGCTTCGAGGACGTGCCTAGGCATGCCCTCGAAGCTCGGCCCTCCGGGCTGGTGCCCTGGCGGGCAGCGTCTCGATCTAAAAATTTTATTCCTCTTAAAAAACCACACTGCAAATGTATACCCGCAAACTACCGAAAATACACCGTCTCTTAAAAGTTTAGCCTCTTTAATTTTTGAGTGGCAAGGGGGGGAAAGAACAATTATCAATATATTTAATATTTCATATATTTAATGTTTCTTAATTTAAAATCTATTGGTGTTTTTTCATTTTCATTCGAGTTCAAATGAATACAATATTATCTCCACACAAAGTCTAAATAAAAAATATATAGTTTTAGTAACAGAAATCAAGATATAAATATTAATGTTACATTGGTCTAATGGCTAGAGCTCATGCCCTTAATTTAAGAGTTCATCGGTTCGATTCTAGGCAAGAGGGTAATTTTTTTAGAGAAATTTCTCCAAGCGTTGTTACAAATTAATCTAGACAAATATATATATAGTATGAAGCTGTTGAAGCTTTTATTTTTGTGATTAATTTGATTAAAGTTTAAATTTTTATTTAAATCACACATAACTAATTATAAATTAGTCATGTGTGATTTAAATAAAAAATTAAACTTTAAAATATATATTTTTTTATCCTTGTGAGCAGGATATCATTGTTAAGATCTCATAAAGGGGAAGAATAAGAATGTATTTTTAAAATTTTAGACCTCTTTAAAATTACTGTTTTTTTTTGGGGGGGGGGGGGGTAAAACAGTAGATGAATTCTGACGATTTTTGTACATGACGTAATCTAGAAACTACTTTAACCTAAAATTATGAAAAATTTAGAATTTACCCTAAATCAAAAATCGATTTTAATAAGCGTTATCATTTTGGAGAAAAATTGAATTTTTCTGGAGTGGAAAATAAAATATATTTTTTTTTTTTATTCTTGTGAGCGGTATATTATTGCTAAGATTCCATACAGTAGAATAAGGCTATATTTTAAAAATTTTAGACATCTTTAAAATTACCATTTAGGTGGCAACTCAGTAGGTGATTTCTGACGATTTTTGTACATGACGTAATTTGGAAAATACTTTAGCCTAAAATTATGAAAATTTTAGAATTTACCCTAAAACAAAAATCGTTTTATTTTATTCTTGTGAGCGAGATATCAATGTTAAAATCCCATAAAATAGAATATGAATGCATTTTTAAAATTTTAGACATCTTTTGTTTTGGGGGAAACACAGTAGTCGATTTTTGACGATTTTTGTACCTTCATGATAATTTCGAAACTACTTTAACCTAAAATTATGAAAAATTCTAGAATATTCTTGAAAAAAAGTTGATAAAAGACAAACAAGACCGATTTTGATATTATAACTATAATAATCTACCTACTTTGTGAAATAATATCGTTTTTCTTATCTATACAAAAAATTCTAATGACTTTATCATTATGATCCGTGACTTAATGCTTATTGTTGCTGACTTTGGTACCAAAATTAAAATTTCGTTTGAATGTATATTTTTTCCATAAAAGATATTTACAGCAAATAATCATTTTTAAATCTTTCCCATTAATATTTCATAAGATTTGATACCATTTTGATGGCTGTATATGTATATAATTAAGTAATGGAGAGGGATTCAACCAATGGGTAGCCTCTGCTGAATAAAAAAATCCCACTTATGGAAAACGTTTCGGCTTTAATTAAATAATGCCATCATCAGTTACTAAGAGCTGAAAAAAGTGATAGTGAGAGAACACCAAGATTTATGTACCATTTTATATTTCATATAATTTTGTATATTATGATAAAATCCACAACAACTCTGCCTGCGGACAAATTATTTATAAAATTAATTGTGTCGCTAATACTGTAAGATATAATTTTATAATTACCAACTTTGGATTTTTTGAAGGAGACAATAAAAGAGTGTGTCTTCTGCTGGAATTATAAATTTTATTTATTTATAACGAGACTATAGTTTTTTGGATTTTTTGTAAAAAAATTTTAATTGTATTTTTACATGTGCGCTCTATCACTTTTTTCAGCTCTTAGGAACTGATGATGGCATTATTTAATTAAAGCCGAAACGTTTTCCATAATTGGGAGTTTTTTATTCATCAGAGGCTGCCCATTGGCTGAATCCCTCTCCATTAGTTAATTATTTCATAAGATTTTCTCCTTGTAATAATTATAATACCTAATTATAATATTAATTCGGTATTATTTCCAGAGTAGCATTTAAAAAAGTTAAAGCTTCTTAGTGTTTAAATAAGAATATTAAAAAATACTAAGTTACTAAGCCTCGGGTGAAGAGAAAATTATTTTCAAACTTTAGGGTCTGTGATCGATTAGGAGCTGTTAGGAAATTATTAAAAAATTCATTAAAAAAAAAAAACAATCTTAAAAACATTTATTTTAAATCCAAACGTTTCGGGCGATTTTCTCACTTTATCAATGGAAATTTTAATTTCCAAAAAGAAAAAAAAAGTTGTTTTTACTAAGATTTTAAAAGAAACAAACTAAAAAATAAAAAAATCTAAAAATAAATAATAATAATAATAAAATCTTAGTAAAAGCAACTTTTTTCCAAATTAAAATTTTCATTGATATAATTTTTAAGAAAAAAATAAAAACCGATTTCAAAAAATTAAATGCAACAAATAAAATACACTAAAAGGTATAAAATAATTATTATCTTATTTAGTTACAACTAAACGACGAAATATTAACATGAAATTACTTTTTGAAGTCGGTGCCAAACTAACTATACCTATAAGCGAGCATACCCTCCAAACGTACTAAGTAAGATCCGTCGAGTGCGATTCATAAAAGGTATATGTTTGGCACCAACTTCAAAAAGTAATTTCATGTTAATATTTCGTCGTTTAGTTGTAACTAAATAAGATAATAATTATTTTATACCTTTTAGTGTATTTTATTTGTTGCATTTAATTTTTTGAAGTCGGTTTTTATTTTTTCTTAAAAATTATTTTTATTTTCTCTTTTTAGTGATGTTATTAATAGTGATCATATCATCAGAACTTGACCAAATTAATATGACACCATCCCTAAGACACCCCTTTCGGATAAAAGAACCATCGAAATCGGTTTATAAACAAAGAAGTTCGGTCTAAACAAACCTAATAAAAAAGGTCTAATACCTATGAAAAAAATACGAAAAAAATGGGACCAATCGGAAGCTAGACTGGACCCAATGCAAAAAAAATTTCAAAATCGGTTGAGAATTGGCGGAGATATGAGGTAACATAGGCACAAAAAAAAAAAAAAAAAAAAATTCAGTCGAATAGAGAACCTCCTCCTTTTTTGAAGTCGGTTAAAAAGGAATCGAAACGTTTGGATTAAAATGAACGTTTTTAAGATAGTTTTTTAAAAGATTTGTATTTTTTTAATATAATAAAATAATCAATAAATAATTTTTTTCTTTTAAATAAGAATATTATGTTAATTCTCATCAATGAAAACATATATTAGTTCCACTGTTAGTCGCTTTTTGATTTTCTTCTCCAATGAATCAGAAAATGTTCAAATGACCTCAATGAAAACCTGCCTGCATCTGATCTTGGCAGGTACGGAATGATATCGGGAAAGTCGTCGTCTGTAATTGACAAAAACTCAATAATCCATATCTCTTCATAAAGAAAATAAGTGCACGATTTATTGGCTAAAAATCGATGTTGTCGGTTTCGAGCAGACATTCTTCTCTTCAAGAATAAATGGCTTGAGTTGATTCACCCAAAGCCAAGTACTCAACAAGAATTTAATTAAATAAAATAACAAAAAAAAAATTCAATACTATCAGATCGGATTTAGGACTATTATTACAGCGGGGGTGTACAAAAAATAGCTCTAAAAGTTTACAAGATCGTAGGAAATTAAATAAATAAATAAATCATAGAGTTTTTTTATTAAATAAGACACTTTATTTGTGACTTCTTCAGCGACTTATTTTTCAACTCAATTGTCAATTAGAAGTAAATTAACAAAAAATAATAGCTCTAAAATTTTAATTGGCTGAATATTTTGGGGAAAATTGAATTTTTTGTGGAGTGTAAAATAAAATCTTATCTTATTATATTAAGCGACCAATTCTTGTATATATAGTATATAGAATTGATTTCTCGAAAACGGCTCTAAAGATGTGGATGAAATTAACGGGTTAGTGGGTTTTTGTCTTGAGACTTCGATCTGTCACGGTCTCATCTTCGGCTAAGTTGTTTTTGATGGGTTTTGTGTTAATTGAATTAATTATTCATAGGTGGTTGTTTGAATAAAAATGTATAATTACATTTTTTTCAATTTTCTTTTAATAAAATTAATTGGTATTTTTTATTTTAAATTCCACTAATTGATCATTAAAAATATTATTATATATCATAACTTGCCAATTTAATTAATTAAAGGTATTTTTTTATACAATAATTCATTAGAATATCAATTTCATTCTCTTAAAAAATCCGACAATTCGAAGGATCGGTACCTCCTTCTTCAGAATTTAAAAGGGCCAACGAAAGAATTTCCGTGTATATTAATATTATTTTTAATTGCAATTAAATTCAAAACTTTGTGGCCAGTGATACGTCTTGATGATCGCCATAGCGGGTCAAAACATTGGAAAAAATATAAATTAAGTTTTATTTCAATTTTATTTTATTTTGGCTACGATTAAAGATGGACTATTTTACCTAAATATAAAATTAATATATCGTTTTTAACTGAATCAAAAATTACCGAGCATCGCTCGGTGTTCCAGGTACTTATACTTTATAATATCATTTTTTTAAAAGTATTCTTTATTGTCATTGAGAGACGTTTCGACAACAATGTGCCATCATCAGTCTCACAGACAATATTTTTACACATAGCTCACAACAACTACAAAACGAGGGGGGGGGGGGTCGGATAGGCTAGGTGGTAGCGTTCATCCTGCTAACCAAGAGGATTCGAGGCATCCGGCTAAAATCTGACCCCCGGGGTAGGGACAAATTTAAATCAAAAATAAATAGTATCGTAAATGGCTTATGGCTAGAAAAGCCGAAAAGCCAAAAAAAAAAAAAAACTCCAAAACAACTTTACAAAAAACAATTATTATTCTATACCATCAACTAAAATAATATATTCATCCAAGTGCTTTCATAGTTGTTTTTCAGACGGCAGCCCCTGTGACGACTTCGTGTGGATCAGGATTAGAATTGGTCCATAGTATCCCCTGCTTGTCGTTAAAGGCGACTAATAGGGGTTATGGTGGGGTGAATTAACTCCCCCAACCTTGTAAAAAAAAAAATCAAACTGTTCAGTAACATAAAAAAAGTACCTGGAACACCGAGCGTTGCTCGGTAATTTTTTGCTTTAGTTCAAAGTGATATATTAATATTATTTTTAATAATTTAATATCCAATTATAAAATACTTCCAATTAATCAAATTGGGAAATTCTAATATATAATAATACACACATAAAAAAACGCAACACCTATTTTTTTTTGTATTTTTAATGTTTTACTTTTGTAAAATCAATTTTTTAACAAAGTTAAAACATCTATATCATTTTAAAAGTCTAATTGAAAAGTTTTTGTTTTGCCGAGTGTAGCAGAGTTGTTGATTCACAAAAGAGAAACAAAGAGTTGTCTTCTGCTTGATGCAAATAAACATACACACATATATATCATCTCGATATATATGTGTGTATGTTTATTTGCATCAAGCAGAGGACAACCTCTTTGTTTCTCTTTGTGAAATTTTAAAGTCATTTTATATAACTTTAAACACTTTTAATCTATATTATTAATAATTTAATTCCAAATCGCTAACATTGTTTCCAAATATCAAATTTTGTTAAATTAGATTAAACAATACATTTTTTCCAGAAAATTAAATTTTGTGACTTTCAGTTTCGAAAAATCATTAAAAGATAAGCCGCTTGGTGATTATTTGTGATAATTAAGTGGGACAATTTACATTTATATTAGAACTTTTTTGAAAAAATAAACTTTTAAAGTAACATTTTTAAACTTTAATTAAAATTTGTATATTTAAAATTATCCTAGAAATTATATTAATGATTTCAAAGATAAATATTATAAAATTAAAATATTAAAAATAAAAAAATTAGGAGTTGTATTTTTTTTGCCTGTGAGTTTATTTGTAATGAATTATTAGTGGGATATAAAATTTGAATACCAATTAATTATTAAAAGGAAATTGAATACAAATGTAATTATACATTTTTATCGAGAAAACCACCTGTGAATAATTATTTCAATTAACACAAAAACCCATCAAAAACAACTTAACCGAAGATGAGACCGTGACAGATCGAAATGTCAACCCAAATAAGCTGACGTATTCTGATGTGGCCATCCACTTGACTTTACCATACAACCTGGCCCCTCACTTACATTAGTATTTAATAAAATTATTTATGATCATGTAGGGGAGGGAGGTTAGTTTTTGCATTTTTAGACTCCCAGGGGCACACTGATTATGTATACAAAATTTGGTTGAGTTTGGTAAATGGCCAAGATTTTCATTTTTTGACCCCCCCCCCCCTATTTTGGGCGGCAAGTTTTTGCATTTTTAGACTTCTGGGGGTCCACTGATTATATATACAAAATTTGGTTGAGTTTGGTAAATGGACATGATTTTTATTTTTGACCCTCCACCCCCCCATTTTGGGCGGTTAGATTTTGAATTTTTAGACTTCTGGGGGTTCACTGATACAAAATTTGGTTGAGTTTGCTCAAACGACCTAGATTTTTAATTTTTAACCTCCCCCCCCCCCCCGACACCCCTTAATTTTGGGTCGATATGCACCAAAATCTAATCAGCTCTTAATCTCAATGGACCAAAACTATGTGTGAAATTTGGTTTCGATATTCACACTAGTTTTTGAGCTAGCTCGCCCACAAATATGGTAACGCACAGACTAACTAACTAACAGACATTTTGACAAAACAATTATTATCTCGAAAAATATAATTTTTTCGATGTTCACTTATTAGAGCTTTTTTGTAGAGGAAAATGCCATGGTACAGCTCAATTTTTTTAATCAAAATAAATTGAGACGTTTTTGAGATATTTCGAAAAAAAGAAGGAAAAAACCACTTTTTTCATGCACGATTACAATACTTGACCATACCCTATATGGTAAAGTAAAAAATCAATTCATACAAATCGTTAGAGCTGTTTTCTAGAAATCGATTCTATATACAAGATATACCAGAATTGCTCGTTTAATATAAAAATATTTGCAAATAGGGTACTCTAAATCTTAAAATACTTATCCACCAATTTAACTTAAAATTGAGGACTCTCTGAATTCTTGGCTGTTAAAATTCTAAAAAAAAGTTCATTAGTCATTTCAAAGGATTGCATGCTGATGCCTGACAGGTCATTGCTCACCACTACACCGACCAAGAGAGAAACTACCGCGCATAAAATGCTTAAGAGTATGGGTTCAGGTGATATTTCTCGCTTTGAAATGGGGGGAACTTTTTTTGTAGAGTGAAAGAAAATGTATAATTAAATAAAAACACCATAAAGGGAAATTAAATACACCCTTGCATAAATAATTCCAATTTTTTGCGTTTAAGAGAAGAGGCTTTTTTCATTAGCCAGTCGATTCCCGAAGGTAAATCGATAGGCTTATTATTATTAGTACCTGGAGCCATGCTCGATAATTTTTTGCTTAAATTAAAATCGACATATTAATATTATTTTTAATTTTAAATTCAGGTAAAAAGGTTGATTTTTAATCGGAGCCAAAATAAAATAAAATTGAAATAATACTTAATTTATATTTTTACGAACGTTTACACTCGCTATGGCCATCATCAAGACGTATCACTGGCCACAAAGTTTTGAATGTAATTGCAATTAAAAATAATATTAATATACACGGAGATTCTTTCGTTGACTCTTTTAAATCCTGAAGAAGGAGACATGATCCTTCGAATTGTCGGATTTTTTAAAAGAATGAAATTGATATTCTAATAAATTATTTTATAGAAAAATACCTTAAATTAATTAAATTGGCAAATTTTAATATACAATAATATTTATAATGATCTATTAGTGGAATTTAAAATAAAAAAACAATTAATTTTATTAAAAGAAAATTGAAAAAATTGTAATTATAAATTTTTATTCAAACAACCACCTGTGAATTATTATTTCAATTAACAAAAAAACCATCAAAAACAACTTAGCCGAAGATGAGACTGTGACAGATCAAATTGTCAACACAAAAACCCCCTAACCCGTGAATTTCATCCATATCGTTAGATCTTTTATCGAGAAACCGATTCTATATACATACTTATATACAAGAATTGCTCGTTTAATATAATAAGAAAGATATTACAGGCTTTATTTTTATTCATTTAGCTTAGTTTTTCAGCCTGTCTTGTAATCGAATTTAGACTTATTTCTATTTTTAACCGACTTCAAAAAAGGAGGAGGTTCTCTATTCGATTGAATTTTTTTTTTTTTTTTTTTTTTTGTGCCTATGTTACCTCATATCTCCGCCAATTGTCAACCGATTTTGAAAAAAAATTTTGCATTGGGTCCAGTCTAGCTTCCGATTGGTCCCATTTTTTTTTCGATTTTTTTCCATAGGTATTAGACCTTTTTTATTAGGTTTGTTTAGACCTAACCTCTTTGTTTATGAACCGATTTCGATGGTTCTTTTTTTATCCGAAAGGGGGTGTCTTAGGGATGGTGTCATATTAATTTGGTCAAGTTCTGATGATATAATCACTATTAATAACATCACTAAAAAGAGTTAAATAAAAATTTTTAAGAAAAAAATAAAAACCGACTTCAAATAAAAATTTTAAGAAAAAAATAAAAACCGACTTCAAAAAATTAAGTGCAACAAATATAAAAATACACTAAAAGGTATAAAATAATTATTATCTTATTTAGTTACAACTAAACGACGAAATATTAACACGAAATTACTTTTTAAAAGTCGGTGCCAAACAAACTATACCTATAAGCGAGCGTACCCGCCAAACGTACTAAGTAAGATCCGTCGAGTGCGATTCATAAAAGGTATATGTTTGGCACCAACTTCAAAAAGTAATTTCGTGTTAATATTTCGTCGTTTAGTTGTAACTAAATAAGATAATAATTATTTTATACCTTTTAGTGTATTTTTATATTTGTTGCACTTAATTTTTTGAAGTCGGTTTTTATTTTTTCTTAAAAATTTTTTTCAGGTGTTTTTTTATTCAAAAATTACTCCCACACGTACCTAATTTCATCAATTTCAGAAACTTTTGTATGGCCTTTAAAACAGTTTTGAACCCGGACTTGCTGATTAGTAGCCAAGTACCTTATCCACTCTGCCTACCTGACCCCCCGAAAAATTTAATTTAAGCTTTAAAAATTCAAATTTAACAAAGAAATCTTCCGGTTTATTGGCGAAGGTGAAACTTAATCGGGAAGCTACTATTATTCTTATGTATTTTAGGAATTCTTTATAGCTATAGTTATATTAATTTATTAAGTGTTTAAATAAGAGACGTGGAGCTTTCTTTTATTAACCGACTTCAAAAAAGGAGGAGGTTCTCTATTCGACTGATTTTTTTTTTTTTTTTTGTGCCTATGTTACCTCATACCTCCGCCAATTGTCAACCGATTTTGAAATTTTTTTTGCATTGGGTCCAGTCCAGCTTCCGATTGGTCCCATTTTTTTTCATAGGTATTAGACCTTTTTTATTAGGTTTGTTTAGACCTAACCTCTTTGTTTATGAACCGATTTCGATGGTTCTTTTTTTATCCGAAAGGGGGTGTCTTAGGGATGGTGTCATATTAATTTGGTCAAGTTCTGATGATATGATCACTATTAATAACATCACTAAAAAGAGAAAAATAAAAATAATTTTTAAGAAAAAAATAAAAACCGACTTCAAAAATTAAATGCAACAAATAAAATACACTAAAAGGTATAAAATAATTATTATCTTATTTAGTTACAACTAAACGACGAAATATTAACCTGAAATTACTTTTTGAAGTCGGTGCCAAACATATACATTTTATGAATAGCACTCGACGGATCTTACTTAGTACGTTTGGTGGGTACGCTCGCTTATAGGTATAGTTTGTTTGGCACCGACTTCAAAAAGTAATTTCATGTTAATATTTCGTCGTTTAGTTGTAACTAAATAAGATAATAATTATTTTATACCCTTTAGTGTATTTTATTTGTTGCATTTAATTTTTTGAAGTCGGTTTTTATTTTTTTCTTAAAAATTATTTTTATTTCTTTTTATTTATGAACTCTCTCTAACGTTTCGGCTATTGGTTGTAGCCATCTTCAGAGCGGGAATTTTTCAATATCTATATAAAAATGTTAATAATTTCATTTCAAAATGCACTAAAGAATAGACAATAAATTTTTCTTTAGTCGTCAAAAAAATGTATATAATATCAGGATTAAAAATATAAGCTTAGGCACTTTAAACTTGACATTTAATTTAGAAAAGATCTCATGCATTATTTTGGTCATGTGAGTTAGAAATGTACTCTACTTTTTAATATGTACCTATATGTTTTTTTTTTAATATTTTTTTAATACTTCTATAAACTTAATATAAAGTTCTCCATTGAAAATCGATCGACATAAAATATTTCGTTTTTTATTTATCAACTTTTATTTCTCTTTACTCCCCTTTTATGAAACTTTTAATAATAATAAAATATACATATTTTTATATAGGAGTTTAACGTCTCGTCGTTATATGTATACTTGTCGAATATTACTTAAACATAAACTTACTCTTTTGTTGAGTTTCAATGCTTTGGCAAGTTAAACAATTTTTTTTTTTTATTAATATTACTTGTAATTTATTCTAATCCGATTACATATATTTTACCACACCCGAATTTTATCAATTATGTTTTACATACCTTAAATATTCTTTTAATACTATTATATCAACTTATAAACGATATGATTCAATTTTAAACTACACTGAAGTGCAAAAAAATCGATCCACCAATAAAAACTTTATTAAATAGTAAATCATTTTTAATTTTTTTACATGGAAATATATATTATTGAAATTATTGCTTATTGCAAGTGTAATTGCCACTTGTCGCTGACTTAGCCCTTGATTAATTAGGCCCTCAATTTGAACTGCTTGAACTTCAGAAATATCCATTTTGTACATTTTATCTTTCTATCAATGATACTTAATTCAAAATGATTCATTTTATTGATATTTCAAATGGAATTTGATCTTTTATTAAAATTTTATTTAAATATAAAGTGATATTGAGAAAGTAGGATAATTTGTAATTGTATCTTTTAATTTAATTTTACTTTTTTTTTCTATGAAATTAAAAAAAATTATCAACAATATTTATTGAATATGTTAGTTTAAGAGTTAATTCAACAAATTATATGAATATTTGTAAAATTTTTCAAAATAATTTGCTATTTAATCAAGTTTTTATTGGTGTCACGATTTTTTGCACGGTAGTGTATATGCTCGTTTGAGTGTTATTTCTTTGGGAAATTAAAATAAATAAATAAATTCTATTCAGATCTGTACCGATTAATGTTTTTATTTGTCGAAAATTGGTCTAATTTGACTGGACTAATCCATATCTTCCAAAACACCAAAATATATTTTTCATTTTTACTGTTAATTAACTTTAGATTTGACAGATAGAAAGGGTCTGCCTCTGCGGGGGGTTTAACACTTAACCCCCCCCGTGTATACGCCACTGGCTAATGAGCTGAATTTCAGCAGACCCAATAATTGTATTATTAAATCTTTAATCCGCGTACTAGTTTAAACTATTTGCTGACAAAAATTGATAAATCCTCGATGTTTGTGGAAAGCGCTACTGAGTCTTAAAATAGTTTTCAATTTTTCCTCCAATTTATATATTAAATTAAAGTTTCTTATAGTATAAAATTATTTCACTTTGTACATAGTTTCGAAGGTTATGCAATAAAACCTTATGGTCACGCGAATTCCAATTTAGATGGTATATATTCTATACCTACCAAAAACTTTGCTAGCATTTCATTCTCTTGCTCAATAAATAGTTTTGTCCATTTTCCGTCGACAATTTAGTTCTGATTTCATTCAGGCATTTAATACCCCAATCTCCGAATAATTATCTTCACATACTAATGAGATCCTTTCTCTCTCTTTCTACCAAAATGATTACGGGGAAAAGTTTTCTTAACGAGTTGTTTTCTCCCGCCCTCCGCTCAATCCTGGCATATCGATTGTCCATTTGTGTAGATGTTGTCCCAAAAGGCTCACGAAATTTGAAACTAGGTCAACAGCCTGCTAAAATATTCCCCCCTGGAAAAATCTTTTAGTATAAGTAGAACAAAAATAGCATCTTCAATCCTTTCCAGAAGAGTCGGGAAAGATTTCCTAAGGGATAGTAAAAATATTAAAAATGATAATAATTTAACGTTGAATATATGTAGGTATAAAATATTTTGATTACAAGAAAAAATCTAAACTTTTTCAAAACAAATAACAAGCTGTTTGCAAAAATTTGACAATTCCACTTAGGGAAAGTGGTGTAGGTTTTAGGTGAAACATGATATTAATTAATAAAGTAAAGGGAGTGTAGTTTCACAGTGAATGTGTAGATGACTCAGTCAGATCGTTGCGACACTTTGCATGACTGATAATATTTCAGTCATGTATTAAGTAAGGCAATTCGATCTCGACTGATCATCGAACGAGGTGCCATCGATAGAAGGAGGAGCCATCCACCAACAAGGAGCTCCTCACCCGCCAACTATGCGGTTGGCGCCCCGGCTCTTCGCCAGGGACGAACATCGCCCTGTCCAAATCATTGTTAGGTCCCCACCTACTAGGTGGACAGCGCGGACACGCAGCACGCAATCAACCCCCTAACAAATGAAATAAAACTCAAAGAGGTTTATACAAACTCAAGTTTTTTTTATTTACTTACAAAAAGTGTGAGTCGTAGTCGAGATGTATCGTTATGTGCTTGATCCTTAATAGCATTTAGGGCTTCTAAATCCAGTTATTGTTCTAGATGTTTGTGAACTTTTTTACTTTACCATACAGGGTATGGTCAAGTATTGTAATCGTGGATGAAACAAGTGTTTTTTTCGAAATATCTCAAAAACGGCTGAAACTATTTTGATTAAAAAAATTGAGCGAAATGGCATTTCGGTCTACAAAAAGCCCAAATAAATGAACATGGAAAAAAATATATTTTTTGAGATAATAATTGTTTTGTCAAAATGTCTCTTAGTTAGTCTGTCTGGTTGTCCGTTAGTCTGTGCGTTACATTAAAAAAAAATGCCTGAATTCAATACGAAGTACCGACATGAATTACTGGCGTGTATAGGATTTCTTAGTAAAGAATTCCATTAAGTAGAATTAGGAATAGTGTTTTAAAGTTGATACACTCTAAAATTATGGTTCAAAGTACCCAAAATTAACAATGAAAAATCAATGACTTGTTGAAATTTTGGATGATTTTTAAATTCCAAAAAAAACAATACATCTTGAGAAAACTCCTAATACCATATTTACTTACTTTCATTAAGTATTTATTTGAAAATTAAATTTCTTATGTATTGGAATTGAATATCTCAAAAATGAATTTTCGGAGAAGCTACTCATTCTATATAAGCGAAAGTAAAAAAACAAAACAATTTCTTACTGCCGTTGTGGTCTAACAAAAATTAAAAAAATAAACGTTTTATTCTCAATAAACTTGGGATAAAAAAATTATTTCTCTATAATTAAAAAAAAAAATTAACTTTTGTTTTATTAGATTTTCCAAACTACTTATTACATCCGTGGTCTAATGGTCAGAGTAACTGACTGGAAACCCGGAGGTCCCGGGTTCGATTCCCGGCTATGCTCAGAAATTTTTCTGTAAGTATAGGGTCTGGAACGGGGTTCACTCAGCCTCGTGAGGATAAATGAGTAGCTGCTTGATTGAGAAGTAGCGAATCTCGGTTAAGAAAACTGAAACGAAGGTTGTAGATGTGCGTTGAGCTAACCACTTGACCCCTCGGTACTGTTTCCAATTAGGACAGCAACCAATTCAGTAGGCCAAGACCCATGAAGGGTTGTCGAGCCAGAGATTTTTTTTTTTTTTTTTTTACTTATTACATTGGCAAAAGAGAAGTTGTATTTTGGTTTTGTTTTATTAATTGTTTAATTATCTACAAGCCGGGACCTTGCACTAGAGTACAACGGAAATCTCTTTTTCACATAATAACTGGATTAGGAAATACATGGAATTTTAGCGAATATAGCTTGAATAGGTCAAATGGCTGTCGTAAAAGAGAAATGTAATCCAGGTTTTATTGTTAAAGTAATATTGGAAATTATATTGGCTATTTAGAATTATTATCTTGCGACCATTTTGTATTAGCAAACGTCATCGGCATATACTTACTCATAATAATATAACGGGGGAAAAGTGATGGGTTCATTTATTGCTACGGATTTAACATCAAACACATAATATTATATGAAATACGTAAAGTTATATATTCTGCATGTTCATTTCGGAGATTAAAAGATTTTTACATTTATATTATTAAACGAGCTTTTCGTGCGTGCCTTCGGACCGCCCTCGAAGCTCGGCCCTCTGGGCTGGTGCCCTGGCGGGCAGCGTCTCAGTCCAAAAATTGTATTCCTCTTAAAAAACCACACTCCAAATGTATACCTGTAAACTCCCGAAAATACAAACTCTCTTAAAAGTTTCGCCTCATTTTCGTCCTGAAACAGCTACAGAAGCTCTAGATATGAATCTGGAACTATTTTTTTTTTCTATAATCTACAGCATTGTGATATTTTTTGTGTGGAAATAGATTTATTTAAATAAGTGGAATAGTGTGAGAAGGAAGATTATATTATATCATTTTTTTAAAATTTGGGATCGATAATCGATATAAGACTCCAAATATTTAAAAGAGATCAGGTGTTGTTTGTATGACAGGCTGCTCCATCCAGTATTGCCATGAGAAACTCGGGCATGCGTGTCTTAAGTCGTTCAATTTTGTAAAAATCAAAAAATAAGAATAACAAAATTTAGATTTTTTAAAAAATTATAAAAAAAGTGGCAAATTATTAAAAAATAAACAAATAATATATAAAATATAAATCAAATAAGATGTGATTAATTTCTTCTTCTGTTCGCAAAGAAAAGCGAATTGAATATTTAATTTTTGAGTGGTGAGGGGGGGGGGAATAATTATCAATATATTTAATGTTTCTTAATTTAAAATCAATTGGAGTCTTTCATTTCAAAATTCGAGTTCAAATTACAATTATATTTCAAATTTGCCGCAAATATACCGACAGCATCAGCGCTCTCTGTCGGCAGCATTCTCCGAGCGTTGCTGCAAATTAATCTAGGCTATTATATATAGTACACACTGTGCTTCAAAAAAAGTGGAACACTTGAAAACATTTTGAACATTTTTAAATGATGTAGGGATTCAAACTATGAATTGGCCACTTTTCAGTTCGGACTTAAATCCCATTAAGCATGTTTGGGACATGCTGTGGAGGTGATTCCGTGGTAAAGATCCTGCTCCAGAGACAATCCAGCAGCCCCGAGACTTCCTCCAAGAAGAGTGGAAAAATCTGGACTATACGCAGGTTGTAGGCCTAATCAGAAGTATGGTTAGGTGTTAGGAGGCTGGACGCTGTGATTCAGACGAGGGGCGGTAATATTCTTTACTAGAACTTGACATTTTTGAGAATTTTGTGATAAGAAAAAGACCAAAAAAATAAAAATTTTGTTTTGGTATATTTTTAGTCCCTACTTAAGAATTTTATTCATTGTTGATATTGTTTAAAAATAATTCTAAATGTATACAATCTTATTAAAAGCTTAATTAAAGAAATAAAAATTTTGATATTTCTTTGAAAAAATCCGAATTTTTCAAATGTTCCACTTTTTTTGAAACGCAGTGTAATAATTTTCTTAAAAATGTATCCACTAAAAAGAATCAAGATTTATTTTTTAGTCTTAATAAAAATAATATTACTTCCTCTCTTAGCTCCTCTCCTAGCTTGAGAAATTCCAAAAAAAGTCGTAGAAAGTTTGTTCTATTCATAAAATGTCTCCAAAATTTCCAAAACAAATAATTGATTAGATTTTGGACATTCTAGCCTCGAAAGTTTCAAAAAATGTTGTAAAAAGTCTGTACTGACCACAAATGTTTCTAATTCCAAAAACAATAACTGATTAGATTTTGGGCTTTTAAGTTTTAGAACTTCCGGTTCAAAAATGTAGAAAATTGGAAAAAATCCAACAGTTTAATTGGAAGTTCTCGAATGCTTGTAGCTAATACAGGGGGCCAGAACACAGTTCTGGGGGGGGGGGGGTTGTACTAGTTAGTTTTTTGAACAAAATGTTGGTACCGCGACATTTCAGCCTCCGACAAAACATCCCCCGACAAAATATCCCAAGGATAAAATATCCCTCGACATAATATCTTCTGACAAAATATTTCCCAGTATAAGGGAGAATACAAAAGAGATTAAGTGAGAAGCTTATAATCATAGTTTTGAATAATATAAACAGATTTTCATATTTTAGCGGCTAATTAGCCGTTTGAAAGTGCTGCTGTCTGTCGTTAGATTTTCTAGCTAACAATTTATTATTTTTACTATCTATAATATAGTATTTATCATCTATATTTACTTATTTATCGTCTATGTTTACATTACACAATTATTGATTGTTTGTTAAAAGTGTTATTAATCATTATCGTTATTAATTATTATTATAATATTGGGCGAAAATATAGCGCCCCAAACACACCCCGCCCGACGATTGGCTGGTTCGGTTTTCAATGTGTGTTTGATTAGAAAAAAAATGGGAGCCCGAAACACACCCCGCCCGGACTAAACTTTCGGAGGTTCGGTTAATATATATTCAGTTCGGCTCGAATATATATTAAAACTCTAACTGAATATATTAGGTTGATGCATAATTATGGAACGTTTGTATTGGCGCGTTTTTCTTTAGCCAAAAATCGCGTTTTGTTTATTTTTTTTTTTTATAAAAACGATCTTTACCACTACACTATAGTTAATAAAAATTCGTGTCGAAAACCATATTCATATTCGTCATATTATGCTCTACCACTACGAGAAAGGATGGAAGGCAGCATAGTCATTTGGCGATTTCAACGAACTTTTTGGCGAAGGAACAATTACTGATAGTGCAGTACGGTTCGCCCGTTTCAAATCAGGTGACACTAGTTTGGAGGATAAAGAAGGAAGAGGTCGGCAATCGGATTTTGATGATCAGGCACTTCTGACAGCCGTGGAAGAGATGGCATTTGTTATTGGTTTAACGACGCGGATGAACAGCAACAATGGCGAATCCTGGACAAAAACGGCAACCGGCAATTCAACATAAACAGCGACGGCTTCCTGGCACAGCTTGACCGTCTTCACGGTGCAATCGAAGGCGAAAGACCGCGCAAAAGAGAACCACATCGTGTTCCATCACGACAACGCACGTCTACATGTTGAGCGCCGGATCGTCGAATTCATCGCCAATGAGGGCTGGGATCTACTCCCACATCCGCCCGTACTCACCGACCGAAGCGCCGACGGACCATCACATCAAACGCTCTTTGAAAAACTGGCAAAAGACTAGATCCAGCGATTTGGATGACTTGGTGGCCGATCACGCCAAAAGCAGTGCCTCCAAGAATCGTGACTTCTTCACCCGTGGAATCGACCGACTGCCAAGCAGATGGGAAGCAGTTATTGAAGTAGATGGTGAATACGTTCCCGATTAATCATTTGAACATGTTTTTGTTAAATTTTATTATTGTTTTTGCTGAATGAAAATATTTTTAAAAAACGTTCCATAATTATGCATCAACCTAATATATTAACCGAACCGGATTTGCATTACTCATAGGTTTCACGAGGGGAAGGGTTATTTTGTCATGAGATATTTTGTCTGAAGGATGATTTTGTCGGGGGCTGAAATGTCGCGGAATCGAAAATGTTATCATTTTCTTGTAAAGTGCCACTTTTTCCTTCATTTACATTTTAAAGTGATCATGGACATTATATATCCTGATTCATCGTTAGTTTTAAAAACAATTAACTAAATTTTTAAATTTCTTATCTATTTTCCTGGGGTCCTAGGTGGTCTAATCAGGAAAAAAAGACTTCTCAAACGTAATAAATTTCATTACATTACCTCTTTATATTCTGTGCTGTTGTTTGATAATAAAATCGAATCTCTATTTAGCTGGCGAAAACGAACAGTGAATTAATTTGAACCCTGATATTCAGGGTGTAATTAATAGAAAGAGAATGCGGGAAAATGCAATGTAGCACAGAAGAATATAAAGAGGTAATGTAATGAAATTATTGCGTTGAGTCTTTTTCTAATTAATTACCAAGACCCCAAGCAAACCAGAAATTTTAAGAGCTAGTTAATGTTTTTAAAACTGCAGTGAATGGAACCACTCAATATCCCTTGTTCTCTTTGAAATGAAATGAAAAGTGGCACTGAAAATGATAACATTTGAATTCCATAGGTATTTCAGCCCCATTTAAATAACCCTTCCCCTCAGTGAAACATAAGTATCTAGGCAGTTTCAGCCAATATATCAGGTTGATGCATAGACGTTTTTTAAAAATTCTTCATTCAGCAAAAACAATAATAAAATTTGGCAAAGCATGTTCAAATATTCCTTCATACCTTGGCAGAATAGATATTCCACAGTGAAAGAAGTCTCAGCATTTTCGACTGTCATCCAAATGTCATCCAGATATTTAGTCTTTTGCCAGTTTCAGAGTACATGAATGGTCCGTCAGATATAACTCAACGAATCAACCTGGGAAGATCCAGCTGGCGATAGTTAAAACGATCAGCTTTTCTTCTCAGACATGCATTCTCAGATATCTTAGAAATATTCATATTTGCCTTTTGTCCAGATTCATTCAAACAAGCAAATATCCAGCTGTCGAATACCCTGATCTCAGGCCTCAATTGCCAAACATCAACCAAATATGCTGACATCAGCGAAGCGCCAGTATTTATGCTTTTATATCTTTCTGCGAATATAGTATAGTTTTTCGACACATTACAGTAACTTCTGTCAAGAAGATTGACACATAAAATAAACAAAACCCGTTTTCAGCGAAAAGCATTCCATAGTGCATCCAATAACTTCTCCTTCAAGTTATTTTTAACTCAGGCGGAAACTAGTATTAGCAGACACTCGAAGTCCGGGCGAGATTACTTCGGGCCTCCCATTTTTCTGACTTGCACATTCTTTGAACAGCAGAATTTTCTCCCCGTCTATAATAACCAACGACAATGATTAATGGCACTTTTAATAAACAATCAATAATTGTGTAATGTAAGCATAGACGATAAATAAGTAAATATAGATGATAAATATATTTATAGATAGTAAAAATAATAAATTGTTAACTGAAATCTAACGACGTTTAACAGCACTTCAACCGCTAGAAATCTGGCATACCATTCAAGCAGATTATACGCTGCATTCTTTTTGTACCACTTATACTGGGAAATATTTTGTCAGAAAATATTATGTCGAGAGATATCCTTGGAATATTTTTGTCGGGGGATGTTTGTCAGGCTAAAATTCTCTTTATTCATTCAAAAAACT
>JALMQS010000587.1:0-49832 GCA_024734495.1 Forficula auricularia | reverse complement strand
ACCTACACAGGCTTCAATCAATCATTTAAAGCAAATGTCCGAATAAATATGCATTTAACCCCATTTTTTCAAATACATCTTTAATTCATAATTTGCTCTATCTATTCTAGATTAACATCACTTAATTACAAGCAAGGTGGACCCGATATCTATTTATCTAAACCTATGTAGGGTGTCCCGTATCACAACGATAAACCGGGGGATCGCGCAATTTACGACGGCCCTGAACATACAATTTTTTTAAAATAAAAGTCTCATAGTTTTCGAGCTATAGGCATTTTTTTGAAAATGGTGAAAATGGCTAACCTGCCCTAAATATCGAGATGTTGTGGCTACACATTTACTATATACATATTTTATTATTCTAATTTTTGTTATGGAATTCTGAATAATCCTGCTATTGAGCAGAATTCAAAATAAAACTATAAGTACTATACATTTATTTATTAATAATTAAAGTACCTGGCCACCGAACGATGCTCGGTAACTTTTTGCTTCAGTTAATAGCTATATATTAATCTCCGAAACCCCCCTAGCCCCACGGACCCCCACAACTTACCTCACCCCCTGCACCCTCCCCACCCCACATCTACACCCCCACTCCGCCCCCGAAATCCCAGACCCCCTCACCACTGCATCCCACCCCCGCCCACGCACCCAGTTTTTGCATTTCTAGCCTTCAGTGGTCCACAGATTATGTGTATATAAGTATATAAATAAATACGATATAATTTTTTTTTAAATTAAATAACAATTTTTGGAGTTCATCAATTAAATTGTCAAATTAATATTTGTGGGATTTAAAACTCGATTTTTAATCAATTAAAATGCTCAATTTTTAATATATAATAATAATTGTAATAATCTTATTGTGCGATATAAAATTAAAAAACCAATTATTTATTAAAAGGAAATTGAATAAAAATATAAATAAACATTTTTATCGAGAGAACCACCTGTGAATAATTATTTCAATTAACAAAAAACCCATCAAAAACAACTTAGCCGAAGATGAGACCGTGACAGATCGAATGTACCCTCCTATCCAAATCGTTAGAGCCGTTTTCGAGAACCCGACCGGATATATATATATATAAACTTTGCTCGTTTAATATAATAAGATATTTGATCATTATTATTTGATAAATAAGTTGAATGATTGTTAAAAATAATTATTAGGATTTTTTTGAGATCTAATTGATTTAATATTTTTACTTTATCCAATGCGAAGCATGGGAGAAAGTATTGGAATCGCTCTCGCGGCAAGCAATTATTTTTTAAGGAGGGTGAATATATTTTACATACGAAAAATTAATTAAATATAAAACTATAAGTACCTACTATACTTTTGGAGAACAAAAATATTTTTGCCGGACTTATGTTTTAAAAAATTTTCATCAGCTAACTTTGATTCATACTTAATGTAAAAAAATATACATCGAGGCTCTTTCTTTGGGTCTTTTTAATCCTGAAGAAGGAGGTATACGATCCTTCGAATTGTCGGATTTTTTAAGAGAATGAAATTGAAAAATACCTTTAATTAATTGAATTGGCAAATTCTAATACATAATAATATTTGTAATGATCTTTTAGTGGAATTTAAAATAAGAAAAACCAATTAATTTTATTAAAAGAAAATTGAAAAAAATATAATGATAAATTTTTATTCAACCAACCACCTGTGAATAATTGTTTCAATTAACAAAATTTCCATCAAAAACAACTTAGCCGAAGATGAGACCGTGACAGATCGAATTGTCAACACAAAACCCCCCTAACCCGTGAATTTCATCCATATCGTTAGAGCCTTTTTCGAGAAACCGATTCTATATATTATTACATCATCATTTCTTAAAGAAAAATACCAAACCCATATATCTCAACAGTTACCATGTAACAACGGTATTATTTTTTGAATGAGTAGATTAGTATTATCTAAAACATTGTGACGATTTAACATATTAACTTCTCCTAACTTAGATTAGTCGTGTGACTTACATTCCAGCAAAATTTATTAATCAAATTTAATATAAATGAAAACAAAGATTTAAGTATCTTTTTGAGTGTCTTTTTTGAAAAAAGATGGAAATTATTTCAAAAATCACCAGTATATAATATTATTAAATGAATTTAACTTTTAAGGACATCATAGATATTAGAAATATTTTTACATTGCATATCAGAGAGGTTCGTCCCTTAAGGGATCGAACTCAAGCGCTAACTAAGCTTGCCGGGCCAGTAACCAAGCCTTAAGGTCTAAGGGTCTTAAGGGTTGGCTACTGTCTCGTATATCGAGATGCGATCTCTAGAATTATTTCTCATCGTCAATATCTATTTCTCACATCTATATGATGTCCTTAAAAGTTAAATTCATTTATTAATATAAATGGTTAGACTAATCACCTATTGGAGAAGTCTTAAGAGTGCTTACATGTGAGCCTGATTTCGCTAAACAGCTATCTATAAGGGTACCGCGACATTCCAACCCCCTACAAAATATCCAAGCAAAATATCCTTCAAACAAAATATCCCGCGACTATAATATCTTATGACAAAATATTCCCCAGTATAAGGGAGAATATAAAGAGGTTAAGTGAGAAGCTTATAATCATAGTTTGTTGTAAGATATAAACAGACTTTCATATTTTGGCGGATTATTAGCCGTTTGAAAGTGCTGCGTCTGTCGTGTTTGATTAGGAAAAATGGGAGCCCAAACACACTCTGCCCGACGATTGGCTGAGTTAAGTTTCCAATGTGTGTTTGATTAGAAAAAAAATGGGAGCCGAAACACTACTCGCCGGGACTAAACTTTCGGAGGTTCGGTTAGCATACTCATAAGACTACGAGGGAAGGGTTATTTTGTCATGTGATATTTCGTCTGAAGGATATTTTGTCGGACGATGTTTTGTCAGGGATATTTTGTCCGGGGCTGAAATGTCGCGGAATCATCTATAAGAGCTAGCCATTACATCAATATCATGAGATGTTTTAATGAAACAATTTGTCAATTTTATTATGTCGAATGCAATCAATGGGGGAATTTTATTTGAAGTAGACAAATGATGATAGTTTGTAATTTTGAAATCATGTCAATTCCACGATAGGGAACAGTTGAAAAATAAAGTGCAATTATAACGTGGGAATAATCACTTATATAAACATAAATCCATCATTTTAATGGCAAAATGTCAAATGCAATTAGTGAACAACAAACAAATATGTAATACAATGACACAAATAGAAGAACCCATTAATATAACGATATTTCCTGGTTTCATTCTTTCGTTCAATTCAATCTTTTAATTATAATTATAGAAAAAGAAGTACATATTGGGATGGAATCTCCGGAAATAAACTTTTTGAATTTTTTTTCACACTTTAAATAGTTACTAAGTGGAAGTACACGATAGAACTTATGAGGGAAATCTTTCTCTTATTGGAATTTATTTTTAAAATGTTTTAACTATTCTGACAAAGCTTTAATCCATATAATTGGGCATTGTTAGGGCGTTTTAGTGGAGAAAGATGTTGATAACTTCATCAATCTGCTTTGAGGTCTTTCAATCAATTAAAGTGAGACAAAGGATCACGACAATAATCGAGACATTTATTCCTTCATTTGATATTCATACAAACATAAAATTCAGGGACTGGAATCGAGATATTTATTCTATATTCATAAAATCAAGTTACAAGATTTTGGAACCTATCTCCTATAGTATAATCAAGAAAAACGTATGGTAAATATGCTAAAATCATAGTTTTTTAAGCCATTGGTTTATCACTAACTGCAAATCATTTTCTCGGCTCCTCTAGTTTTTATTAACTTAAAAGTCATTAAGATTTAATTTAAAAATAGGAAATTTATTTGCCCAACGTATAATATAGGTAAATAGGTATGTTTATATAAAATTATTCTTTTCTTTTTTGAATGTGATTTATTTTTTCCGAAAATAAAATTTCTCTTAAAAAATGTAGGTATAGATATTTTTAAACTCGATCTCGTGTATTCTCGGATCGTGTTAGATGTTAGGATGTCCCTTTCTCTCCCCATTTAGGTGTAACCACTCGACCATCATACATTCTTACCCGACCACCGAGGGACATCGCAGTCTCCGCTTTTTGATTATCCAAATGATAATCAAAAAGGCTTAAAAGATTTTCACTGTTTAGAAATTAGGGACAATAGAATAGAAAGTTGTGTGTTTAGTCTAACGATGTTTAGTAACAAGAAAATCATAAGTTGGTGTCATTTATTAAATCCGATGGAATGGCATATTTTTAATTATATGTCAGAGGGGTTTTTTCACCCCCTCGAAAATCGAACCCGCATCCACAGGAGAGCCAGATGGCCCGGATTGCTGTTACTGGCACTCGGGTTCGATTCCCGAGGGGGTGAAGAACAATCCCACTGACATATAATTAAAAATATTCCATTCCATCGAATTTAATAGATGACGTCAACTATATGATTTTCTAGTAAATTTGAATCTATTACCATCGGCAAATTAATATCATTCAGATGTTTAGTAATGTATGTGTCCATTAGTTATAGAGAAAGTACTTCTCTATTACATACTATTAAGGAATGGACTTATATGTTTCTATCATCCTTTATTTTTCTTTGGTGTGCAGTGTGTCTATGTGTTTTATTTTCAGGTAGGTACAACAGACATTTACATTTATTAAACATTAATATTAGCAACCACAAGCATACCTTTATAGTTAGGACCAGTTTATAATAGTGATAATTCGCAAATATAACTTCTCCTAGGTGAATAACTAAATGTTGGGGGGAGGGGGATTTTATAATTAAACTATATATATGCGGCTTCGCCAATAGTGGGGTTTTAGGGCTTTTAATTTTTAATTAAGGATTTTCCAACTTACTTAAGTACTGGTTCCAATGTCAACACGACTTGTGTTGTATTTATATAAAAATTAAAACAAATTTTATAAAACACACCTAGAATCTTTAATCAACTAATTTTCCTAGTTTAATACAAGATAAAGGTATGTGGAACTTTAGTGTTTGATTTGTAATATAAATGAGTGAATTTCGGCCATCTGTGCCTCTAATAGTTTAGCATATTTAGCACTAGCTGCAAGGCTCGCCTTCGGCGGCCCTCTGCTAGCCAGGCTGCTACGCCCCTAAACCTCAACCCCCGAAACCCCAACTCCACCAACCCCGTACCACACCAGTACACCCCACCCATCCCCCTTACCCAGTTTTTGCATTTCTAGCTCTCTAATGGCCCACAGATTATGTATACAAAATTTGGTTGAGTTTGGTCCAAGAGCAAGAATTTTCGTTTTTTGACCCACCCCCATTTTGGGTGGTTTGTTTTTGCATTTCTAGCTCTCTAGAGGCCCACAGATTATGTATACAAAATTTGGCTAAGTTTGCTCGAAGGGCAAGAATTTACATTTTTTCACCCTCCGCCCCCCCTTTTTTGGGTCGTTTTTTGAGGCAATTTTTTTAAACAAAAGTTGTCATAAATCACATCCCCTTACTCTTTGCTCATTACATAATTTTCTACAATTACTACAAGTTTAGGAGTTATTTGATAATTTGGGGTCAAATATTAAAACGTTTTATAGCTCTAAGCGTAAGTTAGAAGATATCTGATCCAAATATGAAATTTCATAATAATCCCTTCAGCCGTTTTTACGCGAATCGTGAGGAAGTATTCGCGGAAACCACTGAAACATATACAGACAGGAATTTTGTTGAGGGTGTTTTCGTTCATAACTTTGCTTGAAACGGGTGCAACCAAAATTTGGCGTGATTTGGACCAATGTACAGACAAAACCTTAAATTTATATACATAGATATTTAGAAAAATTCAAAACCGAAATTCATCTCTTGTTGGGAAATATCTTACTATGTTAATGCACCTTATTGCATCCTTTTCATTAAATTTTTTTTATAAAATAATTAACTATAGATAAAACAAATAAAAACAATTAATTATTTGTCAAATTGATCTCCATCTTTCAAATGTATATAGTAATATTGTTGTAATGTTTGTATCTCGAACACAATACGGGGAAACATGGTTAAGAACGTCATTTCCTTCTTAGCGCGAATATATCCTGGTTTCCTGCCGTGCAATACCATAGACCATAGAGCCCTCCCTCCCCGTTCTTCCCAAGGATTCGGGTCACATACACACATACCTACGGGATGCCTATCGTCTCCAGAGGATCATAAACAAGCAAACGCACTCCAGCCCCTGCACTTCACTCACTAGATTTTCTATACTCGTATTATATATTAAATGGATTTCCTCTTTAATTGTGCATCTACTCTAGAATCATGGAAATTCACTTTTTGACAATTTATTGTCCAATAATTATATAGAAATCTTAACTCTAATAATAAGATTGAGACTTAGTTATGCATTTAATATAGATCCCTCTTAATCTACTCTTAATAAACGAGCAAAAATTGTATATATATTTGTATCTTAGTTCTATTTTGAAAACGGCTCCATCTGATTTTGATTAAACCAACTCTATTAACAAGTTTCGAGGATGAGAAAGTGATCTGGCTAGGTCTGGACCTCGACAAATTTCATCTTAATTGATCTTTTCTTAATTAAAGTAATCATTTATAGATGAAAATCTCAATAAAAAAGTTTGTTTACATTTTTTTCAATTATCTTTTATTTATTAATTGGTTTTTTAATTTTAAAACCCACTAATACTTTATACCAATTATTGTTATATATTAGAATTTTCCAATTTAATTGATTAAAATTCCTCTTATTAAAAAACACGGACTAAAAATATTATCGCAAGCTAGACGATCAAGTACAGTCGGGGAGTAATCTCCGAAATCGAAGCCTATTTCATGTAAAAAATTGCTTCAATATTATTATTTAATTGATTAAAAAATTCGATAAATTGTTATTTAATTAAAAAAAATGATTTAGAGAATTTATTTATATAACTATATACACATAATCTGTGGACTACTAGAAATCTAGAAATGCAAAAACTGGTGTGGGGTTTCGGGGGCAGGGTTTGGGTGGGATGGGGCGGAGTGGGGGTCCAGTGGTGTGAGTGTGGTGAGTAGTTTTGTGGAGGTCCAGGGGGCATTTACTATATATTTGTATTTTTTAATTTAGTTACCATGCATCACTCGGTGACTCAAGATACTTTTTAATTCAATTTCAAACGAAAGATCTAATCAGGTACTTAATCTCAATGCATCAAAACTAAATGTGAAATGTCGTATTGATATTCACACTAGTTTTTGAGCTAGAAAGTTCAGAAAATTTGTTATTAACTAACAGACATTTTAGCAAAATAATTAATATCTCATAAAATTCAATTTTATCGATGTTCAATCATTAGAGATTCTTGCAGATCAAAACCACATGGTTACGCTCATTTTTTTTATCAAAATAATTACAGCCGTTTTTGAGATATTTAGAAAAATCGAAGAAAAATGTACGTTTTTTATCCACCATTACAATACTTGACCATACCCTATATGGTAAAGTAAAAATATTAGGAAGTTTTTTAGAGTATTTATTTAGAAAGAGATTTTCTCAAAATCAATAAAAACAAAAATCCGATATTGATGAAGCTCTATAATACTCTGAGGTATATGAGTCAAACCATTGACTAGGATGTAGTTGTCGGTTGGCACAGGGTACTTCTCCCATAAGAAATGAAAGAAATTTTTCTGTTTTTGGTTCTTATATATTTTTCCTATAAAGCTTCATCAATATTTAATAACGAGTTCTTATCAGTTTACTACAATTTTGTTATACTGTCATAATAAAACAAAAATCCGATGTCAAATTGGATGTTTAAAATATAAATTATCAAATTAGGATACTAACAGCTTAGAACAGGCTAAACTGTATGGTAAAATAAAAAATTTCTTATTAAAAAGCAAAACTTAAGGATGATTTGTTTTACAAACATACAATGCACCGTTTTGAAAACTAAATCAGATTTTACGTTCAGCGGGATATATTATGGTTTAGCTCAGCGATTAAGATTATTAAGGCTTGGAAGTTTCTGAATCATGGAGAAAGATCAATGATTATTTACTGCCTGTCTGTGTGGAATCTGATATCTACAATAACTCAAAAACAAACGGACATAGAAAGTTCGTTCGTATTCTAAAATGTTTGTATTTCCACAATAAAGAAATTATCAGATTTTGGTTGAGATTATTTTTCAAAAATTCTAAACTCTCGAACGGTTGTATTTACTATGACCTGAAATTTAATTAAAAAAAACTGCAACGGATCGTTGCTAAACTTTATCCAAATTCATTTGAAATATTGATATTTTTATTCATTTATTATTCATCAGATATCACTTGCTATTTTCTGCCAAGTTTACTTAATTAAATGAGCTATATTAAACCGATCAAATGAATAAATTTTAATGAATTTAAAATAAAGAATTAAAAAAAAGTACTATCTTACTTTAAAATATAATTTTACTAAAAACTTTATTTAACCTTTTTTGTGGCCCCCAAGGTACTTAATTAGGATATTAAATTTCATCCAAATTGGTTAAGTCGTTTTCAAGATATTTATAAAAAACTAAAAAAGTACCGAGATAAAGTACTAATGTTTGTGGGCCGATATGTACCAAAAACTAATCAGCACTTCATTTTGTTATAGTAATGGTAGGATTTCAATTTTATTTCAATCGGGGGCAACATTGTGGAAAAAATCGTGGACGGAAAAAACGATAACATCCATCCATCCATCCGCACGTACAAAAATCGCACTTTTTGCCTCTCGATGAGACTCCATGTAAGTTTTGGCAAAACCGTCACTTACTAAAATTCAACCTAATTGAATACTACAATTTGTGACTTTAATTGAGTCCATGAGTTCCGTAGTCTTTACCTGAGGACCCTTTGAAGTCGCGCTTGCCGCGAGACCGATTACAATACTTTAACCATGCTTTGCATTGGATAAAGTAAAAAGTTGGATATTTTTAACTAGTTCCTATTTCTAGCGGAAAGAGTATAATGTAGGTATAGCAATAAATAGTATTTATCATACGCTGTTTTAATATATTTTTAATACATAAAATAAACTTGCTAGTGGACTTTAATTAATAGTAAAATAGTAAAGAGAAAGTTAGAAAAATAGACACGTTTGGTGGCTAGCCAAAATTAATTTTAATATTCTAAAGGATTTATTTATTTTTTATAATAATCAGATGAATCTTATAGTTATAATTTTTCCCTTCTATAACAGAAAAGCTGGGAACCCTATTACCCACTCTCTATAAGAAATGTCAGTCTTACACCCCTAGCATCCATGCGTTGTGAATTTGAGCTGTATGAATAGTTGCCTACCCTGAAGGCGTCCATGAGAAACACTGACTATTATTTTTACTTAGAGAAAGTGGTGTAGGTTTTAGGTGAAACATGATATTAATTAATAAAGTAAAGGGTGTGTATTTTAGTAACTATAGTTTCAAAGCGAATGAAATAAAACTCAAAGAGGTTCATACAAACTCAATATATTTCGGATTATTAGTCCATCATCAGGAGTTTACAGGTAAAAAGTTTTTAATCCTGATGATGGACTAATAATCCGAATTATATTGAGTTTGTATGAACTCTTTGAGTTTTATTTCATTCACTGTGAAACTACACACCTTTACTTTATTAATTACTGACTATTATTATTATTTATTAATATATCTTGCTAAAAGAGAACTTGTTTTTAAATAATGATTTTTTTAGGGATGATTAGTAATAATTTTCATTAGTATTCAATACTAGATCTTTATATTTAATACCTAACTATGTTGGAATTTTTTTTATTATATCTATAAATTCCGAGCTGCGGAGTAAGGAATTCTAAGCTTTTCTCTTGCCAGTAAATTTTTTTGACAGAATTAGTTTAAATCTAAAGAAATCACTAAATGCAGCAAATAGATTACCTAGATGATAATATATTATATTTTATATCAAGCGATATTGATTTAACTTTTAATAATTTCCTATCAATATGCCTATATACTTTAGATAAAAACAACATTGTTCCCATCTGTTTTATATGAAATCTTATTAAACGCAAACAAAATATTCCGTCGAGTGGTGTGCATGCAAAATTACTTTCAATTTAATATTAAAATCAAATAATATCAACAATAATATTAGAAGTTAATGAAATTAAAAAGTAATTTATGTATTTGTTTTATAATGGGGTATTCTACGCCAAATCGGACGGCTTGAAAAATTGTAATTTTTGATTTCCTTCATTTTTTGACATTTTTTAGTATACCTGATAAATTTTGAAATTTTTTTAATCACTAGTTTAAAAGATATCGAATTTTGGGTTTTCCTTCATAACTTCTTCATAAATGGAAAGCCGAAGGCACGCCTGGAGCAGCTCGTGTTTGAATATTTTTATATCTTATTTACTATATATAATTGGTATGACCTTAAAGCTAAACCATAATAAAATAATAAAAAAAAAATCTTTATTTTTCTAAATGTTATAATTTATAATAAATTATTTCTCATCAGAAATTATAATGACACTAAAACGTGAGGTGAGTCTCGAAGCGAAAAAGAGATGGAAAGCAAATAGTTTAAATACCACACGGAGGTTTTGAAAGAAAATGAACAATATATAAAAGAGCTAGCTGAACAGTGAGAGGGAAAAGTAGAAAAAATATTTAGAGAATGCTTGGGAAGCTTTTGGAACAAACAAAAGTTCTGCACTTGTGGAGGGGAAAAAATAATTAAATTGATGAACATATTACACGGCTTTTTTTATTCACAATCACATTATCATGTGAAATAACTTTTTAAAATAATTATTAGTTGAATATAAAAAAATATTCTAGAAGTAAATTTGAATATTTTCGACAAAGATCACTCTATACATTTTTAAACTATAGAGTGACCACGAGAAACATTTACGTTTTAGAAATAAAAAAACAATATTAATTTTTCAAGATACTATTTATTTAACTTAAGTTACATATTTGTGGTTATACGCCATTTACTTTACGTAGAGAAATTGATGTCAGGAAGGTGACGTCCTTCTTCCCTGAGGCAATTTTCTATTCTGTCCAGGAAGCTCCTCCACACTCGTTCCAGTGTATTCAATGCCACCTCAGTACGTATCGCCGCTTTCAAGTCATCTAAAGTACGGGGTTTATGTCGCTAAACTTGTTCTTTCAAATGTCCCCACAAATAAAAATCACACATGTTAAGGTCCGGAGATCGAGGAGGCCAGTGCACATCTCCAAATCTTGAAATGAGGTGACCTGTCAGGACCTGTGGAGGAGCTTCCTGGACAGAATAGAAAATTGCCTCAGGGAAGAAGGACGTCACCTTCCAGACATCATCTTCTCTACGCAAAGTAAATGGCGTATAACCACAACTATGTAACTTAAGTTAAATAAATAGTATCTTGAAAAATTAATATTGTTTTTTTATTTCTAAAACGTAAATGTTTCTCGTGGTCACCCTGTAGATTAAATTTGCTACAATTCAAACAAAGTTTCATCTTAATTGGGTAATGGTAACCCGTGCCGCAATGAAGTTGAAGTTTTGAAAATTTGCAGTTTTTTGCAAAAAATCGCGGTTTTTCCTTCATATAATGAAAACCACTCATCCTAGAAACTTGATTCCTAGCACATTCTATAGGAAATTTTATTGACTTGAACGTTTACTTAGACCATTTTTTGATAAAACTCTTAAATTTATAGATTTCAAGCATTTTCCATTACGCTTTTGAGGATTCGCTTCATATCCTGTCTGGAAAATGTAGGATATCTATAAATCTAAGAATTTTATAAAAAAAGTAGTCCAAGTAAACGTTCAAGTAAATAAAATTTACTAGAGAATGAGATAGAAATCAAGTTGCTAGGATGAGTGATTTTTATTTTATAAAGGAAAAACTGCGATTTTTTGAAACAATGGATCATTTCCTGTTATGGAAAATGCTGAATATCTAAAAATCTAAGAATTTTAACAAAAAAGTGGTCCAAGTAAACGCTCAAGTCAACAAAATTTACTAGAGAATGAGATAGAAATCAAGTTTCTAAGATCAGTGGTTTTCATTTTATGAAGGAAAAACTGCGAATTTTAGCAAAAAACTGCAAACTTCAATCTCATTGCGGCACAGGTTAACATCATCCGATTAAGATGAAACTTTATTTAAATTGTAGCAAATTTAATCTATTTTAAAATTGTATGGAGTAGTCTTTGTCGAAAACGTGCTCCTTCATGGTCAAAAAATGGGGAAAAATCCTAAAAAGTACGAGTTTTAGAGATATTCAAAAGTGATTTCGGGTGCTATTTTTTGACAGGGGCTAGTACCGGTTCTACTTAACCTAAAGAGATGAATTTTACGCGTAATTTAAAGAGCTTTAATTTATCTAAAAAGTATTTTTTTGATTTGATAAGCCGTTTTAGAGCTATTCAAGAAAAACTGAAAAACTCCAAAATTTTCTCATTTTGAGGCTCATAGAAAAATTTCCACAAAACAGATTTGTAGTAATATTGGAGTACCAATAAAGATATTCCACCAATAAAATCTTTACCGGGAATTATTTTTTGTTTATGCCATTTTTTCACGTAATTTGCCTGGACTATTTTATAAAAAACTTGAAATTTTTAAATTGGAGAAAAAATTAAAAGCTTTTTAAACCTTCGCTTAGAGTCGACTTAGTAATAAGCTTAAATAATAAACTAGTGAAAATTATTTTTTACATTTTAATTATCTTGAAAAAAATGATATTTTTTGCCAGTTCTAATTCTAGGGAGCCCGAAATCTAATCAGTTATCCGCATTGGAAATACACACATTTTAGCACTAAAACAAAATGTCTACGACTTTTCGTTTTTCAGAAACGGATAATGATAATAAAAATACATTTATTATATAAAGTAAAATTGATTTTAATCAAAATAAAGCTAATCAAAGAGTTATAAAAGATAATATGGAATGAAAAATTAAACGCCATTTTTATCAGGACAGGCAGGAGGTTTATTATTTCAGAGTATTAATCAATCTCTCTTTTAAATCATCCGAATAATAATCATTGTTTCATTGAATTTTACTTTCTCTTTCATATGGTATACGTTCTTATCATCATTAACAAACAAATAGGTCAAATATATAACACATAGCCAGCCAGTAATAATCAAGTGGATTTCGTCGAAAAGAAAAATCTATAGCAGAGTCATTCCTTGCTCTAGTCATTAGAAATACTATTACATAGGTCAATGAATACAAAATGACGTATTTGATATATCAACCTAATAAATCACCCTAACTACTAGTATATAAATATGTATAATTATAATAATAATTATTCTAATGTACTAAATACGTAAACAATAGATGGATAATGGATTAAGCTAATCCATAAGGGTCAATTCAACGACGTTTTGTCGGTGACCCTCTTCGATTTGTTCGATTTTCTGATATCTTATTTTACTATATATATAGAAAGAAGTATCCAGGTAAATTTTTAGCTTTCTATCTTAACCCATAACGAAATTACGATTTTTGAAGAAAATTAAGTGAATTCACTGTGAAACTACACACCCTTTACTTTATTAATTAATATCATGTTTCAGCTAAAACCTACACCACTTTCTCTAAGTAAAAATGAATAAAGATATTCTAACTTAATAGGGGGGGGGGGTCATTTTTTCGATTTTTAATGTACTTTTTAACCGACTTCAAAAAAGGAGGAGGTTCTCTATTCGACTGAATTTTTTTTTTTTTTGTGCCTATGTTACCTCATATCTCCGCCAATTGTCAACCGATTTTGAAATTTTTTTTGCATTGGGTCCAGTCTAGCTTCCGATTGGTCCCATTTTTTTCGTTTTTTTTCATAGGTATTAGACCTTTTTTATTAGGTTTGTTTAGACCTAACCTCTTTGTTTATGAACCGATTTCGATGGTTCTTTTTTTATCCGAAAGGGGGTGTCTTAGGGATGGTGTCATATTAATTTGGTCAAGTTCTGATGATATGATCACTATTAATAACATCACTAAAAAGAGAAAAATAAAAATAATTTTTAATAAAAAAATAAAAACCGACTTCAAAAAATTAAATGCAACAAATAAAATACACTAAAAGGTATAAAATAATTATTATCTTATTTAGTTACAACTAAACGACGAAATATTAATATGAAATTACTTTTTGAAGTTGGTGCCAAACATATACCTTTTATGAATCGCACTCGACGGATCTTACTTAGTACGTTTGGCGGGTACGCTCGCTTATAAGTATAGTTTGTTTGGTACCGACTTCAAAAAGTAATTTCATGTTAATATTTCGTCGTTTAGTTGTAACTAAATAAGATAATAATTATTTTATACCATTTAGTGTATTTTATTTGTTGCATTTAATTTTTTGAAGTCGGTTTTTATTTTTTTCTTAAAAATTATTTTTTGAAAGTAATTTTAAAAATTGAAAAAATTTTCATGCTTTTTTACACAAAAAATTGGATTTTCTTTCGATGGGACATATTCAATTTTTATTTATATTTATATATTTATTTGAACATTAAATTAATAGACTTGTTTTCAAAATAGGTTTAGAAATATTTTTTAATGTTTAAAATAAAAAAAAAATAATAATTTGAAATTAGATCATGTAACCAAATGCTGGCAAATTTGAAAAAATACTTTGTAATCGAAACGTACCGAGTAAAAAGTTATTATCATAAATACTGGCACCTGCGACTGGAAATCATTGTACACTTGGATAATGTTAGAATCTTTAATATTCCAAAATAGAATGTATTTGAAGATATAAAAGGAATTATGTATAGTAGTTGATCATATCGAAAATCATACTGGACTAGGAAAATAACCAACCTTGAACCAAAAAATATTAGATACAGATTATCTCGGGATTCAAGAGCAAAGAAAAAATTTGATCAAAAAATGTGAATGAACGATTGATCTGTGACATATACGACCTAATTTCAATGGATTATAGTGTATGGTCCATTTTAGAGACACAAACAAGTTCCTAAAGTTCATAGGAATAGTGAGGTCATAAAGCAATAATTTCAAATAAGATAAAACACTTAACTAGTAGGCCAATTAAAGATCAAGAAAGTTAGTGCCAAAATATAGCTATTTCAAAATTTTATTGACGTGAACGTTTACTTGTACGACTTTTTGATAAAACTCTTAGATTTATAGATATCCAGCATTTTCCATGACACTTCTGAGGATTCGGATCATATCCTAGAAACTTGATTCCTATCTCATTCTCTAGAAAATTTTGTTTTGAACGTTTATTTGAACGACTTTTTTGATAAAAGTCTTAGATTTATTGATATATAGCATTTTCCATGATAGGATATGATCCGAATCCGCAAAAGTGTAATGGAAAATGCTGGATATCTATAAATCCAAGAGTCCAAGTAAACGTTCAAGTCAACAAAATTTCCTAGAGAATGAGGTAGGACTCAAATTTCTAGGATTAGTGGTTTTCATTTTATGAAGGAAAAATTGCGATAATTTGCAAAAAATTGTAGTTTTTCAAAACTTCAACCTCATTGCGGCACGGATTACCATTTATCCAATTAAGATGAAACTTTGTTAGAATTGTAGCAAATTTAATCTAGTTTAAAAATGTATAGAGTGGTCTTTGTCGAAAACGTGCTTCTCCATGGTCAAAATGGGAAAATATCGCAAAAAGTGGGAGTTTTTGGGTGATCCGGGGGGGGGGGGGGGGACGTGGATTTTGCGTTTGAGCCCGAACGGTAGGTCGGAGAAAAAAACCTAAATAATAAAATTTGTAGAAAATTTTATGAACTTACATTTTGAATAGGAAGGTTATTTACGAAAAGTTGATAGTTTTCGAGTTACAAGCGAAAAACCGCCAAAAAATGGAAATTTACACCTTTTTTTGCATTTTCTACAATTTTGGGTCATGAAATTTTGGTGGGAGACCTCAGATTTGGATTCAGAGTCCTAAAAACATATATATGCAAAAAATCAGAAATATTCTAAAACTTTTCTCATAGGGGCCCATTTGAGCACTATTTGACTGGACTATTTATTATTATTCAGATAATCCGACCAAATAATTACATATTATATTAAAGAATTAAAACAAACAAACTCTAAAGTACTTTAAAATTTAATTTTCCTAAAAGCTTTATAAAACCTCTTTTGGGGTCCATCATATTTAAATTTGATCAAAATTAGTTAAGCCATTTTCAAAATATGTAAACTAAAAAAGTACTAAAATAAAGTAATGTTTTTCGGTCGATATGTACCAAAAACTAATCATAGCTTCAATTTGTTAAAGTAATGGTAGGTTTTCAATTTCATTTCAATCGGTTGAACGTTGAAAAAAAAGGAATCCCATCCATCCATACATCCCCATGGACTAAATGAAAAAATCGCACTTTTTGGCCTCTGGACCAGACCCCATGTAATTTTAGGCAATCGCCATGTCCTCAAATTCAACCCGAATGGATACTACAATTTGTGACTTTGGTTGAGACCATTGGTTCCGTAGTCTTTATCTGAGGACCCTTTGAATTTGTGCGAGATCGATTATAATACTTTAGGGGGCGTCCCTACAATAAGTGAGGCGATTTTGGCGAATTTTTGACCCTCCCTCGGTGAGATGTTGTGAGATTTCGCTCGACCCCTCCCCCCTAATCTCACGTGAGATTTTTTAAAATGCGTATTTTTAGTGTAAATACGTTAATCAGTGCTTGATTGCGTTGTATTTATTTACAAAACATAATTTGCTTAATGATTTTTATTTAAGACTAGTTAGGACTATTATTTTTATTATTAGATATTATTACTTAACCCAGTTTTCTCTGAATTTTACACTGTTTCTTGCGAAAAAAATATGTGATATTTTCCGAGAGACCCCTCTCCCGCATGTGAGATTGGGTGAGATCGACCCCCCCCCTAAAGTAATTTAGGAACGCCCCCTTATCTGCTTCGCATGGATAAAGTAAAAATGAAATTATTTTGAGGTCTCTACCTTCAGGTCTTAAGCTGAAAAATGCAGTATATCATAAAAAATCGAATTTATATATACCTAACTGGAGTTATCGAACAGTTGTAGATATTAAATTAAAGCCACAGTAGTGGTGTACATAGATCCGGATCAGTTTCTTCTTCAAGGCCCCATCAATTTTTCACTATTTGAAACCAATAAAAGAAAAAAAAACTCGTATTGAATTTACTATTTTTAGAAAAAATCGACCCTTTCGTTGTTAAGCAAACGATCAGAGTGGATGTGGAGATGAAAAAGAAGTAAAAATCTGAGGTATAATGTAATAGTGAAAATAGAGGACAAAATACCTATTATAATAATACTAATTTTTTGAGGACTGATAACATGTATAAAAGAGTTCTGATTTGTTAAATATTACATGGAAATGATGCTAATAGAGCGAGACCATTTTGGAAGATGATTTTAGAATCCAAATAAAATATACCATACTATAATGTGATCAGCACAAATCCCGAAAGTAAAATTCTTACTCGTCAAATCAGGTCGTTTTTAGGGATAATCGACCCCTGAAGATGTTAAAAAATACTGTAAAATCACCTCATTGATTATAACTCCTAAACTGTTTACTGAATGAAAATAATCACCCAAAATAGGGGAGAGGGTCAAAAATAAAGATTCTAGCGCTTTAGACCAAACTCAACCAAATTTTGTAGGACCCCCAGAAGGTTAGAAATGCAAAAATTAAGTCAAGTTTGGTACAAGGGCCTAGATTTTCATTTTTGGCCCTCCCCCCATTTTGGGTGGTTAGTTTTTGCATTTATAACCTTTTAGAGGCCCACTGATTACGTATTAAAATTTTTGTTGAGTTTGATCGAAAGGGCTAGAATTTTCATTTTTGACCCCCCCCCCCATTTTGGATTAAAAAAATTTTTTAAACAAAAATTACATCTTCTACAATTTTGCTTCTAATGGAATTTTTCAAAATAATCAAGAGCAGGTCTCAATTTTCTGAAAAAACAACACATTTTGATAGGTTTTATTTATTAACAATTGGATGAATAAAAATGAATCATATGGTTGAATCAAAACAGGTGCAGAAGATGGGGTGCAGTGGTGGGTGATTCGGGGGTAGGGCGAGGTTTCGGGGGTGGGGTCGAGCGGGGTGGAGGTGTGGGGGGGGGGGGGTACAGTGGGCGAATATTATATATTTTTGTATTTTTTTTTAATTTGAAAGCGGCTCTCAAATAAAAATCGAACTTTTTATCAGAATTTTAAATTAATTTAAAAATAATATTAAAATAAAGCTTTTAACTGAAGGAAGAAGTTACCGAGCATCGCTCGGTGCCTCCAGTAAACAGTTTGGTGATTTTACGGTATTTTTTGACATCTTCAGGGGTAGTTACCCCTAAAAACGACTTGATTTGGCGAGCAAGAATTTGACTTTTGGGGTGTGTGCTGATCACACTACAGTGATGTTATTTGGATTCTGAAATCATCTTCCAAAATGGTCAGTAGCTCTTAGACTATAATAAGAAGTACCTGGAACACCGAGTGATGTTCGGTAATACATGTGTTTGTTTTTGATTTAATCAACCATTTGTTTTATTTTGATTCAACCATCTGTTAATAATTAGTTTAATTAAAAAACTTATTAAAAATTTTTTCCCCAAAAGTGAGACCTGGTATTACATCGATTCTTCCATGTCTTCAGCAATTGTTACCAATAATAATCGAAACGTCAAAAACTCAATACCAATTAAATTCATTGTAATCGGAATTAGTAGTTTTCTTTATCTTTGAGTAGCCTTTCCATTAATTCAGAATTAAATTCTACCTCTCCATCACTCCATCTTCAATATCTCTAATTAATTTTTATTTATTTAAATGACAATTTTTTGAACCAGATATCTAATTAATTAAATTGTCTAGTTTTAATATATAATAATACTTGTAATGATTTATTAGTGAGATTTAAAATTTAAAAACCAATTAATTATTAAAAGGAATATGAATAAAAATGTAATTATACAATCACCTGTGAATAATTATTTCAATTAACAAAAAACCTATCAAAAACAACTTAGCCGAAAATGAGACCGTGACAGATTGAATTGTCAACCCCAAAACCCCCTAACCCGTAAATTTCATCCAAATCATTAGAGCCTTTTTTGATATTATATTATAAATATATGTATATAGAAGAATTGCTCACTTAATAATATAAGAAATAGTTTTTAACCTAATCATTTCTAATACAATTATATTAAATTTCAGGTATTAAATTTAACTTCGCTATCTTATTATTGATTTTAATGATTTTCACGGTTTATTTTCCTTTAGATTCTCCCACGGTGCACTTTAATTGCAAAGTAGGCTAATTTTCAAAAATTAATGTTAAATTTAAGTCAAAATATTCCATTGTAATCCAGAATGAGATACTCTAACAGCTAGGACATTTTTTTTTAATCTAGATATTTTTGTCAATTAAATTGGACAACTTTTAGTTTTTTTTTTCAATTAAAATTGAACACCCTGCAGCAAAATTGACAAGGACAGCTAGCGATTATAGTTTAGGCTGCGTCCCCCTCGAGGACTTTTAAGATACACACGTTCATTAAAGCCCCTACAGATAAGTTTTCTTTATTTTCTTGAGCGAAACCTTTTAAAAGGCATTTCGCTTGATAAATTTTCATAATTAAAACAAGAATTGTTACTTAGAAAATTAGAGAGAAATAAAAATATGGACAAATTTTATTTCCTCTCTTTTTCTTATTCTTCATTTCTCGGTTCTGGGATTACTTAGGTCCAGTCCAATTGTGTTTTTGTTAAAAATCTTAAATTTATAGATCTCCATTTTCCATGACAGGATATGATCCGAATCCTCAGAATTGTCATGGAAAATGCTGGATATCTATAAATCTAAGACTTTTATCAAAAAAGTAGTACAAGTAAACGTTCAAGCCAATAAAATTTTCTAGAGAATGAGACAGGACCCAAGTTTCTAGAATAAGTGGTTTTCATTGTTTGAAGGAAAAACTGTGATTTTTTGAAAAAATAGATCATTTCCTGTCAAGGAAAACGCTGGATATCTAAAAATCTAAGATTTTTAACAAAAAAGTGGTACAAGTTAACGTTCAAGTCAATAAAATTTACTAGAGAATGAGGTAGGCTCAAGTTTCTAGGATGACTGGTTTTCATTTTATGAAGGAAAAATTGGCATTTTTTGCAAAAAATTGCATTTTTTCAAAACTTCAACTTCATTGCGGCACTGATTACCATTTATCCAATTAAGATTAAACTTTGTTTGAATAGTAGAAAATTTAATCTAGTTTAAAAATGTATAGAGTGGTCTTTCTCGAAAATGTGCTCCTTCATAGCCAAAATGGGAAAATATTGAAAAAAGCGTGAATTTTTGTATGATCCGAGAGGGTGGGGGGGGGGGGGGGGGGGGCTGCCGAGGTTGAAAACTTGCGCCTGAACGGTTGGTCGAAAAAAAAACTAAATAATGATATTTGTAGGAAATTTTATGGACTTTCAGGGTTATTTAGGAAAAGTTGATATTTTTCGAATTATAAGCGAAAAACCACCAAAAATGGAAATTTTCAACTTTTTTGCATTTTCTAGAATGTTGCGTTATGAAATTTTGATGGGCGATCTCAGATTTGGATTCAGCACTCCAAAAAACATATATAAGCAAAAAATCAGAACTACCCCAAAACATTCCTAATAAAAACAATTTGACTGGATTAAGGAGAGTGATCTAATAGTAATTTTCATGGAGAAATTATTTAAAGGGCTGATTTCCTGAGTCTTCTTTATGTGGTTCTTGTATTTTTGTTAAGCTTAAATTTTTTATATCTGTAACGAGAATCGATTTGAATCAACGCAAATAGAAAATCATTAATTTGCTCTAGCCACTACACTAAATACTTCTCTAGGTAACAGATTCGTTTATTGGGTCAGTTTGATCGCAAAATAGATACCGATTGCGGGAAAAATTACAAAATCAAAAATTTCTAGGAGAATACAATCTTATAAATTTTTTTATATTTTTTCTTCCAATTTATTATTAAAATTCTACACTACGGTGCAAAAAAATCGACCCACTAATAAAAACTTTATTAAATGGCAAATTATTTTTAAAATTTTTACAAATATTCATATAATTTGATCCATTAACTCTTAAACTAACATATTCAAAAGATACAATTACAAATTATTATACTTTTTTAATATCACTTTAGTTTAAATAAAGTTTTAATAAAAGATCAAATTCCATTTGAAATATCAAAAAATGAATCATTTTGAATTAAGCATCATTGATAGAAAGATAAAATATACAAAATGGATATTTCTGAAGTTCAAGCAATTCAAATTGTGTGCCTAATTAATCAAGGGATAAGTCAACAACAAGTGGCAATTAAAGTTGCAATAAGTACTGGGTTGGGAGAGTCTTGCTCATTTAAACCTATTTATACCTGTATTCTTTCTGTTTATCATTTAAATCTTACTATATGTATGTATTCTTTCTGTTTGCTCATTTAAATATTATATATGTTCTGTTTGCTTACTTAAATGTTACTATTTGTATATATTCTTTCTGTTTCTGCTCTACGGGGTACACATCAGAGCATTGTTTTAAATAAATAAATAAATAAAAAAAAAAAAGTAATAATTTTAATAATGTATGGTTACTTGTAAAAAAATTAAAAATGGTTTACCATTTAATAAAGTTTTTATTGGTGGATCGATTTTTTGCACTTCAGTGTAGTTTTTGAGGTCGAAGCTTTGGTAGTAGGGTTGATAAATAATCTGTGAGATTCTTTGTGAAATTTGAAAATTAATCTCTTAAAATATAATCATGTAAGAAGATTCATAAATATTTCTGACTTTAGTCGAACTACTGAAAATGATAAATAGTTATAGTTTTATCTACAATTTTAAAAAGATTGTGAATTTGAATTGAATCAATAAAAAAAATTCTAAATTTCTCTATTTATATAATCATCAATCATATCAGAAATCACTTTAATTTCAATAAATTGCATGGAAATTTTCAATTCTATTATATTATTAAAAAAACTTTTCTAAAACTTAAGTTAATTAGAACTTTATTGTGTTTATTTTTCTTCCTATTTATCATTAAAATTCTAGTTTTTGAGGTTGAAGCTTTGGTAGTCTGGCTGATAATCCGTGAGAATATTTGTGAAATTGAAAAATTAATAAAATTTTTCTAATATTAAGATAATGGATCTCTTGAAATCTAATCATAAGAAGAATTGTTTGTATGTTTTTTGGTCCTACAGGGGATATGATATAAATTTCACTAATAAAACTGTTGGCTTGCATGCCCAACAAGAACTAAAAAAAGCTGACGTGTTCTGATGTGGCCATCCACTTGACTTTACCATACAACCTGGCCCCTAAAAATATTTATAATCATGTAGGGGGGGGGGGTTAGTTTTTGCATTTTTATACTTCTGGTGTCCCACTGATTATGTATACAAAATTTGGGTGAGTTTGGTAAATGGCCAAGATTTTCATTTTTTGACCCTACACCCCCCTCCCATTTTGGGCGGTTAGTTTTTGTATTTTTATACTTCATGGGGTCCACTGATTATGTATACAAAATTTGGTTGAGTTTGGTATATGGCCAAGATTTTCATTTTTTGACCCTACACCTCCCCCCCATTTTAGGCGGTTAGTTTTTGCATTTTTAGACTTCTGGGGGTCCACTGATTATGTATACAAAATTTGGTTGAGTTTGCTCAAACGGCCTAGATTTTTAATTTTTAACCCCCCTCTACCCCCCTTAATTTTGGGTCTATATACACCAAAATCTAATCAGCTCTTAATCTCAATAGACCAAAACTACGTGTGAACTTTGGTTTTGATATTCAGACTAGTTTTTGAGCTAGCTCGTCCTCAAAAATTTGGTAACGCATGGACTAACTAACTGACTAACTAACAGACTAACAGATATTTTGACAAAACAATTATTATCTCGAAAAATATAATTTTTTCGATGTTCACTTATTAGAGCTTTTTTGTAGAGCGAAATGCCATGGTTTCGCTCAATTTTTTTAATCAAAATAGTTTCAGCCGTTTTTTAGATATTTCGAAAAAAAGAAGTAAAAAACCCACTTTTTTCATGCACGATTACAATACTTGACCATACCCTGTATGGTAAAGTAAAATTAATTGTTTATTTATCGTTGTTTTTGTGTTAAAAAGTGTGCCTCTGGTTGATCTATACTCATACAATTCGATTATAAAGCACCTTTGATTTTCTCCACTTGCCTATAGTATGCTGGTCTTTTTGGTCGTTTATCGTAACTCTAATGTAAACGCACGCACCCAGAGCCCAAAGGGACGGCTCATCAAAGGAAACAAGCTTAGAGGATAGATAAGAGGTATAAGGTGGACAGTCGTGACACCTGGTGTTGACACGGATTGTTTTTCAAATGACTGTTTTCATGGATTAGCATCTATGTCTCTTGCCTCTAAGATAAGTTCCTTAAGTATGGTGGTTGGATTTAGAAAATAAAAATAATAGAATTTTGATCTGGAAGATTCTTTCAAGTATAATAGAATCACCTTATGGTTAAATTAAAAAATCAACTTTAATTTTTTAATGTTTCTCACGGCGTTTTGGTTTGTAATTCTAAAGCTCATTTCAAGTGATAGCAAATATAGTTAAAGCCAACACAATTTATCTATTTATTTTTTTAATTAAAATGAATACCCGAGAAGATGAAGCACCTACCTATACATCTTGATAGAACTTAAATAAATTTATAATTTTCTCATTAATATATCAAAGTATAATTAACATTAACGAGAATATTTTGATCTCGGTTTTTAAACAAGCATATATCGCGAGACTACTGCTGGTTGAAGCTATTGAGTTCGCAGAGCCTAAAGTCTGGACCGAGGTATGAAAAAGATATGATCCATTTAGCTATAACTAACGTACATTTTGCGTTTAGCCCCCGCATGACACTTGATGGATCACCAAATGAATTTGAAATCTGAGATGTTATAGTTCCAATCTCCGGTCCAGAGCGCCCACGATTAATTAATGGCAAGCACCTAACATACGTGCTAACAGATCGGGCGCTCTAGACGTGAGATTGAATCATATAATATCTCCGATTTCAAATTCATTTGTTGATCCCTCCAAGTGTCATGCTTGCTAAACGCAAAATGACGTTGGATTATAGCTAAATGGATCATATTTTTTCATTTTCTCTTGTTCCAGACTTAAGACTCAGCAGACTTAAATAGCTTCAAACTTGAGTCTCATGATATATATCTTGTTTAAAAAGCGTGATCAAAAATATTCTCGTTAATATGTTAATTATTCTTTAACATATTAATGAGGAAAATTATAAATTTATTTAACTTCATTATTTTAAGTTAGAAATATATAAGTTCAGATATTATTTTCACTTAATTTTTGACAAAATCACCTGCATTCTGATTCGCGATTGAATCAAATACAGGAAACATACGATTGATAGAACTTAGAATTATCAGAAAATAAATTGGCATGTTCTGATGTGGCCATCCACTTGACTTTACCATACACTTCTGGTTGAGTTTGGTACAAGGGCCTAGATTTAATTTTTTACCCCCCCGCCACCTCATTTTGGAAGGTTTGTTTTTGCATTTTTAGTGTTCTAGGGGTCCACTGATTATGTATACAAAATCTGGTTGAGTTTGCTCAAATGGCCTAGATTTTTATTTTTGAACCCCCCCCTAATTTTGGCTCCAGAAAAAAATATTTTCGTTATTTTAGGTTCATTTTATAGTATATTTCATTTTTCTAGTTTGAAAATATTATAATTAAAAATTTTAAACCCCTCTCCCCCTCTAATTTTGGGTCGATATGCACCAAAACTACGTGTGAAAGTTGGTTTTTGAGGCTAACTCGTCCAGAAAAATTTGGTAACGCACAGACTAAGAGATTAACAGACTAACAGACATTTTTACAAAACAATTATTATCTCGAAAAATATAATTTTTTCGATGTTTACTTATTGGAGCTTTTTTGTAGACCAAAATGCCATGGTTTCGCCCAATTTTTTTTTATCAAAATAGTTTGGACTGTTTTTGAGATATTTCAAAAAAATTCCACTCTTTTTCATGCACGATTACAATACTTGACCATACCCTGTATGGTAAAGTAAAAAGAGGAGACAGTGCTCAAGAGAAATATATACACATATTTAAATTAAGATTTTAAATTACAATTTTCAAAATTGAACTGAAAAATTCTATTAAACTTGAGTTTTAGAAAATTTATTTTAAGAGTTAAAATTTAGTTTTTGTGTAGATAGCCTAATTTAAGAATAAGCTGTCATTGGCTTATTACATTCAGTCAAATAAACCTCATGAGACTAGTATTCCTGTATAATTAATTGGTATAGCCTAAACCTAAAAAAAGGCTTCTGGACATTGCAAATAACAACAATGTAAAAGGGTATAGTCTATAATCATAAAAGACAGAAGCTGGGCAATATAATTTGATATGTAGGTCTCAAAATTGAATAGGGGAGTTCATATTAATATTTATTACAGAATATTTTAGCATATTTTAATTTTGTACCAAAAAGTACGTAATTAATAAATGTTAGGTCTAATATCTCCACTTTCACTGGTTTAAGTGATTTTTATTATTTTATAATTAGAGGTTTTGAGTTACACATTATGTTCAAGTGGTTAATCATTATTATGGTTGAAACATAAAAGGAGAAAAATCATAACATTTCAATTTATCAAGTGAGAAACTTCTATTGAGTCCAAGCCAATTAACATAAAATTAGCATGCATTTATTAAGATATATAATGGAGGTTATTATCATTCAGAATAACATTCACCTCAGCGGCAACTTTCTAGCATTTTTTTACGCATTTGTTAATTTCAAAATGCAATTCAAGTAATTAAAAGTACATCAAAATAAACCTTGACATTGAAATCAGGCCATTTTTTTCCCTATGTAAATCCATTGGTGGCTGTACTTAGGAAATCTTTGAAGGATAATGAATGAAAAAATCAATATAATAATAAAACTAAGATACGAGGTAGGTTTCACAAAAAATGTTTCACCTAGAACCAACACCGAACTCCTTAAAAGTTATTGAAAAAATCAATCGTTATTACATATCCGTATGCTAAAAAGGGATCTATTGATTCGATTGGAGATGGATGGATATGAATATGCTTTCTCTCAGATTTATCTTTATTAAGACAAATTTTTCATCAAAATAAAATCAATTCACTCCAAGTGTATACGATTTGCAATCAGCAGCATCCCAAATCGGTCAAATTAAAAAGAAATGGATTCAACTCATTATAGTACAGGCAAAATACGATTTTAATAGGAAATAATTTTATTGCTGAAATACCTTTATTGGTATTCCAATATTACTACCCTAAGTTTTCACCCAAATCTGTGTTGTGAAAATTTTTCTACGCGACTCAAAATGAGAAAATTTCGGAGTTTTTTCAGTTTTCCTTGAATAACTCTAAAACAGCTTATCAAATCAAAAGGATATCTATTAAATAAATTAAAGCCATTTAAATTACGCGTAAAATTATAACAATTTCATCTATTTAGGTTCTGTAGAGTCGGTACTAGCGCCTGTCAAAAAACAGCCCCCGGGATCACTTTTGAATATCCCTAAAACTCGTACTTTTTTTTTGATTTTTCATTTTGACAATGTAGAAGCACCTTTTTGACAAAGATCACTCTATACATTTTTAAACTAGAATAAATTTGCTACAATTTAACCAAAGTTTAATCTTAAATGGACAATGGTAACCCGTGCCGCAATGAGGATGAAGTTTGCAGTTTTTTGCTTTTTCCTTCATAAAATGAAAACCACTCATCGTATAAACTTGATTTTTGTCTCATTCTCTAGTAAATTCTGTTGCCTTGAACGTTTACTTGGACCACTTTTTTGATAAAACTCTTATATTTATAGATATCTAGCATTTGCCATGACCCTTTTGAGGATTCGGATAATATCCTGTCCGGAAAATGTAAGATATCTATAAATCTAAGACTTTTATCAAAAAAGTGGTCCAAGTAAACGTTCAAGTAAACAGAACTTCCTAGACAGTGAGATAGGAATCAAGTTCTTAGGTTTAGCAGTTTCCATTTTATGAAGGAAAAACTGCGATTTTTTTGCAAAAAACTGCAAACCTCAAACTCATTGCGGCACAAGTTACCATTATCCAATTGAGATGAAACTATTTTTATATTGTAGCAAATTTAATTTAATTTAAAAATGTGTAGAGTGGTCTTTGTCGAAAACGTGCTCCTTCATGGTCAAAATAAGGGAAAATCGAAAAAAGTACGAAATTTTTTCATTTTGAGGCGCGTAGAAAAATTTCCACAACAATCGCCTGGACTAATAGTCATTTTCCTCTAATTTTTGGTACTGGTAATTTTTTGGAAAATACTGAGAGTGTGCCCTATACTTCGATAAATAACTTTTCTTATGTGACAGATTGTTTGTATTAATCCCCTCGAGAGGGAATTGAGCCCAAATGCTGACCAGATGTTAAGGGCGCATTTTCATGTAACTACTGGTCCACCATCTTGTAAAATTTGACATTTGATACCATATTTCATAATAAATTAATACATTATATAAACAGAAAATCAAATTTAACTGGACCAGAAGTGGTCTAGGCCAGTTATAAAATTATACACTCAGGTAAAATTTAATCTTGCCTACTTATTCAGGTCTTTTCAAAATCTTTTTTTTATGCAATCGAATGCAATCTAATAATATCTCTTTATTAATCATTTTTCTTTAGTAGAATGATGTATCTTGGTTTGAGTAGATAAAAATACACTATGGTGCAAAAAAGTGGAACACTTAGATAGATTCAGTGATTGGGTGTCAAAAGAGGGCCTGTCGCTGGTCTCCTTGACATCAACCCTAATTCCCGAAGACGTCTTCTGATAGTCCAAACACTTGGGTTGAATCGTCGAGTTTGTAGAAGTCGCTGTTGAATTTGAGATGCTGTACAATGACGATCCCTCAATACCTCCAATACTAGAAGTAGTAGGTCATCTCTCTCATTTGAAGCTCTAATTCGACCAGATCCCGATCTCCTGGCATAAGAGTTTGTTTCGTTTCCAGCTCTGTGGAACTCTCTGTGCAACCTATGCTTTAAGTAGTTGAGGTATATACCGATACAATCTTCCATCATTTATTAGAGCTACAGTTTGAGCTACTTCCTCGGTCTTTAGAGGCATTATGCTTGTACAATATTTCAAATGAAATTAAATTAAAAGATGAGATATTGAAATCGAACTGATAAACATTAAAATATTCAATTTAATTCGATATTAGACGATAATCATTTAATACAATTCAATAAAGGTATCAGATTTCAAACCTGCAAATTTATGCTAGTTAAAATAAATTTAATTTTAAAGGGTTTAAATTAAAGTAATACATTGTTTTCACTCTAAAAATGTTTTAAAATATTTGTTTAAGGGAGTTTTTTATAGCTGTAGTAATTTATTTGTTTAGGCAATCGACATTTCGTCTTGAAATAAAAAGGACAATTGAGAACATTATATCTTTCGGCCTTCTAGCGAACCCTGTAAAAAGTTTTGTATATATCTTATTTATGTTTCTTGTATATAATTTTAACTAATGACAAGTGTATCAAAAAAAATTTTTTTTATATAAATATTGACTAATTCCCGCTCTGAAGATGGCCATAACCAATGGCCGAAACGTTAGTGGGAATTGAGAAATAAATAAAAAGAAAAAAAATTGAAGGTGGACTCTCTTGTTTTAAACCTAAGCAAATTAAAATATTTGTACAATCAGAGAATGTATTAAAAGTTTAAATAAAATATGTTTTTTCTGAAAATTATTTGAAAAAACCAAATTTTTCCAAGTGTTCCACTTTTTTTGCACCACAGTGTGTAATCGTTTTAAAATACATGGTCGTCTATTGATAAAGTAAAAAATTATAGTGAATATAGAATCTCAAAATTGAGTATGATGGCTAGATCGCAATTTATTCAATCCTTTAAATCTCATTAGTTAACTTTACAAATTTACCTTCTATTTAATAAAATATTAAGCATTTTATTCTGAATAAAATGACACCTTAATTTTGAAAATCGGTTTGCAATTAATCGAGTTATGATGGTATTTTTATTGACCTTATTATAGGATAGTCATAGTTATTGGATGAGAGAAATCGGCCATCATAAATTTGAACTTGATTCATTTTCCACTGCTGCCATCTTACATTGATTTGTTCAACTCGCTTGTCAAATTATGAAAATTCAAATAATGGTGATAATTGAATCCAGCACTATCTTTTTTTCATTTACCTAAGAAAAACTAACCATAACTATAACCACCATAACTCGATTAATAATTAACCGATTTGCAAAAATAAGGTGTCATTTTGTTTATAAATAAATTATTAACATTTTATTACACATAAGATAATTTAAAAAAGTAAGAATTAAATATTGACATGGATGCTATTTTAAAAATTTAAGCATGTAATCACGGTTTAAATTAAATTAATACATTGTTTTCACTCTAAAAATGTTTTAAAATATTTGTACAATTACAGAATGTATTAAAAGCTTAAATAAAATATGTTTTTTTCTGAAAATTATTTGAAAAAGCTAAATTTTTCTAAGTGTTCCGCATTTTTTGCATCACAGTATATATATATATATTAAGTTCTCTGTTTTACAATTATGCCAATTTGCATGCATCGCACCACAAAACAGAAGGCATTCAGAACGTGATGCTCGACCCGTCACACCTACTGTCGAGTGTTATATTGTGGTTTGCTGACAAGTTCGGTCGTTGTAAAACAAGCCTTATTCAAACATGAATAATAAAAACGGATACTGAGTTTTTTGAAATAATAGATTGAATAAAAATTAATATAATTTCATTTGAAAATACTACTACTATTTCTACTTTTTTACATGGTCTATTTAATTTAACCATATCTACCTACTATTTTTCTGGGTATAATCTTGTTTGTAATTCAATTTGACTAACTTCTTCAGAGCCAATTTTCTTAAAATTTTGTACAAATAAAATAATATTTCATCAATTATTGCACGAATTAATAGAGAAATATTTAATTTAAAGAGTATCATCTAAATCGTTATCGAATGTTTTGATATATACTACGGTGCAAAAAAATCGACCCACTAATAAAAACTTTATTAAATAGCAAATCATTTTTAAAATTTTTACAAATATTCATAAAATGTTTTCCATTAACTCTTAAACTAACATATTCAATAAATATTGTTGAGAATTTTTGAATTTTATAAAAAAAATTAAGTGAAATTATATTAAAAGATACAATTACAAATTATCATACTAAATAAAATTTTAATAAAATATCAAATTTCATTTAAAATATCAATAAAAATAATATTGAATTAAGCATCATTGATAGAAAGATACAATATACAAAATGTATATTTCTGAAGTTAAACCTATTCAAATTGTGTGCCTAATTAATCAAGGGCTAAGTCAACGGAAAGTGGCAAGTACTCTTGCAATAAGCAATAATTTCAATAATGTATGGTTACTTGTAAAAAAATTAAAAATGATTTACTATTTAATAAAGTTTTTATTAGTGGATCGATTTTTTGCACTTCAGTGTATAAGTAATATACTTGCAAATTTTAAAAAGTAAAACGTATAAAATAAAAATATAGTATATTAAATGTACTTTTTAAAAACGCACACATTTATTTCAAAGTGTACTAAAAAATAGAATAGAAAATAAATTTTTCTTTTATACTTAAACAATTTCCATTTTCAAAACATGGACGCTTATTTTAATTAAATTTCAAGTTACAACTGCCCATCAATAAATAAAAGCGTGCTTTTAAACAGTATTTTTTTAAATATATTTTTATTTTTAAACAAATATATAACTTCTAAAGTTTTTCCTAAAATGGAAGTCATAATAAAAAAAAAAAGTTTCAATTAAAAAAGGTAAATCTTCCTAAGTAAATTGTGCCTATCATATTAATATATCGAACAACTCTATATATAAGAGTAAAATAAATTTACTCAACCGAGATTTGTGGAAATTGTCAAATATTTGATTCACTTATATCGGACAAAACAAATATTCCTTTTTTTCTTTCTCTATATCAGATATATTTGATTTCCTCTCAGAGAGAGAATACCCGAGCATTGCGAAAGATCATTTATTGAAACCCACACGGAGATACACATAATCGTCGCCGTAAAATATTACACCAAGGTAAATATTTGAAAAAATTTCAATTCCAGAGGGAAATGGTTCATGAATCCGAATGAGAAACCGCTTGGCAAATAGAAGAAGCCTTTGGATGTGCCCTTTTGCAAGGAAGTAAATGTCAAGTGCTCTAGGGCTTCGTCAAATGAAAAGGGAGCTCGAGATCATCTGTCATAATATTATGTTTTTAATTTCCTTAAGACACCTTCGGATAAGAAGCTTTGGAAGAGAAAAGCTGAACTAAGAAAGGAGAAAATCAAAGGATTTTATATATTATGTTTATTTTCCGTTCTCTTATTGTTTATTCTTAGGTAGTGATTATTACGTTGAACCACAATAAATGACAAAAGCGACGATAAAAGTTGCGGTAAAAGCTGTAGGAAAATTCTTTCTTTTATTAAGTGTTTACCTTAAACGATAACTCTGATATCACGGTCACTCTAGAAGATGTCTTTTAGACGCCAAGATAATCTTCTAGACATCTTAAAGGCAATACAGCTGAATAAGACATCTCTAGAGCGAGCGTAATATTTTGGAAGAGCCAATTCACATTTCTTATTATAATTGAAAGTTAATTTAAATAAGCTGACGTGTTCTGATGTGGCCATCCACCTGACTTTACCATACAACCTGGCCCTTCACTTATATTTAATATTTAATAAAATTATTTATAATCATGTAGGGGGGGGTTAGTTTTTGCATTTTTAGACTCCTGGGACCCACTGATTATGTAAACAAAATTTGATTGAGTTTGGTAAATGGCAAAGATTTTCATTTTTCGACCTTCCCCCCACCATTTCGGGCGGTTAGTTTTTGCATTTTTAGACTTTTTGGGTCCCACTCATTATGTATACAAAATTTGGTTGAGTTTGGTAAATGGCCAAGATTTTCATTTTTTGACCCTCCGCCCCCCATTTTGGGCGGTTAGATTTTGCATTTTTAAACTTCTGGGGGTCCATTGATTATGTATACAAAATTTGGTTGAGTTTGCTCAAACGACCTAGATTTTTAATTTTTAACCCCCCCTCGAACCCCCTTAATTTTGGGTCGATATGCACCAAAATCTAATCAGCTCTTAATCTCAATGGACTAAAACTAGGCGTGAAAATGGGTTTCGATATTCACACTAGTTTTTGAGCTAGCTCGTCCACAAATTTGGTAATGCACAGACTAACTAACTAACAGACATTTTGACAAAATAATTATTATCTCGAAAAATTAAAATAGTTTAAGCTGTTTTTTAGATATTTTGAAAAAAAGAAGGAAAAAACCCAGTTTTTCATGCACGATTACAATACTTGACCATACCCTGTATGGTAAAGACAAAAAACTGTGAGCCTCATCCACATAAGCTCACGAGAGAAGTGAAACTTCTGTAGTCATAGATGTTATTTGTATATAATAAGGTAAAAAATTTTATCCACTTTAAAAAATCACCCTCCATAAATACTGTCTATTATTCATAATTGGATAAATCAATTATTTTAATGATATATTAAATATTGAAAATCAAAATTGATATAAAATTATCATCAATTCTTAAAGCTGAGATTGATTTTTAAATAATGCTATATGAAATTAATATTTTTAAAAATTTTAATATTAATAAAAATAAGTGAATAACTATACTTTATGATTAATGGCAATTTTTTTACTTTACCATATAGGGTATGGTCAAGTATTGTAATCGTCCATGAAAAAAATGTTTTTTTTTCATCTTTTTTTCGAAATATCTCAAAAACGGCTGAAACTATTTTGATTAAAAAAATTGAACGAAACCAAGGCATTTCACTCTACAAAAAAGCTCTAATAAGTGAATATCGAAAAAATTATATTTTTTGAGATAATAATTGTTTTGTAAAATGTCTGTTAGTCTGTCGGTTGTCTGTGCGTTAACAAATTTTTGTGGACGAGCTAGCTCAAAAACTAGTGTGAATATCGAAACCAAATTTCACACGTAGTTTTCGTACATTGAGATTAAGAGCTGATTAGATTTTGGTGCATATCAACCCAAAATTAAGGGGGGTGGAGGGGGGTTAAAAATTAAAAATCTAGGCCATTTGAGCAAACTCAACCAAATTTTGTATACATAATCAGTGGGCCCCCAGGAGCATAAAAATGCAAAAACTAACCCCTCTCCCCTACATGATTATAAATAATTTTATTAAATATTAAATATAAGTCAGGGGCCAGGTTGTATGGTAAATTCAAATGGATGGCCACTCAGAACACGTCAGCTTATTTTGTTTTTTATTAGGAATTTAAATATTTTCATTTCTGGTTTTTGTCCTTCGGCCATTGAGTCATTTCCTCTTTATTGTAACAAAAAAGTTTCAAAACAGAAACGTCGCTAAAGTAGTTTCACTTCAAAAAAATGACTGATCGTGAAAAAGAAATACTTTTCCAAATTCTAAAAATACCAAAATGCTAAAAGTGTACAAAAATTGTACGAATTTTTCAGTTTTTATACCATAATTAACACTTCCCTAACGAGGGTTTTAAGGGACGGAGACAAATAATTTGTGCACCCCCCCCCCCCTAACTGATGCTTTATTATTTTTCACTCAGATTAGTCTTTTTGTTTTTAAATTTCATTTAAATTAGCACTTAGTAGGTTGCTGTAGTGTCCTGAAATACAATACTGAATTTTTTTTAATTTTATTCAATGATGAAGCAGGAGGACTTATTTTTCATAAGAAAATTTACCATTTTATTTGATATTTCTATAAATGGGATTATTATTTTTAACCCACTTCAAAAAAGAAGGAGGTTCTCAATTCAACTGAATTTTTTTTCGTTTGTCTATGTTACCTGAAATCTCGCTATTTGTGAACCGATTTTGATGATTTTTTTGCATTGGGTTCAGTCTAGTTTCCGATTGGTTCCGTTTTTTTTCATTGGTATTGGACCTTTTTTGCTATGTTTGTTTAGGGATAAATTCTTTGTTTATGAACCGATTTCGATGATTCTTTTTATATTGGAAAGAGGGTACCTTAGGGGTGGTCACATATTAATTTAGTCAAGTTCTGATGATATGATCAATGACGAATTAACGTAAATATCCAATCCTTATGAGCAAATAATCGAAATTATAATAAATAAAATCTTTTATAAAAAATCAAACTTAAAACGTTCATTTAAAACCCGCAAACGTTTCTAGAGAACTTTTATATTTATGTATTTAATTTTATTATCATTTTCTGATTCATTCGCCCGACCCTTTCTCTTACGAGATGGATTCAATGTATTATATTAAGGCACTAAAAGAGAAAAATAAAAATAATTTTTAGAAAAAAAAAATAAAACCGACTTCAAAAAAATTAAATGCAACAAATAAAACTCAAATATAAAATAAAATACACTAAAAGGTATAAAATAATAATCTAATTTAGTTACAAGTAAACGACGAAATATTAACATGAAATCACTTTTTGAAGTCGGTACCAAACAAACTAAATCTATAAGCGAGCGTTCCCGCCAATCGTACTAAGTATGATCCGTCGAGTTCGATTCATAAAATGTATATATTTGGCACCGACTTCAAAAAGTGATTTCATGTTAATATTTCGACGCTTAATTGTAACTAAATAAGATAATTAATTTATACATTTTAGTGGATTTTCTTTTCTTTTTGGGTTCTTATTATTTTATATTTGTTGCATTTAATTTTTTTGAAGTCGGTTTTATTTTTTTATAAAAATTATTTTTATATAAGAAAAACTTCCATTTTATTTGATATTTCTCAGACACCCTCTTCAATATTCCTCTTGACTGCATTAAAATCTAAATTAACCGTGAGCTCTAATATATATTTAATAAGACATAAATGGGTTTATGGCGTTAAGCAAGCGGATGGACTCTTCACTTAATAGTTAATAAATATAATACAGATTAGCTTGTTTATATATTCTTAATCGTTCTATCTAGTCTAAACGCTTTTGCTTTAAAGAGCATGAAAAACACAAAAACAGTGAAAACACCGCTGGCTGCAGGCATTTAGCTATTAGTAGACTCAATTCCGTAGTCTGCACTGCGTGGGCGGGGGGTGTTTGTGCTCCCTTTTCATCCCTAATAAATTCTAAACGACTCTCCTCGACCTTAATGAAACTTGGCGAATTTATCATGTCAGTGGGTGGGTGGAATGAAGAAGAAGAAGAAGAAGAAGAAGAAGCTATCTGACGCCTTCCACTTGTTAAATTTGTCCCCCGTAGAAAAGAAAAGAAAAGAACCCCGACATTAAACAAGATGAACGGACAGAGCATGACTCAAGCAAGGGAGTTGACGCTAAATCAATAGCATCTTCCAAAAATATATATTTCATAATTATTATTCATAACTTTTTGCATCGATAAAAATATAAATGAATATTATATTCTTACTTTGTTTGGGATTGATAGAAATAAATATCTAATGCAGTTTTTGTAAAAATCTGAGGAAGTTTCAACAAAGTGGCCAAACGTAGCTAAAATAACGTGTTTTTAAAAAATTCAAATTTTTAACGACCGTAATTTATTTATATGTTAATAAAAAACACTTATTATCTTTAATCAATCAAAATAACATAAAAATATTTAAAAAGCTACATTTTTGTTAAGAGAGAATGGGGTAGGTTTTGGTGAAACATTAATCTACAATATATATAAAATTAAGGTTTTGTCTGTACATTGCTCCAAATCACGCCAAATTTTGGTTGTACACCAAGTTATGAACGATAACATCCGCAACAAAATTCCTGTCTGTCTGTCTGTATGTTTGCGTGGTTTCCGCGAAAAGTTGCTCACGATTCACCTAAAAATGGTTGATGGGATTATTATGAAATTCCATATTTGGATCAGATGTCTTTAGCTATATACCTTTTTGATATTTTGAGCCCAGAAGGGGTTTAGGGGAGGGGGGAGGGAGGGGCGCACGAATGAAAATGATCAAATAACTCCTTAACTATTAACTCTACGGCAAATTTTATTATGAGCAAATTGTAGGGATGTGTTTTCTGACAACTTTTGTTCAAAAAAATTTCCACCAAAAAACCACCCAAAAGGGGGGGGGAGTTAAAATATTAAAATTCTTGCTCTAGGAACAAACTCAACCAAATTTTGTATACATAATCTATGGGTCACTAGAAGGCTAGAAATGCAAAATCTGGGTGCAGGGAGGTGGGTGCGGGGGTGGAATGGAGTAGAGGGTGGGTTAGGGTATGGAGTGCGGAGGTGGTATGAGGGTCCGGGGGCGGAGTCCGGGAGGCGTAGCTGGGGTGGGGTCCAGGAGCCTAGACGGGGGGGGGGGCAGCGTGCGTGCCGGGGTGATGGTGTGGGGGTTGGGGTGCTGGGTTGGTTTCCGGGGTATGGTGGATGAGAGTGGGGTGTGAGGGTAGGGATCGTGCCCCTGGCCAGTAAGAGGGCCGCCGAAGGCGAAGCCTTGCAACTAGTATTTAACTAAAATAAAGAAAATTTAAAAAATTAAAAAATCGTTTAAAATTTTTAAAAATTTAAAATTCTAGTTAAGGTTTCACAAAAAAATAAAAGACAAGTGGCATGACTCTATATATTTAGGGGTATATGAGCCCATCTTTAGGAGTCACACATTTTAAAAACCCTACCTAAAATTTTATATTTTTTTTTAAATTTTAAAAGTTTTTTAGATTTTAAAATTTTTTTTTACTTTCTTTAAGTCTAAATTTATTAGAAAAAAAAATTATTTTAAAAATAACTGAGGATTCAAATTTTTTGGAAGCAAACAGAAACCTATAGCTTATAAATACAAAATTTTGTTTCAAATTTCAACTCTCGCTATAAGAATTCAATTTTTTTTTATTGATTTTCTAAATTTTTCGACAGGAAGTTTTGATAGGAGAATGATGATCAAAATCTAATTATTTCTTTGTTTTAGAAAGATACTCATTTTGACATTAGAAGGAACTTTTTATGATATTCATTTCTTGAGTTATCCTGGATATCAACTCAACATGACGATAAGAATATATGATTTAATAAAAAAATTATAAATAAAACCATATAAAAGTATTTTTAAAGGCGAAACTATAGCGTGAGACTACTTATACTCTAACACAGGGGTCCTTGAACTTTTTCAATATAGGGCCACATGTCAACATTGAAAACTATGGATGGGCCGGATATAACATATAATATGGGAATTATATTAATAATACGCTATTATATGGCATTAATATTTAATATAGTGAATATTTATGAATTAATTCTGTAGTAGCCACGGGCCGGATGCAAAAGTTTCAAGGGCCAGATTTGGCCCAGGGGGTGAAGTTTGGGGATTACCAAAGTTTGGGGATTACCATCAATGATTCTTACATTTTGAAAAAATTCCGCAGTCAAAAATCTATAAGAATCACACAAAATTTTTCCATCTTTTTTATCACAGGTTACAATACCTTGTATAATAGTTAAAACCTACCTTTTTAATCCGGTTGATAATAGATAGGTAGGTCTCGGCTGACTATTTTCCGAAGACTGAACATGCTGATTAAAAATTCGAAATTTTTTTTTAGATTTTAATTAACTTATTTAGGTTTAGAGCATAGTGCCAACTCAGAGATATTATTTTTCAATATCAATGGGGGAAATGAAATTACACAAAGAGAAATAAAGAGATTGTCATCTGCTTGATGCAAATAAACATACACACATATATATCGAAATTGTATATCTGTATATATATTATTTATTTGTTTGAGACTATAGTTTCGAAAACTTGGTCTTCATCATCAGTCTTTTTTTATTTTTTTTTATTGGGATTTTATATAGAATTTTAACTGGCTCCCAGCTAAGTAAAGATCGAAAATTTTCAACATCCATACGGTATTAACTCCATGAAACACAATATTTATAATTAAAAAAAGACTGATGATGAAGATCAAGTCCTCGAAACTATGTTCTCAAACAAATAAATAATATATACATACAGATATATCATCTCGATATATATGTGTGTATGTTTATTTGCATCAAGCAGACAAACTCTTTGTTTCTCTTTGTGAATCAACAACTCTGCTACTCTCGGCAAAACAAAAACTTTTAATTGAAATGAAAATATCTTGGAAAAAAATCGCATATATATACGCAAGGGTAAAGAGCGTTTCACTTCAAAATTATGAAAAAAAAATTCGCTCTACCCTACTACTTATAATTTCATTTTGATCAAATCATTAAATATCTTGTTTCTTAGACCACTGCTACATATATACTATATATATTTGTCTAGATTAATTTGTAACAACGCTTAGAGAAATTTCTCTAAAAAAATTACCCTCTTGCCTAGAATCAAACCGACGAACTCTTGAACTAAGGGCATCAGCTCTAGCCATTACACCAATGGAACATTAATATTTATATCTTGATTTCTGTTACTAAAACTATATATTTTTGATTTAGACTTTGTGTCGAGATAATATTGTATTCATTTGAACTCGAATGAAAATAAAAAAACACCAATAGATTTTAAATTAAGAAACATTAAATATATATTAATTAACGAGGCAAATTTGAATATAATTGTCAGCTCGGATTTTAAACTGATGGCTGGAATCAATTTTCATTAACCAGGCAAATTTGAAATATAATTGTATTTTGGACTCGAATTTTGAAATGAAAGACTCCAATTCATTTTAAATTAAGAAACACTAAATATATTGATAATTGTTCCTCCCCCCCCCCCTTGCCACTCAAAAATTAAAGAGGCGAAACTTTTAAGAGACGATGTATTTTCGGTAGTTTACGGGTATACATATGGAGTGTGGTTTTTTAAGAGGAATAAAATTTTTGGACCGAGACGCGGCCAGCCAGGGCACCAGCCCGGAGGGCCGAGCTTCGAGGGCGTGCCTAAGGCACGCACGAAAAGCTCGTTAATAAATAGAAAGAGACTTTCTCCATCCATATGGGAAAAAAGTTTTGACAACAGCCCTACTAAATGCTTACCCTTTTTAAATCATATCTAAATCATTAAATTATATCTAAAATTCGGAAGAGAGTATGCTAGAAATTGAGTTATACATTGAGCTAACTTCCAGAGAGTTCTTCGACTGGAACTTAATTTATTGTTTTAATCTTGATTTGCTTGCTATTCTAGCATTTTAGGTCTAAAATTTAAATCTTGTTTCGTTCCAATCTATTGCTATATAATATCAAGTATAAAAGTGTTCCGGAAATAGACAACCGAGATCTAATCCTTTGATTATTTATTTGAATCTTTACTCAACATTTACTTTATTCCTTTATTTATTTCACATCCTTCCGTTCTGATAAACCTATCAGAATTTAATAATAGGCAAAAATTTCCTTAGTCTTAATATCAATTCAAAAAAATATACTATTTAATAGTGGCTAAATTACTTATTAAAATTATTGTATAAAAACCATATAATAAGCATCATGAGATATATTTAATAATTAATAACTAATAATTTCTCAATATATTAATTAGTTATTATTACCAATTATTATTATTTTTCAAAATAGTGATTTTTCAGCAATTCACAGCCTTAAACGGTTCTCAAAATTTTGAGTTATCTTAAGAATTGATATTTGTTATATAAATTAAAGCTCATTAAATTACGCGTAAAATGATAACAATTTCATCTATTTAGGTTGAGTAGAACCGTTAATAGCACCTGTCAAAATATGGCCCCGGGATCACTTTTGTATATTCCTAAAACTCGTACTTTTTTCGATTTTTCCCCATTTTGACCATGAAGGAGCACGTTTTCGAACAAGAAGACTCTATATTTTTAAACCAGATTAAATTTAAATAATTTATATAAAGTTTCATCTGAATTGGATAATGGTAACATGAGGTTGAAGTTTTGAAAAAAATGCAATTTTTTACAAAAAATCGCAGTTTTTCCTTCATAAAATGAAAACTACTGATCCTAGAAACTTAATTCCAATTTCATTCTCTATGAAATTTTGTTGACTTGAACCTTTACTTGGACTACTTTTTTGTTAGATTTATAGATATCCAGCATTTTCTCATGACAGGAAATGATCCTGTCCGGAAAATTTTATCATTTTACGCGTAATTTAAAGAGGTTTAATTTATACAATGAATATTCTTTGATTTGATAAGCCGTTTTAAAGCTATTTAAGAAAAACTGAAAAAACTCCGAAATTTTCTCATTTTGAGGTGCGTAGAAAAATTTCCACAATACAGATTTGGGGGAAAAACTTAGGATAGTAATATTGGAGTACTAATAAAGGTATTACGGCAATAAAATCTTTACCCAGGATTTTTTCTTGTTAAAATCATAATTTGCTTGGACTAGGTATCTATGTTTCGTCTGAATTAAGATTCCAAAATTACGCAACAATAGAATGTCGTACAAAATTTGTTTTAGTGCCAAAATATTTTTATATTTTTAATGCAACTAACTGATTAGATTTTGGACTCTAAACCTTTAGAGCTTCCAGTTGAAAAATGTAGGAAATATCAAATTTTCTCAAAATAATTTATAATTGTTTGTATTTCAATGTATTATTAAAGTCGGCTCTAGCTGGTGAGTGTACCGAATATTGCAAAAGTTTCAACTTTTTCCTTCATTTAATTTCTTGAATTTGTTAATTTAATTCTTATTTAAATCTTATATTATTAAACGAGCGAAAATTGTATTATATATATACAAGCTGCGTCAGGCGTGCCTCCGGCACGCCATCTGCACCTTGGCCCTCCGGAGCAGGTGGCCCTGGCGGGCAGCGTCTCGAGACGGCCAAAAGTTTGTTTTGCAATATAATTTTGTTCAACTGTATTTTAATTAAATATACTCGTATTTTATTAATTAAAAATCAGCTTCAGAAATAATCTAACTCATTGCGAAAGCAAAATAAAAAATTCTGAGTGTGTCAAGCTTACGCACGACGGAAGTGAAACTTCTAGTATTCCTCTCTCTCTTTTCATTTCATTCTCTTTTTTACTTTATCCAATGCAAAGCATGGGTAAAGTATTGTAATCGCTCTCGGGGCAAGCGTGGCTTCAAAGGGTCCTCAGGTAAAGACTACGGAACCCATGGACTCAATTAAAGTCACAAATTGTAGTATTCAATTAGGTTGAATTTTAGCACGTGACGGTTTTGCCAAAAATTACATGGGGTCTCGTCGAGAGGCCAAAAAGTGCGATTTTTTCATTTAGTGCGTGCGGATGGATGGATGTATGTATGGATGTATGTATGGATGGATGTATGTATGGATGGATGTATGTTATCGCTTTTTTGGCCCACGATTTTTTCCACACCGTTGCACCGATTGAAATGAAATTGAAAACCTACCATTAGTTTAACAAAATGAAGCGCTGATTAGTTTTTGGTACAGATCGGCCCACAAACATTAGTACTTTATTTCAGTACTTTTTTAGTTTTTTCTAAATATCTTGAAAATGACTTAACCAATTTTGATGAAATTTAATATCCTAATTAAGTACCTTGGGGACCACAAAAAAGGTTAAATAAAGTTTTTAGTAAAATTATATTTTAAAGTACTTTACTCTAGAGTTAGATGGTACTTTTTAAATTTTTTTAATTCTTTAAAATTTATTCATTTGAAAGTTTTAATATAGCTCATTTAGCCTTGCTTAAGTAAGAATGGATAGGCTTCTCTCTGTGAAATGCTAAAAATTTGGGAGGAATTTTTATGAGTAACCATAGCAACTGTGTTGTTTTCTTATCCGTTACCTTTGCTGAAGACAGAGAAATCGATTTTAAACCAAAAATAGCGATTGATTCTCATCTAATACTTGAGGAATAACCATTCTATATTGGATTTTTGACGTTTCGGTTTTTATTAGTAACCATTGCTGAAGACATAGAGAAATCGATTTTAAACCAAAAATAGCGATTGATTCTCATCTAGTACTTGAGGAATAATCATTCTATATTGGATTTTTGACGTTTCGGTTTTTATTAGTAACCATTGCTGAAGACATAGAGAAATCGATTTTAAACCAAAAATAGCGATTGATTCTCATCTAGTACTTGAGGAATAATCATTCTATATTGGATTTTTGACGTTTCGGTTTTTATTAGTAACCATTGCTGAAGACATAGAGAAATCGATTTTAAACCAAAAATAGCGATTGATTCTCATCTAGTACTTGAGGAATAATCATTCTATATTGGATTTTTGACGTTTCGGTTTTTATTAGTAACCATTGCTGAAGACATGGAGGAATCGACTTAAAATCAAAAATAGCGATTGATTCTCATCTAATACTTGAGAAATATCCATTCTATATTGGATTTTTGACGTTTCGGTTTTTATTAGTAACCATTCCTGAAGACATAGAGAAAACAACTTTAAACCAAAAATAGCGATTGATTCTCATCTAGTACTTGAGGAATAATCATTCTAAATTGGATTTTTGACGTTTCGGTTTTTATTGGTAACCATTGCTGAAGACATAGAGGAATCGACTTAAAATCAAAAATAGCGATTGATTCTCATCTAATACTTGAGGAATAACAATTCTACATTAGGTTTTTGACGTTTCGATTATTATTGGTAACCATTGCTGAAGACATGGAGGAATCGACTTAAAATCAAAAATAACGATCGATTCTTATCTAATACTAGAGGAATAACCTTATTGCATTCCATTTTTGATGTTTTGACTATTAATGGAAACCTCTACTGAAAATGTAGAAGAATCGACTTAAAATCAAAAAGACTAAATTCTTTTTTGGTAAACAACTCAAGCTTGAGTTGTTTGCCATAAAAGAATTTAGTCTTTTGATTTTAAGTCGATTCTTCTACATTTTCAGTAGAGGTTTCCATTAATAGTCAAAACATCAAAAATGGAATGCAATAAGGTTATTCCTCTAGTATTAGATAAGAATCGATCGTTATTTTGATTTTAAGTCGTTTCCTCCATGTCTTCAGCAATGGTTACCAATAATAATCGAAACGTCAAAAACTAATGTAGAATTGTTATTCCTCAAGTATTAGATGAGAATCGATGGCTATTTTGATTTTAAGTCGATTCCTCTATGTCTTCAGCAATGGTTACCAATAAAAACCGAAACGTCAAAAATCCAATGTAGAATGGTTATTCCTCGACTCTTAAATGAGAATTGTTTTTGAATTAATTTCAATATGAACTACAAATTTTTCATTAAATTGAAGGGTTGGTTGAACTACAAATTGCAAGTGATATCTGATTAATAATAAAGGAACAAACATATTAATATTTCAAATGAATTTGGATAAAGTTTAGCAACGATCCGGTTGCAGCTTATTCTCTCTTACGTTAGTTTGAAGATTATAGGTTAAATAATTCAACGACGAAGCATAGATTTACTCTTCTAATATTTTCTTATACATGAATGAATTTTGATTTATGTACAGTTCCAAAATTTCTTTTTAATGTTACATACAGCATTTTCATTTGTTTGAATGTTCAATAATAATTTTAGTGTTGAATGTGCTGTTTTTCCTCCGTCTAATAAAGTGGCAGCAATTCCAGATGATGTCATTTGTGCCAATATGAGCGAAATTAAAAATGTTTCCCTGTTCCACCTGGTGCATCCAAAAAAAGAAACCATCTTCTTGAGCAGCGACTGCATGTAATTTTATCATAAAGTAATTTTTGTTCTGGTAACAATTTTGGTTCATTTGCTTGAACATATGCATTTAAACAGCATCAGCATTGTACGATTGTTCACGTTGCATATCAGCGATTAAATAAATCACTTACTGGCCGATTAGCTGATGGAATCCCTAATTTAATTAGATGGTTGATTCGAAATGATCATGCATAAATCTTCCAACTTAATCAAAGATTCATTATATATTTCTGGCGAGAAATTTATATCTGGATCTCCTCGAATTCTACGTGAAGCATGTAATACATCTTCACTCAGTGAAGCCTTATATTTTCCCCATAATTTAGGCGGGTTAGTTGGAAAACACGTTGTCAATAAAATGGCAAACAAACATCGTATTTGATGTGGCGATGAACCGAGAGCAGCATGAGCAAAGTTGTATCCCAATGCGATCTTCTTACTAACAATCGTGATGCTAGGCATGCACCATGATTCGTTGTATGTAATGCACTGGGATACTGGGAAATGTATTTATAATAAGAAACATTGATTGAAATTTGGAATGTTTCTTTCCGACAGGCTGCAGGTTAGCCAACTAATAACCAATAAGATAATCACATTTAAAAATATAAATTTTTCTTTTTACTTAAGAGAGAATGGTGTATTTCTGTAAAGCAGTTTGATATCTAAAGTTTAGGAAAAGCAAAATATATCTATAATATAATCATAATACTTCTTTAAGGCCTTTGAGAACAATGAATTAACCCACAGGCCCATTGTCTGCCTGGGTACAAAGAAAAGATAAACCTGTTTTAAAACCCCAATTGGCATTCTACCTGAGAATAATTAATTTAATTATGTAAAATCGTGTGAAATCAGAATCAAACCGATTTGGCCCGAGATTTAGATAAACCATCTGGAGCACTAAACAAACATATGGTGTGATTATGGTTTCGATACGTTCGATGTGGTTTAGGCATGGGTCGATCACGCACATACATACTAAGGATTCATCATATATATATATATATATATATATATATATATAAAATTAAATTAATAAATTATGTCTGTATTCAAAATAGATTTTGTTATCTAATGCAAAAAAAAAAGTTTCTGAAATTTTGACCTGACTACCTGTATTCCCCTTTCTTTTGTTAAGAGGGGTTTCATTGTTTAAGACCTGACCTTTCAGGGCAGGGATAATGTATGTGTTTGCTTGGCCATTTTAGAAGCTCTATTTCTATAGATATTATCTGTCAATCAATTAAATAAAAAAATAAAAAATAAAATCAAACCGATTTGGCTCAAAATTTAGATAAACCATCGCAAGCACTAAGCAATATATGGTGTGAATATGGTTTCGATACGTTCAGTGGTTTAGGAGTGCGTCGATCGCGTACATACACACAAAGGATTATATATATATATAGATATGATAGTATATATATATCAGGTCGGAGTTCTCGAAAACGGCTCTAACGATTTGGATGAAATTCACGGGTTAGGAGGGTTTTGTGTTGGACATTCGATCTGTCACGGTCTCATCTTCGATTAAGTTGTTTTTGATGGGTTTTCTTAATGGAAATAATTATTCACAGGTGGTTGTCTCGATAAAAATGTTTATTTATATTTTTTATTCAATTTCATTTTAATAAATAATTGGATTTTTAATTTTATATCCACAATAAGATTATTACAATTATTATTATATATTAAAAATTGGGCAATTTAATTGATTGAAAGGAATGGGGGACAATGGGGAGAACCAATCGACTTGATTGGGGAATAATGGAATTGAAATAATTATCGGAAAAGAGGTTTTTTTATCTAATTAGATTTTTCCTCTTATTAAAAACAAGGACTAAAGATGAATAAGGACACTCGATGGTGGAGAAGTAATCTCCGGAATCGAGGCAAAAATACAATGTATACATTAATTAATGTAAAATAATTGGTTTAATAAAATTAAAAAAAAAATTAATTGATTAAAAATCGAGTTTTAAATCCGACAAATATTAATTTTACAATTTAATTGATTAACTCAAAAATTGTTATTTAATTAAAAAAAAAATTATACCGTATTTATTTATATACTTATATACACATAATCTGTGGACCACTGAAGGCTAGAAATGCAAAAACTGGGTGCGTGGGCGGGGCGGGGGTAGATGTGGGGGTGCAGTGGTTGGGTGTCCGAAGGGGGAGGTACGGGGTTTCGAGGGCGGAGTGGGGTTGTAGGGGTGGGGTGATTAGGAGGGTGCAGGAGGTGGGGTGAAGTGGGGGGGGTCTGGGGGGCTAGGGGGGGTTTCGGGGATTAATATATAGCTATTAACTGAAGCAAAAGTTTACCGAGCATCGCTCGGTGGCCAGGTACTGCTTGTAAACAGAGTATATATTTTTTCTGATCATAATGAATAATAAGGCTTATAGGGCCAAATCGAATGAATGAGGTAGTTTTCCTTGTCCACAATGGCTAGGTCGAACAGAAACAAATCAGTTTCTGAATATTATTATAGCTGCGTAGGCAAAGTTTCAACTCCAATGCGCAGATTAATGATTCAATTGAATGAACGTGACTACGTGACTATCTTCAAACAATGCATCATTCTACATTAAAGGCATACACTTGCATAGAAAGCGTTCGAAAATGAGTCCTAGCTACTACCTTCAATCTTTCAAAAGGGGGATAATATTGGAGTACCAATAAAGGTATTCTAGCAATAAAATATTTACCAGGAATTATTTACTGTTTATGCCATTTTTTCAAGTAATTTGCCTGGACTGAGAGATAGACAGAAATAATCTCGGTTATAATATTTATAAAAAAAATAAAACCGACTTCAAAAAAATTAAATGCAACAAATAAAATAATAAAAACTTAAAAATAAAATAAAATACACTAAAAGGTATAAAATAATTATCATATTTAGTTACAACTAGACGACGAAATATTAACATGAAATTACTTTTTGAAGTCGGTGCCAAACAAAGTATACCTATAAGCGTGCGTACCCGCCAAACGTACTAAGTAACATCCGTCTAGTGCAATTCATAAAATGTATATGTTTGGCACCGACTTCAAAAAGTAATTTCATGTTAATATTTCGTCGTCTAGTTGTAACTAAATAAGATAATTATTTTATACCTTTTAGTGTATTTTATTTTATTTTTAAGTTATTATTATTTTATTTGTTGCGTTTAATTTTTTTGAAGTCGATTTTATTTTTTTTATAAAAATTATTTTTATTTTTCTCTTTTTAGTGATGTTATTAATAGTAACTTAATATAATACCTTGCATTGCATCTCGTAAGAGAAAGCGTCGGGCGAATTAATCAGAAAATGATAATAAATTCAATTCATAAATATAGAAATTCTCTCGAAACGTTTGCGGGTTTTAAATGAATGTTTTAAGATTTTTTTTATTAAAGATTTTACTTATTATAATTTCGATTATTTGGTCATAAGAAGTGGAGATTTACGTTATTTCGTCATTGATAATATCTTCAGAACTTGACCAAATTAATATGAGACAACCTTTAAGGTACCCCCTTTCCAATTAAAAAAGAATATTCGAAATCGGTCCACGTGGCAAAAAATTCTCGCTGAGCATACATAAAATAAATAAATAAATAAATAGTTAGGTATCCTGACTACCTTGGTACTATACTGATCCAAACGCAGAAAGAATGATTAAAATCAGTTCATAAACAAAGAAGTTATGCCTGAACAAACATAACAAAAAAGGTCCAATACCAATGAAATTTATACTTTTACCAATCGGAAACTATACTGAACCCAATGCAAAAAAAAAATCATCAAAATCGGCTCACAATTGGCGAAGAAATCAGATAACATAGTACACTCAAAAATTCAGTCGAATGAGAACCTCCTCCTTTTTTGAAGTCGGTTAAAAATGACTTTTATTCACGTTTCAGATGGTAGGTGGTTTCACGTGCATGTTATAGAATTGTATTATTGGCTGTAAAGTGAAACATTTCATGAAACTTTTGTAGTAATTTAAAAAAAAAGACATCAGAAAATGAAACCGAGACAAAAAAAACACGTCAGAAAATTTTAATTTAATTTTTAATTCAATCATGGATTGTTTAATAATTTTTAAATCATAGACTGATCAGCAAAACGTCAAAAAGCAAATTCAATAGATTGATAATATATACTCCTATTTTAATTATATATATCCTCCCATAGGATAATAAGGAAAATATTATTAAAAGTGTGTTTTCCTAGTAGTGCAACTTTTGTATGCAACACACCGAGCGTAATAGGTTGCAGACTCAAACAATAGAAAAATAATCTAACCAAAGAAAAACACATCAATTATTTCATTTAAATAATTATTTTTTAAAAATAATGTAATAAAATAATTAAAAAAAAAAATTAAGGAAATCATGGTTACATTATTTTTGATTTCAGTGAAGTTTCGACAGTCACTGCTTTCTATCTTCAAGATTTATTCTTTGTAAATAATTTAATAATAAAGGTGAATCACTAATATTTAAATGAAGAATAATAATCGGAAGAACAAAGCTTACCTACTTGATTTTATATAAAGAAGTATAGTCCATCTTGAAATGCAAAAGTCTATCGAAAAAAGCACTATCGCGACTGGTATTAGAAAAAATTATTTTCAAACATGATTTGTTCTGTCTCCAATACATAGGATGACTCAATAAAAATTTGTATAATCAAAAATGTTTGTATTTCCCAAATGAAAAATTGTTTAGAGCTATGACTTTCTAGCCTCAGAGCCCACGGTTCAAAAATGTAGAAATTTAGAAAAAGTATTGTTATATAGGTTTTACACTTCAAATTGAACATTTTACAGATCAAATTGAACATTTTACAAATCAAATTCAACATTTTAATGTATTTTGAAAGAAAAAAACAGTTGTGTTTAGTCAGTCTTTTTTGTTTAACTGAACATATCCTAATAAGTAAAAATATATTTTTCCGGGTGGGCTTCACAAATAAAACAAATATATGTTTTGAGTTTTTGTCTCAATATATATTTCGGGTTATGAGCCCATCATCAGGAGTTACAAAAGAAAACTAAATATAAAATTGGAAACATATGTGTAAGTGAAGTTCATTTGGGAAGAAAGTACATAGTGGGGGGAAAGAATGCGGTATTGAGTATTGTATTTATAGACAAATGAACAAAGGGGGTTTAATTAGGCCTTAGAATTATACCTAAATTAGTTTTCTTTTGTAACTCCTAATGATGGGCTCATAACCCGAAATATATATCGAGACAAAAACTCAAAACATATATTTGTTTTATTTGTGAAACCCATCTAGAAAAATATATTTTTACTTATTATCTATTAAAATGTTTCACCTAGAACCGACACCAAATTCTTTAAAGATTATGAACATATCATTCATGAAACTTTTTAAAAACTAACCTTAGGTAATTATGTAATACATAGTACTACATACATATTGTAATTCATCAAGATTTACATAGTATTTGCAGTATTTTTAATTATTTTCGTGTGACAATTTTATGTTATAATTATAATAATTATATAATTTAACTAATTCTTTTTCATTAAGAATAATCCTTAATTATACGTATATTTATGTATTAAATTATTATGTTCGTAAATAAAGAGTCAATGAATAAATTATTTAACTGTTCAATTTGATTTGTAAAATGTTCAATTTGATTTGTAAAATGTTCAATTTGATTTGTAAAGTGTTCAATTTGATTTGTAAAGTGTTCAATTTAATTTGTAAAGTGTTCAATTTGATTTGTAAAGTGTTCAATTTAATTTGTAAAGTGTTCAATTTGATTTGTAAAGTGTTCAATTTGATTTGTAAAATGTTCAATTTGATTTGTAAAATATTCAATTTAAAGTGTAAAACCTGTATGAGCTATATTAAACTGTTGAAGCCGAGGGGTGAACCGCGATTGAAATTAAGTGTACACGCTTTGGAATTATGTGGAATTATTTTAGTATTTTAGCGATTAAAGTACTGGAA
>JALMQS010000586.1:0-49923 GCA_024734495.1 Forficula auricularia | reverse complement strand
CGGAACACATGTATAATACATAATGAAGAAGAAACGTTATAGAATCGGGTTAGATCGGCATTAGTAAGCGTGTGATTAATTCTTAGTCTATTGATATATAAAATGTTTTTTCTGCTTTCTTCAAGAAAAACTATAAACCAAGGTGGAGTCGGTTTGGGTTTCAAGCCAAACAGAAAGGAACCTCTGGTAAGACTAGTATACCCCCAATTACTTTCCCATTCCTTCTTAAACGTCTCTCCAGCCAGGCCCCAACGAATCTCTCCAAGGGATGGGTTGGTTTAACAAGGATCACGCCAATGAAGCCCGTTTCACTAAAAAATCAGCAATTTCATTTCCCTGACTACTAGAATGTCCTTTTGTCCAAGATAGGGTGATCATTTTATCTACTCTTATTAAACGAGCAAAAATTGTATACATATTTAAATATTTGTATCCTGGTTCTATTTTGAAAACGGCTCTACCGATTTTGATGAAATTCACGGTTTAGGGGGTTTTTGGGGTGACAATTCGATCTGTCACGGTCTCATCTTCGACAAAATTGTTTTTGATGGGGTTTTTCGTAATCAAATTTATTATTCTCAGGTAGACAAATCCCATTTCTTAGGGTTTTAAAAAAAGGTTTCCCTTTTCCTTTTGTGCTCAGACAGACAATGGGTCGGGTAAATCCTTTATTCTCAAAGGCCTTGAAGAAGTATTGTGATTGTGGATTTTAACATATTTTGTTGTCCCTAAACGTTAGAAATATTAATAAACGTTTTATAATTCTTTTTATAATGAACTTTATTTATTTGATAGAATAAAAAATAATCAAGAGCCGGTCTCAATTTTCTGAAAAAACAACACATTTTGATAGGTTTTATTTATTAACAATTGGATGAATAAAAATGAATCATATGGTTGAATCAAAACAGATGCAGGAGGTGGGGTGCAGGAGGTGGGGTGCAGTGGTGGGTGATTCGGGGGTAGGGTCGAGCGGGGTCGAGGTGTGTGTGTGTGGGGGGGGGGGGGGTACAGTGGGCCAATATTATATATTTTTGTATTTTTTTTAATTTGAAAGCGGCTCTCAAATAAAAATCGACCTTTTTATCAGAATTTTAAATTAATTTAAAAATAATATTAAAATAAAGCTTTTAACTGAAGAAAGAAGTTACGGAGCATCGCTCGGTGCCTCCAGGTACTTTTTTTAAAGCAGAAAATATGTTTAAATTGTCTAATGACCAGTTCCCTCAAGACTGGGCAATATAGCGAAGAAAACAAAATATTTTGATTTTGTAAACTCATAAATATATTTCATTTTATAATTATAGGCTACTTGGTTACTTCAACTATTGTATTTATTTTTTCTTTATGGCTACTTAAAAAATCATTAAGTACCTACTATTTTTTAGTTATATATTGATTTTTCGCCTATCAGATGCGACAAGTTGCACCAATTCCATAAAATCCTCAACGTCTGCAAAGTTTTTTATTTTAATCCTATAGAAAAACCAAAGATTTATTTTTTCACAATTAAAATAAAAATTATAATCTAAAAGTAATTAAAATCACTTGTATATGAACGATTTATTTTCCAACTAAAGTAAACACTGGTTCAAAGCGTTGTTAAAGGCCTGACCATCAATTTTGGATGGTCAAATAAGAGTTTTACCATATTTTTTTTATTTGCAAATAATTCCATGAGTTAACTACAGGTTCACCTATACTCAATAGTGATCTATTTATGCTACTGGCCCTAAGATACAGAATGGAAGCATAAATAAATTCCACGAGAGTCTTATAGAGCAATAATGTTTATTAATTCATTACCCCGGAGTTAAACAACATATGTTTAGATTAATTTTTGGATCAGATGCATTCCATCATCTTGCAACATTAATTTCAAATCCAGTGGGATACTGGAAGGCAACATACTTTATTTTCAACAGAAATGTAGAAAGGATATCGCATTACTGACTGATTACAGTGAATACCTGTTTCTTTCCGAACTATCACGCAATACTAGGTTTCTGAAGCCTCAGGGACAATTCAGTCTATCAAATGTGCTTGATTATTCTGAGAATCCTGCCAGAACACCCATTTACTCTAATCATAGCCTAAGGTCCAAGTAAGCTATAAATTTACATATATTATTATTGTTTGTTTATCATTTAACGAGAAGGTCTTCTGAATATAATATATTCCGATTAAAATTTAATTGAGAAATGAATGTTCAGCAGAGACTGGTCTTTTTTGAAAAATAAATAAATAATTCTTTTTTTTTGTTTCTGAATTATAGGGTTTCTCTTCTTCCCTTTGTAGCATCGGCTATCTACAGGGCATAAAGATCGACCACATTTTGAAGACGTATAAAAAATGAAAAACTTTATCTAGAAAAAAACTGAATATATTTTTGAAAAGTACATAAATAATTTTTTTTTAAATGTGTTTTAAACAATATAACAGACGAAAAAAGGAGAGGGTCAAAAATGAAAATTCTAGACCTTTAGACAAAACTCAACCAAATTTTGTAGGTATACTTATTCTGTAGGCCCCAAAAAGGCTAAAAATGCAAAAACTAACCACCCAAAATAGGGGGAGGGTCAAAAATGAAAATTATAGCACTTTTGACCAAACTCAACCAAATTTTGTAAACATATTCGGTGAACCCCAGAAGGTTAGAAATGAAAAAAACTAACCAAATTTTGTATACATAGTTTGTTCGAAAAAGCTAGAATTTTCATTTTTGACTCTCCGCCCATTATAGGTGGTTCTTTTTTGCATATTCTGTGGACCCCCAGAAGGCTAGAAATGCAAAAACTAACCACCCAAAATGGGGGAGGGGGGTCAAAAATGAAAATTCTAGCCCTTTCGACCAAACTATTATACAAAATTTGTTTAGTTTTTGCATTTCTAAGCCTTCTGGTGATCCACAGAATATGTATTTGAAATTTGGTTGTGTTTGATCCAAAGGGCTAGAATTTTCATTTTTGACCCCCTCCCCCTTTTTTTGTCTCATCAGTTTAAAACACTTAAAAAAAATATTTTATATTCTTTTCAAAAATATATTCAGTATTTTTCTAGTTAAATTTTTTCATTTTTTTATACCTCTTCAAAATGTGTTAGATCTTTATGGCCCACCCTGTATTTGTGAAAGTTGAATAGAGACGGTGATTTAAGCTGGCTAGTAATGATCTGAAAAAATCACTCCGATTCCGGGAAATTTACTAGGGAAGAAAGAGGATATAAAGGACACAATTATTCGGATATTCATGTCTTTAATTTAATAATAAATGTCGGTTGAGTACGAATTGGATAGAGCCCCCTCGAGAGAGAGACTCATGAATTAAAAGAGAACAAGTGAAATAAATCAAACAACAGAGCAATATAAGGGGGATATATTTTACAACGAATCGTATTTTAATCAAAAATTATTTATTCTTCTTCAATATACTATACAGATAAGCAGAGAAATATATTATGTGGCTCTGCAGATATCCGGCAGTTTGTTCAATATTGGTACTAAATCAAATTGAAATACAATCAACTCTCAATAGTAGAAAATTATTTCTGTTAATTAGTAATTCTATCTGATAATAAAAATATTGTAAAAGAAATATATATAACTTAGTGCAGGTCGCCGGGTAGCCGAAGTAAATTTACTTAAAAGAATGCAGGAGGGCTATATTCTGCAGTGAACACGTTAATTAAATAATCATTACGACGTTAACCCATCCAAGATCATAAGTACTTTCAACAGTGGCTTAAAATCAAAGAATGCAGATGTTAATTCGAATAGCCGACAGAATATAATCAAGAAATCCCATTAAATATGTATTTTATTTATTATTTTATTTATTCTTAAGAAGAAATTATTGGTTGTCTTCTGCTTGGTGCAAATAAACTTATGAATATTTTTGAAGTGATAACTTCTTTTGGTGCGCCTTGCACACTTTTTATTTTACTTGGCAGTAAATGGGATTGAGCCGTCACGCGTCACACTGTAGCGGCCCCCATGCGTCACAGTTAGTACCAATTGAAGCCACATATGGCGCTAAAACTCAAATTAATATCTTATATTTGAATTTTGGCGCTCGATGTAGATTTTATTTTCCTGGGCAGTAAATGGGATTGAGCCGTCACTGGTTACGGTTGAGCTGTGACTAGTGCCAGTTCAATCATTGTCGGGAAAATATATTAATTATTCCTTTTCAAAAAATAATAAAATTATTAAAATTTATATTTTTATAAAAAAATAAATTTTTTAATTAAACTTTTAATTATCTTTTTGGGGTTGTTAAATATATATTTATGTTATGTTATTTTTAAATATAATAATATTACATTTAAAAATAACATAACATAAACTTATATTTAACAACCCCAAAAATAATTAAAAGTTTAATTAAAAAATTTTTTTTTATAAAAATAAAATTTAATAATTTTACAATATTAGAATTATAAATGCCATATAAGTTATCACCTCTGTCGTGTGGTCTTAAGCAGACATCCGAATTTTTATATATATTTATATATAATTTATTATATATTTAGAGACTATAGCTTCGAAGGTTTGACCTTCATCATTACTCAAATATTCTATCATTTGTCTCTCATGAGTTCAAATATTCGATTTAAGTAAATTCTTTTTAAATGATCACTCTACAAAAGAATGGCGAAATGTGCTCTCACATCGCATAATCCTAACAGAGAGAAAGATGGACTTAGTGGCGACACGAATAACGAGTTCATGTTCACGTTTACACGGAACCCTAAACAAAATTCAAGCTTTAATAAATCGATTTTTTTTTTTTAATTTGCCATATCTAAATAAAAAATATATATAAAATGAAACTACTTTAATCCTTAATAAAAAATCGTCATCCGAATTTTTATATGTATTTATATATAATTTATTATATATTTAGAGACTATAGCTTCGAAGGTTTGACCATTATACTATAAAATGAACCTATAATAATAATAGAGCTCGCCTGTGTGTTCTAGGTTATGCATTCGAATCGAAATCTCTGGAATCACGGGTTGCATCATTAGGCGTTAAATATTAAAACGTATTTGAATGTCAATAAAAAAAAATTATATAATTTCAATTTAGACAGACACACCCAGGATTATAATTATTAATTATTTTTTCAAAATGTCTGTTAGTAAGTTAGCAAATTTTGTATAGGTACGCTCTAGGTCACAAACTAGTGTGAAAATCAAAACGAAATTTCAAAGGTAGTTTTAGTGCATTGAAATTAAGAGCTGATTAGATTTTAGTTAAAATCTAATAAAAAAATTAAAAGGGAGAAAATAATATGATTTTCAAACTAAAAAATAATAAATAAAAATAAAATATACTATAAAATGAACCTATAATAAAAAATAGTTAATATATATTTTTTCAGGTGTAGAAATTGGGAAGCGTTCTAAAAGTATCAATATAAGTCCTAGACCCTTTAAAGTTTAAACGTCTTGTTCGACATTTCGTATATGCACCCTAAACTACCTTAGGAAAATACTCACTATGTGAAATTGTTAGTGACAAAAAAGGGGGGTAAACAAAAATCAAAGAAAGCTGATATTTCTAATAGAATAGTATCATAATTAAAAGGAGATATTATTAAATGGGCCAATAAAGCAACTAATTTTCAAATTCTCAGTTGATAAAGTGAGAAATGTACTGATTTTTTGAAGGAGCCAATAAAAAAAGTGTGTCTTCTACAGGAATTATAAATTTTTAATTTATTTATAACGAAACTATAGCCTCGTTATAAATAAATTTATAATTCTAGCAGAAGATACACTCTTTTATTGTCTCCTTCAATTTATAAAAATTCTGCTATTTTCGGCAAAAAGAAACTTTCAATTTAATTTATTGATTTTTTATTAAACGTTTTGGGATTCTTTTTATAAAGAACTAGCTGACCACCGGGCCTTCGGTCCGGCCTGGCGGCAAGCATCTCGTTCATACCAATTTAAAAATTTAAATTTAAAATGATACTGTAAGTATTGAAAGAATGTGCTGAACAAATTTGATTCAACAATAAGGAAAGATTTATTTAACACATTGGCTAAACACGATCACTATTTGACCAATCAGAATCGTTCTAATAATTTAACGTTTTCCCATTGGCTATGCACTAACCAATCAGATCGTTTGGATTATACAAACATATATAAATACGGTTTTATTTTATATATATAGATTGTATTATTATTTAATTCAATAAAACAATCAAGTATATATTTTGAAAATATAAACATAAACCTAAGTAGATATCTTATTATTTGATATCTTATTATTTTCAATATATCTGAATTAAATTTATCCACCGAAAATCGGTTTGAGACCGTCTATAAACTGAAACATCTTTCTATGTAAATAAAATAATCTAGTATTTACGAATTACGATAAAATATATTTTCCCAAAATAGCTTAAAATTAAAAACAAAATATCCACATGTAAAAAAACGTTTGTTTTTTATTTATTCTCATGAATTGGTATTTCCACTAAACTAAATTCCACTATTAAAACTGAATCATTAAATTTCGAATGTTTTCCCATTCATTTTCAGTGATAGAAGTAATTTAATTACACGTTTGACAGCAACAAAAAAAGGGCAGTCTCTAATAGTATTGATGATTCCAATTGAACAGAGAAGCTCTCTCTCTATTCCACGCCCGTTTTTTTTCATTTTATTTTATTCAACTTCAAACAACGATCAAGTTGTCCTTTTGTTCTGGCACTGCCTATTTATCAAAGCGCTATTCATTCATTCAATGATCCCCACCCTGAACGAACGAACGTTTGCTGACTTTCAACCTTGGGCTAAATACGAATCCATCTTACTTAAAGAAAACTCCCTTTTAAAACCTTTCACATTTATACCGCATTTCCTTTTGACTGCGATAATCGTGCTCGGGTAATCCCCCGTCTAAATTCTACAATTGTCTATACGGGATAGCTGTTCTGTTTGGAATATACGTGATCTCGGAACATTTCGACCTGGCTATTGAAAGAGAGACTCCTCGCCATGATTAATGACAGGCGATTAATTAACAAATCCAAATTGTGCACGCGAAATACAATAGCAGCAACAGAACCCCTGGTCTATTCGACCCCCCCCCTCTCTTGTCGGCACTCACGACATTTATTAGAGATAATGGATGCCCAGAAATTGAAAAAAGAAAACTAATAAAAAAATAAATTTTGTTGACAAAACATTTGATTTACAACAAGTGATAGAAACTTTGTTCACAGTTGTTTTGGAAAGTTTTTGTATTTTCACTGAGTCAATTTTAGACACTTGTTGAAATGCATTACAAGTGATTTATATCAAAATAAACGATAGCGAATAAAGCTTTGGAATGTTGAAAGTATCTGTTCTCATAGGTGATCCAAGTAATTTAAGTATATCTGTCAAGAGACTGAGATATTACAATCGTATTACTTACCACAAGGAAAGTGGAATTTTCGCTTCGTTTATTCGAAATATCTCAAAAGGGGCATATCAATGGAATTTATTTGGGAAGGACATTAATACGACATATGGTAAAGAAAGATATAAATTATACTAGAAATTTTTTTTCAAAAAAAATAAAAATAAATAAAAGTCAAGTTTTACATTTTGTTAATTTATTTTGACTTCATTAACAACTTGGATTTAATTATTTTATGAATGAATTTATTTAATTAAAATTGCTTATCATGAGAACAGACAAATAGTCATTTTTGTATTTTTTATTAAGAGAAGATTGTGTAGTTAAGATAAAAGTAAATAAATATTTTTTGAGATATTAATTTACTATGAGTTAGGTTTTCTAGGGTATAAAATATTTATTTACTTTTATCTTTATTAAAGATGTTTCACCTCGCACCAACACCACAATCTCTATTTTTTAATTATAGAATGGTGTAGGTTATTTGTGAAACATTTTAAATAAAGTAAAGAAATTTTAAAAAGTTTCTAAAAAAATTTTTCAAAAATTTCTTTACTTCATTTTTGTATTCTCTATAGATGAAAAATAAAATTCTGGCCACTATTTTTTTAATCTTCCGCAGACGTTTCGAATTCTCAACTGTTTCCTTTTTTCATGGTCTTTACATTCTCCTCCCTCCAAAAAATACAAACGTCCAGTCACATATTAGTATATATGTTGCATTAAAAACCAGTTTTTAGTAAGATTCTTACTAGCTAAAACGCGTTTCACTGACTACATTTCTGGCAACTAGAATTTACAGATGTTGGTTGAGTTTTGTCCAAAGTTTTAGAAGCTTCATTTTTGACCTTCCGCCTCATTTTGGGTGTTTATTTTCAAAAAATTTTAAACGAAAGTGTCTTAAATTGCATCCTCTACAACTTGTGCTTCTAATGAAGATGCAATTATTGACATTTTCGTTTAAAATTTTTTTGAAAATAAAAACCCAAAATGAGGCGGAAGGTCAAAAATGAAGATTCTAGACCTTTGCATTAAACTAAACCAAACTAAACCATCAGTAAATTCTACTTGCCACAAAGGTATTCAGTGAAACGCGTTTTAACTAGTAAGAACCCTTTCTTATTAAAAAAATGTAAATCAATACAACTCACCACCTGTGTCTACTACTTACAGAGTCTAGGTAACAATAATATAAAAACTTCCATTAAATTTTCACCATTAATTTCGAACGTATTTACAACTTACCTACCAATGCATTCCAACCCCAATCCAATTATTGAACAGAGAATAATATAAATAGTTTCTACTTCTTAATACTTTAGCATCATTGTCACCAGTTATAATCTAAATATAAATTCATTCACCATACGCAACCATCTTGAGATCTAATAAATAGTTTTTCAATATTAATTCATTTTTTATTTTTCACTTTCATCTTAAACTTTTTCAATGACAAAGCTGAAGATTTCGAAATAAATCGACATAACCTTTAAACTTTGAGATAATTTTGTTCATATTCTTAAAGTAAAATTAAACATACTACCTATTAGTAATAAAAGTACATATACTATATAATATAGATATATACTTCATCATTATCTTTGCAGTAAAGGGTTAGGACGTTAAGCCTGTTCCGGCTAAGACATTATTCCGCCAACGTCCTTTAGGGCGTCCGCGATCTCTTTTTCATTTGGGTTTATATTTCAGGGCATATTTTGGCAGTCTTGAGTCTTCCATCCTTTCGTGGTGGTAAATCCAATTCTGTTTATATTTATCCCTGAAACTCTCTATCCCTGAGATTTGGAGTCCTCTTATTTGACCATTTTTGATTTTATCTAGCCTTATATACATAAATATAGGTAAATAACTGCCCAGAACTCTAAGACGATCAGGATCCTTAGAAACGAGCTTGACACGCTCGGGGCTAGTTCTGTCATCCCTTTTCCAATTTCATTCCTTTAATCCCTTTCTAGGGTCCCTAAGACACCAATGTTTTTCCAAAGAAATCTGGTTTTACTACTATCGGTAAATTGACTTTTATTTTAATTAACGCCCAGTTTTGGATACCTCATTGACAAAAGTGACATTTTCCTGATAAAAACTATCTTCAAAAGAATGTATTTGTTAAGTTGTTGGTGTTCGATTGATTGGCATATTATACAATACAACTATATTTTGAAAGTTGCTAAACATTAAAAAATAGATGTAACTACTGTTTTGCAATTGTTTGGTATCCGACCATTTTTGGAGAATAGTGCTAAAATAAAACCATTCCAAAAATTATATTTGAATTGGCATTTAGAATAAATAAAAATATCTTGGAATTTAATAGTATATTTTTTTAGGAAAATCACCACAACCCTTTGTATTCATTTCAAATTTTTTCGAGGGTGACAAATTTAATTTTTATGAAAGATTTCAATTTTCCCTAGGGGGTGAAAAACAACCATTCTGATTTATAATTAAAAATAATCCATTCCATCGGATTTAATAGATGACAACATCTTATGATTTTCTAAGTTAATTTTTAGCTTTATATCAATACAAATTCCGTATTTCGTCTCTATATATACTTTTCTATTAGAATTGATAAACATATCTTGGGATTTGATAGTATATTTTTTAGGAAAATTAAAGATTGAGACCACAGGTGGATCTTGTTTATTCATTTCAGATTTTTTCGAGAGTAACAAATTTAATTATTTTAACTTTATATCAAAACAAATACCCTATTTCGTCTCTATATATACTTTTCTATTAGAATTGATAAAAATATCTTGAGATTTGATAGTATATTTTTTTAGGAAAATCAAAGATTGAGACCACAGGGGGGACCCTTTCTATTCATTTCAGATTTTTTCGGGGGTGACAAATTTAATTTTTTTAGGTTTATATCAAAACAAATACTGTATTTCCTCTCTATTTATATACTTTTCTATTAGAATTGATAAAAATATCCTGGGATTTGATAGTATATTTTTTTAGGAAATTCAAAGATTGAGACCACAATATTTTGGTTGCAGTGCTCTATAGCGAGTTTGATACTTTTTAATTGTTTTATTAAATCTTGGTTCGTTAACAATGCAGAGTAAGTGAAAGTTGTGTGAACACACTAGAATATTTTTTTCTTTGACACAGAAAAAGAAAATTAAAAAATAATAAATCATGAGATTATTTATTCTATTCTGTTTTGAAAAAAACAGAAGAAAATCATTTTAAAATATCAAACGTTTTTAATCCCTCTCGATTTGTTTAGTAAATTACAATCTAATGAGGATTTTGTATCGTTCTGTATAAATCACTTTCTGATGTCCATTTTAATTTTATTTCCCTCGAAATGCAGCCTTCCTCTTTTGAACTCTTCTCTCTATACCTATGTTAAAGATACATGATTTACTACTTAAATTCTCTTCTGCTTGAAATGAAAGATAAATATTTATTTTATCCATAGTCATTAATGGAATCCGTGTGATCTGTTTTGCTTTTGATCTCTTTCTCTCTTAAATAAGAGAGAGTCAAATGCCTTGCTTTTTAGAGAATTTTATTTATTTTTTATTTTATCATATTAATTTTTATTGTATAAATATTTTGGTTAGATCAAAGATGAAAATTTACTTTTTCTCAGAGTTTGTTCTTATAATATAATGAAAGCTATTATAGTGATTTTATTTGTTGACGTTCCTTTGAATCGTGTACTGATTATTTTTATTAAATTATTTTTAAATTGAAATAAAAATGTAGAGAAAGGTGTTGTATATATTGATATGTATTTTATAAAAATGAATTGACTCTTAATGATTAAAATTTAGAATTTTTATTTAAATCACACATAATTAATTATAATTATTTATTAAACACGAACGAATAATACAATAATTTTGCGATCGTTCTCAAGTATGAGCACCCACTGCGATATAGGTTAACTGAGTCATTCACGTGTCGGTCAAGCTTATATAGACTCCATGTACAGTCCAGTCAAAAAACCAACACCCTGACGACCTCAGTGCCCCCTGACAGAATTTTTTTAAAAACCTTGAAGTGAAAAAAACATGTAATGCTCAGTCCGACCAGGGGCGCTGAGGTCGTCAGGTGTTGGTTTTTTGACTGGACTGTACATGGAGTCTATATAAGCTTCGACCGACACGTGATTGACTCAGTTAACCTATAATCGGAGTTGGTGCTCATACTTGGAGCATTAAATGTTTTTTAAAACTAGTGAAAACCAAAAAACCAACACCCTGACGACCTCAGTGACCCCTGACAGACTGAGCATTACATGTTTTTAAAAAACCTTGAAGTGAAAAAAACATGTAATGCTCAGTCCATTCAAAACTGAGGTGTTGAGGCCTGACTGGACAACACATGGAACCATATGAAAGCGGCCGAAACGTGATTGGCTCCGCGTTTAACCTATAATCGGGTTAGTGCTCATACTTGAAGTAAGGAAGAATCCTCCGAAACGTCGGTTTGAAAGGAAAGGAGGAAGGATTCCAATAAATTACACCTTATTTTATATGTGTTGATTTTTTCTTTACTCACCACGCTTGGGCTGCCTTCCATTACATTCAATTAAATTTAGAGTAAATTAAAAAAATCTTTGTATTTCAATTTTTTCCTTGTAAAACACCACCAATTCCAACCTAATATAATTTTAATAATGTTTCACTATAAACCAACACCGCGTTCCCTAAATTTGATTATTAAATCTGAGCTGTTATGAATAGTTTTTATTACAACTGAAGGGATAAATTCACCTCGTCGCGAATTAAGCACGAGTTCCAAAAAGCAATCTGGGCGAATGTATTGTCCTTCGCAGTGAAACCAATCTGACACATATAACACATCCAAAAAATGTATTTAAGATTTAATCTTCATCATTAAAATTGATTCTAAATCAAACAAAAATATCATGATTAATGATGTGTGAAATCAACTATTCTACCCTCTTTGTTTGTTCATTCTCGAAAATTCTCATTTGTCATTTCTCTATATGACTTTAAAATATTGCTACTAAGGATGAGATTAGAAAAAAGAACGAACCATATATAACGAGTATCGTTTTGGTCCGCCATTCCTAGAATAATAGAAATTAAGAAATTAATCTTTAATAGCCTGAAACAGGTTTGAACTTGTATTTGTCCAGGTTTGAACAGGTATTTGCCATCCTTGCAATACACCTTAGCTTTAAAGAAAGAGAAATCATTCTATCCGCCCTCTTTTTATATATGGCTATTGCTTCTAAAAGTATCAAAGAAAAATTTTTGACATGAGACGAATTTGAATAAACAATAGAAAATAAATTTTTATTCAAACCTTATTTATTGGTATAAATACAATTTGATGAGAAATTAGATTTTTGAATTTTGGACTCTCTAACTCTTCCCATTAAAAAATTCATTTTATATATGACAAGTTAAATAAAAAAAATATATATATTAAAATAATTGACCCGAACGTTTGAGTATCTTTTTTACTTTATCCAATGCGAAGCATGGGGAAAGTATTTTAATCGGTCTCGTTTGAAAATAAGATGGATTTTTTCAAAAATACAACTCACGGTATAACGAAATATATTAAGAAAGAATTTATATTTAATAGAATATTTCATTATTCGTGTCCATGATTAATAATTAAAGGAATCGTAGGGAGTTGGACAAGACTTTAAATTAAATTAAATACAAGTTTTGATTAAATATGCCATACGTTTCGTTGCTATTTTGCAACTTCTTCAGTGGCTCATTTATTAAACTTATTTGTCAGGATTTTTTACTACGAGAAAAAACATTTCAAACAATATTCTTTTTTCTATCACAATTCATTCAACTCATCAACCAACATAAAATATAAACTTTTAAACAAATTAATTGTTTTTTGTCAAAAAACTAAAAGAATCAAATTGAACAAAGAAATTTTTTTTATTATTATTTTTATTATTTATTTTAAGATGTCATTAAGAAGATTATTATGTACTTAATGACATCTTAAAATAAATAATAAAAATAATAAAAAAAAAATTCTTTGTTCAATTTGATTCTTTTAGTTTTTTGACAAAAAACAATTAATTTGTTTAAAAGTTTATATTTTATGTTGGTTGATGAGTTGAATGAATTGTGATAGAAAAAGAATATTGTTTGAAATGTTTTTTCTCGTAGTAAAATCCTGACAAATAAGTTTAATAAATGAGCCACTGAAGAAGTTGCAAAATAGCAACGAAACGTATGGCATATTTAATCAAAACTTGTATTTAATTTAATTTAAAGTCTTGTCCAACTTCCTACGATTCCTTTAAAAATTTAATAGAATATTTTTACATTGCATATCAGAGTGTCAGCATGTCCCTTCAGGAGCTGAACCCGAGTACTAACACGCTTGCCGGGCTTGTTAGTTCTATCCTCGAGACACAAACACACTCTCAACATAAAATATATGGTATTAAAGAAAAGACGAAATTTTTACTAGTCATTGAATGAAAACTTTTTCATTATAGCAGGATTTTTGATTTTCTGTATTATTTGAACGGGGTAAAAATTTCGGGCTTCTCTTTAATATATTGCATGTCGAGTCAATTATTTTAATATTTTTTTTTATTTAACTTGTCATATATAAAATGAATTTTTGAATGGGAAGAGTTATAGTAAAGAGTCCGAAATTCAAAAATCTAATTTCTCATTAAATTTTATTTATACTATACCTATAAATAAGGTTTGAATAAAAATTAATTTTCTATTGTTTATTCAAATTCCTTTTAAGACAAAATTTTTTCTTTGATATTTTTAGAAGCAATAGCCATATATAAAAAGAGGGCGGATAGAATCTTTCTCTTTCTTTAAAGCTAAGATGTATTTCAGGTGTAAGGTGTAAAATATTCTATTAAAATCTAAGATTTTGGACCTTAAATATAAATTCTTAAAAAAAAAAATGTTTTTTTAAATATATTTTATTATATTTAGAGCGACTTTACCTTCAGCTGTCTTTGATAGCCCGACTATCGACATAATTTATAGAGAGCGTACCAAGTCTTAAAAAAGTTCTGACTTTTTCCTCCAATTTACTATTATTATATTTTCATAAAATAAATGTTCCATTTATCATATTCCAATTAATAAATGACTATGATATTTCCTTCCATTCCCAACATCGCCATCCTAACCCTTTGAATGGGCTCACTAATATTTTCAAAAAATATGCACTCGAATCCTTTTATCAAAATAATAATATAAATTTATTTATAATAGAACACAACATTCAGTATAATTGATATGTAAATTCGGCTTTTTATTAAAAATAATAATAATAATTTTACATGACTAGGCTAATTAATTGATAGTCGATGTATAAATGTTCGCTGGATAGTAGTGGGGATGAATGTTGTCCTGTTTTTAAAAAAGAACCCCCTCTGCTAACTCTTCTCGAATGCACTCTCTCAAAATCGCATGACACATTCGAATTAAATTTATCAATTAAACTGTCAGCCTTTTTCCCGCCCAAGCACCCCTTCAACCACCCCTTTACACTCCAATATTTTCTATTTCATTAAATTAACATAAAAAAAACGGAGAGATTTATGGATAGAATGTATTGCAGATATCGAGGGAGCAGCCAACCATCCAACCCGCTATCGCTCTCTTTGTTGCTCACTTTCATTCTCATTGGAGAATTTATTTTTGATGTGTATTGTTTTTTATTTGTTTACTTTTTTTGTTACGATCCGTTTTCACTGCAGCCACGATAAGCGACAAGAGCGACGATACTAGTCATGAATAAGTACTTTTAGATGTAGTTCCCATTGGACTAACGAAAGACCCATCTTCAGTTCTTCACAAGTAAAATAGCAAAAATGCATTGGTTATTTGTATCTCACTTTGGTAGTGGCGTCCATGGTGAAAATGTTCTTAACCCATCTTTGGTTTCACATATCGATAGGCATACCAAGACTGCAATAGTCTCTGTAGTCTCTGGTTAACATAGTTTTGGTCTGGATCTTGTGGCGGTTGTATTGGTCTCGAGGTAGTAAACCCATCTTTGCCATACCAAGACTGCAATAGTCTCTGAATTGGTCTTAGTCTTGCAAATATAGTTTTGTCTGGGTCTTGTGGTGGTAGTCTTGCTTTGGGTCTCGAGATAGTAGTCTAGGTCTGGGTAGCCTTAACCTTTGTATTTATTGTAAGACTCTTGCACTTTTATTTAAGTTAAAACATTTACTTTATTTATTAACAGGAATAGTAAGGAACTGGACAAAATTAAAAACACAAAGTTTTTCATTAAATGGATCAGGCGTTTCATTAGTTTATTCTGACTTCATCAGTGGCCCATTTTATCACTTTTAATAAAAAACAATTTCACTATAAGACGAAACATTATAAAGTAAAGAAAATTTTAAAAATATAAGTAACTTTTAAAATTTAAAAATATAAAATCTAGGTAGGTGTCAAAAAACACTATTTCTAATAGTGAAATTGTTTTGTGACAAAAAGTGATAAAATGGACCACTGAGGAAGACAGAATCAACTGACGAAACGTCTGATCCATTTAATAAAAAACTTTGTGTTTTCAATTTTGTACAGTTTCCTACAATTCCTGTTACTAATTTACAATGGATGCGAATGATGCAGAATTCACTTTATTATTATTTTTTAAATTATCTTTTAATTCGTAATATTACCATTATCAGCTAAAAAAATTTGTCATTTTATTTCCCTTACTATTACTACTTATTAAGTAATTTCTTTTCTCTTTCAAGTCAATTTAATATCACTCACAACACAGCAATCAAGATAGAAAATTGAAGGAGACAATAAAAAGATGTGTCTTCTGCTGGAATTATAAATTTTATTTATTTATAACGAAACTATAGTCTCGTTATAAATAAATAAAATTTATAATTCCAACTGAAGCATTCACTTTTTGTTGTCTCCTTCAATATATAAAAATTCTGCTACTCTCGGCAAAAACTTTCAATTTAAGATAGAAAATATTTCGGATTTTTTCTTTACAAGATCTAAACTTTATAAATGATCCCAGATACGGCTATCCGTGAGCGATATGACTTTGCTAATGACGTATTGAAGCTCATTGTTACTGGAGTATTGGACCAGAAAAGTTTGGGGGGTTAGCCCTGAGGTGGGCAGCAAAAATGTGCATTATTTCGGGTAATTCAGATTTTTTGTATAATTTAGATACTCTTTTTTAATAGAGGTCGAGGCCATTTACTCTCGTGGAAGAAAGTGTATTGGCATAAAGCGGTGGAGTCCCTCATCCCCCTGGGTATATCCCAAAAGACAATAAACGATTGAACATATAGGGCGATGAGTGGATCTCTCTTAATTTTTACACTTTCGGCAAAAGAAACATATAGAGCGGGTGGCGTATAATTATTTTATTGTAAATACTAAAAAAAAGAAATGTGAAATGAGTCAGGATTAATTAATCCTGGCTCTCTCAGCCACCCGCTACTGAATTTTATTTTATTTGTTCTGAAGCTGAAAGTGTGAAGTTGAAATAAATAATGAGCTTGTAAATATGTATCTATCTTATCTTTGTAAGAGGCGGCTCCTCGGAGGCCCAATAAACAAAATAGAATTATAAAATATAATTATCTTCTTTTTTTTATCATCTCTGTTTTTCAATATTTTTTGCTTAAATGCTCAACTTAGGAGGTTGGGCAAGAACAATTAGGTTGGGCGCTCGCCCAACCCCCCAGTGCTAATTAGAAAAATAGGAAATGAGTTCATGGGAGATGGCTGTCAAACTTTAAACATTATGAAAAATATTCATTTAACAAGGACGCCTGTAGGGTAGGCTAGTACGATCCAGAGGCGTCTTTCGGTTGCATAAATACAGGCGGACAGGTTTCCTTATCCGATTATTTTTTGTTTTAATCTAAATATAACTTGATATGTATTATTTATTTGAACTGGGTTTAAATATTTATTAGTGTTTGTCTGTTTTTGTCTTAAATAAATAATATATAAGCTCGTGACAAAAAGGTTGGATTCAAGACAATTAAATGCTTGTGGAGTAGGAAGTTAATATTCTAAAGAAAATCAAAGGGTTTTTAAGAAACCGATTCACGTGAAAAGCCTTAAATAATAACACAACAAAACAATTAATTAGTATTAAGGCTCAATTTTTATTTTTTTATTTTCAATTATATATATATAAAGGAAAAGTATGTATATATGTTTGTATGATCCAAACGATATGATTGGCCAGTGCATAGCCAATGGCAAAGCGTTAAATTATTAGAACGATTCTGATTGGTCAGATAAGGATCGTGCTTAGCCAATATGTCAAATAAATATTTCCTTATTGTTCAATCAATTTCATTCAGCACATTATTTCAATACTTACAGTATAATTTTAAAATTGCCGAAGGCCCGGTCGTCAGCTAGTTCTTGATAAAAAATAATATTTAAAACAAATATTTATTTTCGAGATGTTTTTAAATTTCCAGGTTGCTCGTAAGCCTCGGAGATCTAGATAGATTAATGAATAATTTTACGAAATTTCCCATTAATCTCAGAGTAGTTGAGAAGGGTAGTTACTAGCTTTCTATTGATAATTGAAGGTTACATGTCCCAGGATTTGCCTTAGGCTTATCAATCTATTTCAGTGAGACTCAAACGCCATGAATAGACCTAGAGTGGGCTTTACTAAGCCAACATACAGGCTCGCAAATGATCATATAACTTGGACTTAGCCTTGGCACATGTTGCTCAATTTCGATGAATAGATGAGAGAACTAATTCTTTTAAAGTTGATAGGCATCCATTTATATCACCATTACAAAAAGTTGTATACCTCAAAAGGTTATTAGGCTCTAATGGAGAAATATATGTTTACTAGTTTTGAATAATAAGAAACTCAATTAACAAATGATCAGGTTTAGATTTTATTTTCGAAAATTTATCATAAATTTTTGGATAAATAAGTTGACGTGTTCTGATTTGACCATCCACTTGACTTTACCATTCAACCCAACCCTAAAATTGTTTATAATCGTGTAGGTGGCGGTTAGTCTTTGCATTTTTATAATTCTGGGGTCCCACTGATTATGTATACAAAATTTGGTTGAGTTTGGTAAATGGCCAAGATTTTCATTTTTTGACCCTCCCTGCCCCCATTTTAAGCGGTTAGTTTTTGCACTTTTAGACTTCTGGGGTCCCACTGATTATGTATACAAAATTTGGTTGAGTTTGCTCAAATGGCCTAGATTTTTAATTTTTAACCCCCTCCACTCCCCTTAATTTTGGCATCGATATGCACCAAAATATAATCAGCACTTAATCTTAATGAACCAAAACTACTTGTGAAATTTGGTTTTGATATTCCCACTAGTTTTTGAGTTAGCTCGTCCACAAAATTTGCGAAGTAACTTACAAACATTTTGACAAAAAAATTATTATCTTGAAAAACATAATTTTTTCGATACTCTGTATGGTAAAGTAAAAATTATATTTTATTAAGAGTGAATGGTGTAGATTCTCGGTGAAACATATTTTAATAAAGTAAAGAAAATTTAAAAAAATTTTAAATTATAAAATTCTAGGTAGGTTTCACAAAAATAAAATACAAGATGCTTATTAGCATGACTCTATATAAAATTTCGGGGTACGAGCTCATCTTCAGGAGTACAAGAATCAATGAGGTTGCTCTCTGCTTGATGCAACAACACCTCTCTTACGCTCGGTTAATTAAATCTTTTCATTTAGGACATTTTAGTATTTTATTGTTTTTATTTAATTAAAAATAGATACAATTTTTCAATTGGTTGTAAAAACAACTCACTGAAGCGTCCTATCTTTATAATATTTTTATTTAAATAAATACGAAAAGAGAGATGTTAAAAAATTCCTTATAATTTTCACACTCAAATGTCCCAATAAGGTGATTATAGAATGTAAAGAGTCTTGTACTGAAAATAATTTTATGGAGGTTCTTTCGCGACAATCCACACAAAAAGTTTTAACCTCGTAACCACTCTATTAATATAAACGGTGCTAAAATTTTAGGTTATATTTTTTGACGTGACTGTACTTCTCACACTAATATATCCTCTTTATGAATGGATCGTTTCCAAGCCATTCATCTTATATCCCCTCCACTAAAAATAATCGCCCAAATATGTTTTTTTTAATCAAAACTACGAGGTAAATAATTTCAATTTTTTTTTTAAGTTACTCCGAATATATTATTCTAACAAATATTAGTTTTTCATCAAGATGGTGAAAAGTTCTTCAATGAAAAAAATAAAATAATTATCATTTTTCCACTCTTTCCTAATCTACCATATGTAAAAAATTTCAATTTTAATTGCAATTATTTCATGTTTGGTGTGATAAATCGTCTTCAAATTTTAACAGTGTGTTTATTATCCTTTTAATGACTTATATTACAAGTTTCGAAGACTTCTTGAATTTGTGCATTTGTGAAAGAACTACCTTAAATCGTAAACTAAATTTTACAAATCTGATTTTCTATAATTCGAGGAAAATTTTTTTAAGCTTTGAATATACATAAATATGTCAGAAGGAATTTCGTCTCTAAGGTTAGGCCAACTTGCCCGAAAAGTAGACTAAGTGTTCGGATTCAACTCCTAAGGTGGTAAACCCTTCTGACATATACTACCATATTCTTTAAGTATCATACTCGATTCCGAGCTTTAATGATTACTATAACACTTATTACCCGCTATTTAGCGGGGGTGTTATGTACATATGATGATGATTATAGATAGATAGATAGATTTTATTTTGCTCTGAGAATGATAATTTCCTGGAACATAACAGAAATAAATTGCATTACATTAAAAATCTGCTTACATAATTCAATTCAACCTAGAGAGTACAAAAACAATTTTATTTAACATTTAAAAAAATAAAAGGAAAACTTATTGAAATTAATTGACAAAAGAAATCAAAATACAAATATATATATCACAAAATGATCTACATGAACAAAATAAATTTTAAAATACAACAACTCAGCCTCACTCCACCCATCAACCAGCCTTTTGCTGACTCATTAATAGATCGAAATACCTTGCTTTAAAAACGCCGAGAGACTTCGCCTCCTTCACACTTGCTGGAATTTTATTCCAGAGATTCGCGGAATAAACAGAAAATGACCTAGCATAGGATGATGTCGTATGTATTGGAATTTGAAGGTCCAGACCATACGCCCGCAAAGCTCTGGAACTTATAGAGGTTTTAAAAAGAAATCTATTAAATAAGTAATCAGGGGACTTGCTCTCAAACAGATTGAATAGAAAAATTTCCAAAATGTAACTCTCTTCTTTGGAAGATTTAACCATCCCAGTTCATTGTAGTAGGGTGTAATATGTTCATCAAGAGGGATATAAAAAATAAACCTAATGCAGCCGTTCATCAATCTTTTAAGCTTAGTATTTGATTCCTGATTTAAACTATTATAAACAAGGGATCAGTAGTCAATCAGAGGAGCGACCAAAGAATTTATAAGAAGTTTTCTGATGGGTACGGGCAGACAATCCTTGGATTTTTTAAATTGATAAAGACATTTAAAAACTTTAATTGATATGCCAACAACATTGTCTCTCCTTGAGAGAGTTTGATCAATACTATATGGAGAGTATCCTTAGCATTGTAATTTTTCTGGGGGAAATTTTTACAGGTGTGGTTTCCCCTATTGCCTTCCCCTGAAGGAATCATATTACCTATAGCCGGTCAAATATTTCCAGCGAGTCGGGCTTGAACCCGCACTAGCTTGATTAGAAGGCATGCTCTTTAACCACTCGGCCAACCTGACTCCTTAATACCATACTATATATGTTTTTCTAGATTAATTTGTAACAACGCTAAGAGAAATTTCTCTAAAAAAATCTCCCTCTTGCCTAGAATCGAACCTACGAACTCTTGAACTAAGGTCATTAGTTTTAACCACTAGACCAATCTGACATTAATATTTATACCATGATTTCAGTTACTAAAACTATAAATTTTTGATTTAGACTTTGTGTCGAGATAATATTGTATTCATTTGAACTCGAATGAAAATGAAAAAACACCAATAGATTTTAAATTAAGAAACATTAAATATGTATTAATTAACGAGGCAAATTTGAAATATAATTGTCAGCTAGGATTTTAAACTGACAGCTCCAATTGATTTTCATTAACCAGGCAAATTTGAAATATAATTTTAATTTGCACTCGAATTTTGAAATAAAAGACTCCAATTCATTTTAAATTAAGAAACATTAAATATATTTTTTGTAATTAATTAAATTAATTGAACCGCGTAAATTTGAATAATTTCCATGATTCAGCCTGCGAATTTTTTGCATTTCATAAATCATTTCATTATTTTTGTTTTGAAAAGGAAAAATGAAATTTAAATTTAAATATATTCATAATTATTCCTCCCTCTCCCCCGCCACTCAAAAATTAAAGAGGCGAAACTTTTAAGAGACGATGTATTTTCGGTAGTTTACGGGTATACATTTGGAGTGTGGTTTTTTAAGAGGAATAAAATTTTTGGACCGAGACGCTGCCTGCCAGGGCACCAGTCCGGAGGGCCGAGCTTCGAGGGCGTGCCGAAGGCACGCACGAAAAGCTCGTATAGATATAGATATCTACCAAGATCTAAGTTTAATCCGACTTCCCTTTTTTCGTATTTATTTAAATTAAATCTTTTCAGTTCAATAAATTTTTCCCGATACGTTTTATGTATTAATTAAGGTAATATAAAAATAAAATAAAAATTTATACATATATTTAAAAAAAAGCTTGGTATAAAATGTATTATTAAAATATTATTCAAAATAAATTTGTTAAGGTCGGTGAAGTTTCCATCCTCTATGCCAATTTGCATTTCGATATTTTGAATACTTTTTGAATTATTCTACTTTAAACATAAACGCACTAATGGCGCATCAACAGATTTATTGATTTTCAATAACGAAAATATCTCTCGTTGAAAATTATTCTAAATAAATCTAAATTAAATACTTAACTGGTACTAAATAGATGCCGATTAATAACTGTAAGCTGAAACATTTATCCTGAAATTAGTCATCACACCCATGACCACGCTGCTTCCCCACAGGTATTCTTGTTCTCTGTTAATATCCGTGATTTATTTAATAAACTCCCATTCATCATCAGCCGTTACGAATATTTATTAGATCCAAACCCTGTTGGCAATTTATGATACACCGAAATAGTCTCTATATAAATATTAGCGTGGTATACATCTAATGGATATTCCGATATACCTAGAGAGAATGAGAAATCGATGGATTAGAGGTTGCCGAATAATTAATTGCCATTTGTTAGGTAATAAAGTAATTCTCTCATTGTGTTTGGTAATTCACATACATATACATTAATTTCCACATAGTTGTTAAGAATTTATAATTCCTTTAAGTCAAAATTGAAGTAGATTTGGCTTTTTATTCAGGTCTAGGCGTTAACATATCACCATTTACAATCACAAAGAGAAACAAAGAGGTTGTCCTCTAGCTTGATGCAAATAAACATACACACATATATATCGAGATGATATATCTGTATATATATTATTTATTTGTTTGAGACTATAGTTTCGAAGACTTGGTCTTCATCATCAGTCTTTCTTCACATGTATAATATCCATGTGATATTGACTCCATGAGAGTCATATATGACCGATATGAAGACTAAGTCTTCGAAACTATAGTCTCAAACAAACAAATAATATATATATACATATATATCATCTCGATATATATGTGTGTATGTTTATTTGCATCAAGCAGAGGACTAACATCTTTGTTTCTCTTTGTGAATCAACAACTCTGCTACTCTCGGCAAAACAAAAACTTTTCAACCATTTAGAATGTCCAAATCCGGGCCTGTTTTGAATAAAGTCCTCGAGAACCTTCAAACATCCTCTTGTCAATGAAATGAACGATTATACAGGGTGGGGCATAAAGATCTACCACATTTTGAAGAGGTATAAAAAATGAAACAAACTGAATATATTTTTGTAAAGAACATAAAATAAATCTCAACCAAATTTTGTATACATATTCTGTGGGCCCCAAAAAGGCTAAGAAATGAAAAAACTAACCACCCAAAATGGGGAGTGTCACAAAATTAAAATTATAGCCCTTTTGATCAAACATAACCAAATTTTGTATACATATTCTGTAGACCCCAAGAAGGCTAGAAATGCAAAAATTAACCAAATTTTTGTATACTTATTTTGGTCGAAGAGCTAGAATTTTCATTTTTGACCCTCTCCCCATTTTGAATGGTTAGTTATTGCATTTCTAGCCTTCTGGGGGTCCACAGAATATGTATATAAAATTTTCTTGAGTTTGGTCGAAAAGCCTAGAATTTTCATTTTTGAGATTATCAATTCGACTGATTTTTTTTTTTTTTTTTTTTTGTATCTATATTACCTGATATTTTCCCCAATTGTGAACGAATTTTTATGATTTTTTTTGCATTGGGTTCAGTATAGTTTCCGAATGGACCCATTTAATCATTCTTTCTGCGTTTGGATCAGTATATCTCCAAGGTAGTCAAGATGCCTAACTATTTATTTATTTATTCATTTTTATGTATGTTCAGCGAGAACTTTTTGCCAGGTTGACCGATTTCTTTATTGGGAAGGGGGTACCTTAGGGGTAATCCCATACTAATTTGGTCAAGTTGTGATGATATTATCAATGACAAAATAACGGAAATATCCAATTCTTATGAGCAAATAATCGAAATTATAATAAATAAAATCTTAAAACATACATTTAAAACTCGAGAGAATTTCTCTATTTATGAATTGAATTTCATTATAATTTTCTGATTCATTCCCTCGACGTTTTCTCTTACGAGATGCATGTTAAATATTATCTTAAGACACTATTATATTAACATCACTAAAAAAGAGAAAATAAAAATAATTTTTTAGAAAAATAAACTGACTTCAAAAAATTGAATTCAACAAATAAATAATAAGAACTCAAAAATCAAATAAAATGCACTAAAAGGTATAAAATAATTATCTAATTTAGTTACAATTAAACGTCGAAATTTTTACCGGAAATCACTTTTTGAAGCCGGTGCCAAACAAACGATGTAAGCGAGCTTATGCGATGTTGTCTTCATTATCCGCCAAACGTATTAAGTAAGGCCCGTCGAGTGCGATTCATAAAATGTACCTATATGTTTGGCACCGACTTCAAAAAGTGATTTCATGTAACAATTTCTACTTTTAATTGTAACTAAATTAGATAATTTTTTTATACCTTTTAGTGGATTTTATTTTATTTTTGAGTTCTTATTATTTTATTTGTTGAATTTAATTATTTTATATGAAGTACTTAAGATTTCTCTTTATTACTTTGTTGTGTTATACTATATATGTATGTACATATTAATTGTTATACTATATATGTATACTATATAATTGTTATACTATATATGTATGTACATATTAATTCTATGTAAGGTATCTATCTAATCGAATACCTAAACATTATGTACTGTAGAAGGGTCTGAAGGGTGAATAATAGACCTCATGATAGGGGTGTTTAACCATGGAATGGCATCCCTTTTGGGGCGACAAATTATCTTTTGAAGAGAGGAGAGACAATAATTGTTCCAATCGGTTAACAACGATCTATTGCTTCCGAATCCTCCATCTTATCTCGCTAACATACGATTCCGATAACAAATCATGACAGGCATTTTAGATTTAGAAAACAATTTAATTATTTCTTTTGTTTTGGTAAAACTAATTAAGGGCCGTCCATAAATTACGTCTCAAGATTTTCAGACCCCCTTCCCCCTGGGTCACATTTTTATTGAGCCCCTTGTATTGTGACGTCACACTATCACTTTTATACCCTATAATTCAATAATTGTAGATTTTTTTTATAAATTAAACTTAACTAAAGGAATTTAATATACCATATTTTAAGTTTAACTTTATTTTTATTCATATAATTTAACACATTATTCACTATTACTATTATTATTGGATTATAAATAAATTTGTATTATTTATAAAAAATATATTTGAAAATTTTTAGCATATTTGACGATCCAAATTGGATACAAAATGGGAGAAAACTCCATACAGGCTGTGTGTTATTCTGATGACGTGATTTTGGTGTCGGACAGCGAGCAAACTCTCTTATCTCAATTCGATCAAATTGCAGAAAGATTAAATATGGAAATATCCATCGAAAAAACAAAATGTATTGTGCTAGCGAAAGAACAGTTTAAGTGTGAAATCAAACTTAAAAATACAACATTAGGAGCCGAGATTTCGGCACACAGAGATCTCAGCCAAGAGGTTAAAACTCAAGTAAAAAAAGGAGCTAAGATAGCTGGATGTCTATATGGTTTGGTCTGGAAAAACAAATATATGCAGCAAAAAGCAAAGTACGAATTTATAAGACCTGCATACGACCAGTGTTGACATATGCAAAAAACTGGGGATCCCAAAACTTAGTTAACTTCAATGCAGGGAAAACTCAGTGTTGCCTTATTTCTAGGCGCATCGACAGAAACCTCCCAAACATATCATTCGACTCAAACTCACTAGAATTCAGGGATATAATTTCAATGCTAGGCGTAACTCTAGTGTCTGACCTTTCATGGAATGACCATATCTCAACCACTGCTAAAGCTGCAGCGCGCAAGCTTGGTCTCCTATTTAGGTCTAGACGCTGTTATACTCCCAGTCAACTTCTTATACTGTATAAGGCTCAAATTCGTCCCTGTCTCGAATATGGCTCTCATCTGTGGAGGGGTGCCTCCAAGCATTCTCTTGCTCCACTGGATGCAATTCAGAAGCGAGCAATTAAACTAATAGGAGACCCGGCTCTAACCAACTCACTCGACTCCCTGGCTCACCGAAGAACCGTTTCTGCCCTTTCCTGTACTACAGATACTATCACGGTGTCTGTTCAATCGAGCTGAAATCAATTATCCCCCCTAATGCCCTCTTTACGAGAAACACGCGAATTTCTAACGCTCAGCACCCCTTCGCTGTCAAATTGGATAAAAGTCGAACAAGCGCTTTCGCCAACTCTTTTATCCCTACGACCTCCAGAGACTGGAACTCGCTCCCTGCCACCATCTTTCCTGCGACTTATAACCTTCAGCTATTTAAGACCCGTATCCACAGATACCTTCGACCCCCGCCCAACCCATTAAACTCTTCTTCTTCTTTTCACGATGGAGGGGTCAACCCAGGCCTTTAGGGGATGCACATTTTTGGTGTAACTCCTTCTCTCATCATTATCATAAAAAAATGCAGCAGAAACTAGAGCATCAACAATTACCACCCAGCAACTTCTCCGAACAACAGAGATTAGAATAATAAGTGCTATACACAGGAAACATTAAGGGATAGAATCCGCAGCAAAGATCTAAGAGAACTAAGAGGAATTCAGGATATAGTGTAATGGATCGATGTGAGAAAGAGAGGATGGGGGACAGAACGAATGACGAATGACCAGCTTGCAAAAATCGCCTAAATGATAAAGGGGCAAATATTTATTGCTCCAAATGTTTGAATTAGAACAAGTCATAGATATTTTGTTAAGGGAGACTGGAGTGGGTTGATGAAATATATTTAAAGAAATTAATGAAAATTTTGAAAAATTTAAGAAATTTTTTAAAATTTAAAATATTATTTTACTTTATAAATCGTAGATAGGCTATTTCGTCACTCAGTCACACATAAAATTTAGAGTACTTCCACTGACACTGTTGAATTTGGGAGAGAAGGAGTTACACCAAAGAGGTGCATCGCCTAAAGTCCCGTATTGGTCCTTCCTTCGCAAAAAGAAGAAGAAGAGGGGATTTTATGGCCTGGGTTGGAGTCGAAGGTATCTGTGGATGCGGGTCTTAAACAACTTAAGGTTGTTATCTGTGGATGCGGGTCTTATACAACTTAAGGTTATAAGTCGCGGAGAAGACGGTACCTGGAAACGAGTTCCATATGGATAAAAGCGCTGGGGACCATACTCTTTATGGTAAAGTATTTCAATGTTTCATGAAAAAACTGTTGTTCCATCTCATGATTTTACTATACACCACCTCACATGGCTCATTTTAGGAACAGATTTTTGCATTCCGTATGGCTTTAAAAGCTATCTGTCCAAAATCTGGTCCACATCCGCAAAAAGCCATAGATTAGCTTATTTTTATTATAATTTAATAGTTTTAGCAGTTTTTCAAATATTTCGAAAACCCGAATCTAAGAACTACTTTTTCACGCATGATTACAACGCTTACTTAGTTCGTATCTTGTATAGTAAAGTGAAAAAATTGAGTTGTTTCTTCCGAAAATAAAATGAAGATTTCTGCTTACGTGCCTGATAGCCCTATTTATTTAATTGTTTTCAATATGAATTTATCACATGAGAAATTACACACGGCTCTGATTGTTCAAAAGTGGTGTACTCTAATACTACTACTATTAATAATTTAAAATTAAACATTCTCTTGCTACCTTGGTTATAATTCAAAAGCGAACCATTAAATTAATAGGAGATTCGGCCTTGGCTAAATAGATAGATAGTTGGGGTGATTAATATCCTGCGGTCTAATGGTCAATAATACCCCCGGTAATGTGCCAGAGTTCATTGGGCTGTTCAACGAGATAAAGCACGGTCATGACTCGATATTCTTTAAGTATTTAAGGCTTTGGGTCAGTTTAGCAAACCAAGTTCCTAAGAACTACACCAAATATTCTCTCCTTTTGCAGATCGCTACTTTAAAGTCTTATTAATTTTCATGATCTACTTTCACGGGTTCTTGATTCTTACCATCTCATAGAACAGCGTTTTTTTTACTTTCACTTTTATAACTTATAGTAAATGAATTAATAACATCGCCTTTCTGGAAATTAATGAACTTTTTAAAGAATTTTAATTTCAATAAAGTCAATTTGACTTTCGATTTTTGAATATTAAGTGAAAGTATACGTTATAAGTAGAGACCGGATTCCTATACAATTTGCATATTTTGTTTGCCACATACGACCCAGGGGATCAATTATCTATCCGAATCATGCATCTAGGATAATGTGGGTTAAATTTTTTACTGCATATTTTTGCATATTTGAAGAATATTACATAAAATTGCATATTTGAAGGATTTTTTGTCAAATATTGCCTACTTCGCACCAAATACAAATTTTTTAAAAGTAAATTTTCGGAGAAAGAATGAAAAAATGAAGAAATATATATCTAAAGTTGCTTTAAATGTGCCCCTATTAGATATGAGGATGTGGAGTGCTCTTTTTCATCGTATAAATCAATTTTAAGTGACCGTAGCTATAATAACCTAAATATATTTTAGAAAAATACTTGTAAAAATAGATTATTCACAATTACAATCAAATTTTAATTATTTTTGAGATCATTTGTTAATTATTTCTTTATTATTATTATTATTTTTTTTAAAGCCTTCGGTAACCATAGCCCATTTTGGCAATTGAGTGTTCATGTGTGTTTGTGAAAGTGTGTGTAAATTAGTGTAGTAATCAGATTATAGCCGGACAAATATTTTGATAATTTTATTAGTTTATTATTTTCACGTCAATAAGAAAAGCTTGTCAATATAAAAAAATAAAAACAATACAATACAATCGTGTTTGTTAAAAAAACTACACCCCCTCCGTATTTTTCGATCACATTTTTGAAACATTATTATATTTATTATGTTGATTTTATTCAAGAGCACCTATTATTTCTTTGAGTTTAAAGATTTTTTAATAATATAATGAGAATTTTGTGAAATTTTTTACTCAATAAAAGTACATATTTGATACTTGGAGTCTATAGCTTACTTTATCATTTTATTTATTTCATAGCACTCCTTCAAATATATAGTCTTATTGTATATCAATTTTAATATTTTAGTGAATAAAAACATTTATTTTGCCATCTTTTGCTGCATATATTTGCATATTTCAACTTATTCTGCATATTACTTGCATATTCCAGCATTTTTAACTGCATACTTTATGACATATTTTGACAGTTTTTACTGCATAAAAATCCGGTCTCTAGTTATAGAGTTCAACATTGCCAATAGAAATAGAATTTAAATTTATGTGGTAATCACAAGAAATCATTTATTATCTATTAGTTTCTTGGTGGGATTGACTATTTTTAATTATTTGTTAGAAGGGTTGTTTTTATCCCCTCGGAAATAGAACCTGAGTTCCAAAATTAGCAATCTGAACCAATTGGCTACCCTTTGAAATGAATCCCTCTGACATATATATCGCGCTAAATATTTCACACAAAGATATAAATTCTCATTTGTAAAATTTCACAGTCTAGTAATTCTAAATTTAAACACAATGCCAAAACAAAGGTGGTTGAGTATTTGGAATTTTGAATTTGATAGAAAGAGTTGAATGTTTTGAATTTGATAGAAAGAGTTGAATGTTCGAGTATTTACTAGAAATTTTCGTTTGGGGTCTTCATGACCGCAAAAAGTAATTGGTCTGTCTTTATTTTTGTGTACGTTATTATGATAACTCAAAAATAGTAAACATGATCGAAATTAAACATAAGTTACTTATTATAACAAAGTTTTGATTTAAATCGACACAACTTTTATTTTAATTGTTTTTTACGGAATTTTCTTAAATATAATTTAGCTCGTAAACTATAAATAAGATACAAATTAGAAACAATGTACACATTAATTTTCCTCAAAATAAAAAATTGTATTAAAATCCTAATTAAATGATTATTTTGGAAAGGGTTGAAATTAAAAAATATTGTTTTTACCATAAGTTTTTTATCATCCCTGGTAAAGTTTTTTATCATCCCAGGCAAAATGATCTCTTTAAAAAGGAATACAGCTTTTTTTTTAATTTAATCCTCTTTTGTGAAGGACACTTAGGGCCGGTTGTATGTCGCAAAGTAAATGCTTTTACCACTAACACAGGGTAGATGGTAAATGTAGGGATTGGAATGGCCAATCAGATGCCAGGCACTGTACCCTGTGTTAGTGGTAAAAAGCATTTACTTTGCGACATACAACCGGCCCTAAGTGATTTTTGTACCTGCATTTTAAAAGTGGCTTAACATAAAATTATGAAAAAAATTCCCCAAATTCCTTCATTATCAACGACAAACAGAAATGAATTTTATACCTCAAGTATTTTTGAAAATATAAGCCGCAGGTTTATTTTTTAAATTTTCAATAGTTCTCTTTCAAACTCATTTTACACATATGTTCTTTATTAACTAAAAATTCATTTTTCTGGGCGAAAAATTCAAATGAAAATGTTTAGAAATCTTGAGAATATGGGTTCGATTCTTGATTAAGTACTCCTATTTTTTTTAATTATTATTATCAATTGCGGTTAGAAAAATGTTTTTTAAATTATATTTGTGGTAAATTATATTTTGAATCAAAAAGAGAAACAAAGAGGTTGTCCTCTGCTTGATGCAAATAAACATACACCCATATATATCGAAATTATATACCTGTATATAAATTATTTATTTATTTGAGACTATAGTTTCGAAGACTTGGTCTTCATCATCAGTCTTTTTTAATTATAAATATTATTTTTCATGGGGTCAATGCCGTGTGGATATTGAAAATTTTCGATCTTTACTTACCTGGGAGCCAGATTAAAATTAAAAAAATATTTAATTTATTTAATTAAAACAGCTAAGTACAGATCAAAAAATTTCAATATCCATACGGTATTGACCCATAAAAATAATATTTATAATTAAAAAAGACTGATGATGAAGACCAAGTCTTCGAAACTATAGTCTCAAATAAATAAATAATTTATATACAGGTATATAATTTCGATATATATGGGTGTATGTTTATTTGCATCAAGCAGAGGACAACCTCTTTGTTTCTCTTTGTGAATCAACAACTCTGCTACTCTCGGCAAAACAAAAACTTTTTAATATATTTTGCATGCCTCTTTCTCAATGAAAAAGATTTAATCTTTAAATACGGTTCCTATAACCAAACAAAATCAAAACCTCACCCATTCAGGTACAAATGTAAAGAAGGAGTCGTAATTAATTTCTCAATGATTTATTTAGCTCGAACTCAAATATATCTGGAAGTCTTTTGAGAGAATTCCCATCAGGCCAGAATATTCCGAGTCTATTAATTGGAGGGTGTAGATAAAATAATTCATCCTCCACTATATAGGTATACCTATATGCGACAGAATAATTTAGTTGACAGTTTTTTGAAACTTCTCACTAATGAAAGTAGTTTTCATTCTAAGTCACGTCTTTCTCTCTATACTAAGTTGTACTTTAAATTAATAAATAGAGAGTCTGAGGATGAATACTAAATTTTCTCAACTAGGTGAAATTATACGGAGAGTATGTATCTCATGATTAACTCACTCTGGAATTTGTTTTTATTTCTTTTGTTAAATCTGCTATTCAAATAAAGAGAATGCAAAAATGAAAAAAAAATAAAATAAAATATATAGCGTGATTTTAGCAGACAATTTTCTATGTAAAATATTTATGAAATTTAATTTACTTTACCCCTCCCATATAGTCAGTGCTTCATAAAAAAATTGGCGCATTTTGAAAATTTCCTATTACTTTTTACAACCCTAATTTTTACTTTTTGTTTGAATTTTAGCGGAGTCTAATTTAATATTTTCTCTCTACATTATAAGTATCGTTTTGGACTAACTACACATTGCACATGGTCATTCCTAGAATAACAGAAATTAAAAAAAATAATCTTCAATAGTCTGAAACAGCTCTGGACTTGTAATTGGCAACAAGTCTGCACTTGTATTTGGCATGCACTGCCTTTCTCTAAAGTAAGAGGGATGATTGTATCTTCGCCCTTTTTAGTCATTTTACTCAGATTCTAATGAAAGAATTTCTTAACCGCTTATTCATTAAATAATAACATCCTTCTTTATAAAAAAATTCGAATTAAATACAATTCTTTCAAAAAATAATCAGTAATAACGCATTTGTAATATCAGCTGTAAATGTTAGATTTTTAAGGGACGTTTAGTAGGGGTAAACCGATTGATTTCTGACTGACTATAGTATAAATATAGTTTTTTCGAACGATGTGCTTGAAATTCCACACCCTCAGGTTTATTTTAAAACGATATAGAGTATGTTGTGTATTACTTGTCCACGTAAAACTATCTCTTTAAAATTAGATAAATTTTCAAACATAGGCTTTAACTTAAATAAACAATTATTTTTATACATGGTGGGTCATAAAGATCTACCACATTTTGAAGAAGTATAAAAAACAAAAAAGTCCGGGGGCAAAAATAAAAATTCTTGCCCTTTTGACCAAACTCAACCAAATTTTGTATACATATTCTGTGGACCCCCAGAAGGCTAGAAATGCAAAAACCAACCAAATTTTGTGTACATAGTTTGGTCGAAAGGGCTAGAATTTTCACCCCCCCCCTTATTTTGGGTATTTAGTTTTTGCATTCATAGTCTTCTGGGGTTCCCCGGAATTATGTATAGGTACACATACAAAATTTGGTTGAGTTTGGTCGAAAGGACTAGAATTTTCATTTTTGACGACTCCTTTTTTCGTCTCATATAATGTTTAAAATACATTTAAAAAAAAATTATTTTATGTTTTTTTCAAAAATACATTCAGTTTTTTTCTAGTTAAAATTTTTCATTTTTTTATACTTCTTGAAAATGTGGTAGATATTTATGCCCCACTCTAATAATTAAATTATTTTTTCTTCAATTAAATGAAACAGTCTACTTTTAAGTTTATTTATTTACTTAAGACTTTATTTATTTATAGAATTAATCTTTAATCTTATTCCTGAAAATTAAATTAAATTTTACTTAAAGATAATTAAGTGTTATTTTTTCTCTCAAATCGTTCCTTGTCTACAGGTATTATAACAAATATAATATATGGCATGAGCGTAAAGTGAGGACTACCCGACAAGCAAGGTATTATACTACATTCGCCTGAATACTCGTGTGAATCACTGCACTCGCCTTAAGGCTTGGGCGCTAAATTCAAACTTATACTCAGGTGAATGCTGAGCTCATATCGCAACTCTCACTTGTCCGATATTCCCCAGTTTACGCCCTTGCCATTCAATATACTATTAACTATTAGTTCTTATTTTTTATTAATCATTTTTAATACAACAGGCGACGCTCAGTATTTTTTTATTCAATTTATCTAATATCTTTTATTGTTTTATTTATTCCAAAAGATTACATATTATTTGGGAAACCATTTTGTTCTCTTGAATTTTTATTTATATAACTGAACAATGTCTAATATTATTATATAAATCCTTTTTAAATGTATGAATTTTTTACGTCTTCTATTTTTTTCGCTTATGCAATTTGAAATATATGCTATCTAGGTCAAAGGATTATAATTTTATTAAAAGAAAAAAAATATTATTTCGAAAATCGCAATTTCTTGCTTGAAATCATATTATTTTCTCTCCTTTTGATTGCGTCCATGAAAAAAAAAATCATTTCACTAAATTAATAACGAGGTCACTTTTGTATTAAATTTTATTAAAATGTATGATGATATTTTTTTTTTTTATTATGCCATTTAATTTTTGTGATATTAGAACCTTTTAAAAAGTCGATTCGGGAGAAAGTCTAATTAAAAAGACTTTGACATCATTGGATTCGAATCATATTATACAGGAAAAAAAAGAAAAAAAAAAAAGAAAAAAACTTATTGACTCTCTTTGGAATTACCCCATGGAGAAAAGGACGCGAACAAATTCGTTTTTCAAAGCTGTTCGTTATTAGGTTGCTAAGCTGAATTAAAATTTCACCAGCGGTTTTGTTCCATCAAGGGAAAAGCTTCAAGATATTATCCCTTTTTTTCTTAAAGTTCAATTTTTTTGAATTTATAATATTAATATGGAAATTCTCAATATCACATAGTTTTAATCGAGGGATCAACCGCGACCTTATAAGCTGTACACCTACTTCCACTTGTACTTTCAAATATTTCCAAGTACTTTCAAAGACGTGTACACCTACTTCCAATCGCGGATCACCCCTCGGTTTTAATTATGATTTTTTTAACCACCTTGTAATTTAATTATACGATCTCAATTTCTAAGTTGTTATTCACCATTGGAACATAGCATTAATAAAGATAAGAGTAAATAAATATTATATTTAATATTGATTTACTATGAGTTAAGGATTCTTGGTCACTTGTTTCACATTAAAATTAAAAAATTAAATGATGTAAAAAATTTTCTTTTTCAATATATATATTTCGGGCTATCATTTCTGTACTTCCTGAAGATGGGTTGATAGCCCGAAATATATAGTATATATATTGAAAAAGAAAAATTTTTACATCTTTTAATTTTTTAATTTTAATGTGAAACAACTGACCAAGAATCATTAACTTATAGTAAATCAATATTAAATATAATATTTATTTACTCTTATCTTTATTTTCTGTACTTCCTGAAGATGGATTGATAGCCTGAAATATATATATTGAAAAAGAAAATTTTTTACATTTTTTAATTTTTTAATTTTAATGTGAAACAAATGACCAAGAATCCTTAACTCATAGTAAATCAATATTAAATATAATATTTATTTACTCTTATCTTTATTAAAGATGTTTCACCTTGCACCAACACCACAAACTCTACTAATTACATAGCATTAACTTTATTTTAATGAAATAGTTATTACAATGAGATACTATGGTTTGGATCAGGGCTGTCTAACCCGTGGCCCAGCACTGCAATGAATGTGGCCTAACATAAAATCATAAACTTCTTTAAAATATTTATATTATTAATGAAAAGATTTAAGTATCTTTTTTGAAATTTTATCAAAAATCAACCCAGGTTAGGTAAATAACCATTATAAAATTGAGAAGTGAATTTAATTTTATTTAGAAACGAATCAAAGATTTTAGTAGAAATATTATTAAATTGCATATCAGAGGGCTTGGGTTCAATTCCTGAGGGGACGAAGCCCTCTGATATGCAATGTAAAAATATTTCTACTAAAATCTTTGCTTCGTTCCTAAATAAAATTAAATTCACTTCTTAACATTTATATTATGGTACTAAATATATTAAAAGAAATTTTCTCTTCGGAGAGAGAAATTTTAATTGATAAATGATGGAAAGGTAGTCCAATGATAGTGAAAAAATTCTCTCGAATAAAATCGATTTATTGAATATTCATTTTTTTCATTCACCGTGTTTCTAAATTTAATATCATACTTATCCAAGAGGGGTGAACCGCGATTGGAATTAGGTGTACACCGTCTTTGGAAATATTTGAAATTACTTTGGAATGCATTAGATAATCTATTGTCTTCTACTTGGAAATGAAAGTAGAAGTGGAAGTAAGTGTACACAATTTTAGGTCGCGGATCACTCCTCGCTTATCCATGTCAGAAAATATAATTTTTTTGAGTGATTTTATTGAGATTTTAAGACGTTGTAATGATAAATCCATACAGTCGTTTTTTAAACTCATAATTTATTAAATCAATAAGATTACATTTTAAAATCCAATAATTGTTTATTACAAATGATTTATATAGTAAAATTAATTAATTTACCCCAGGTTAATTAAGGTAGTTGATTCGTGACAATAATAGCAAAAAGTTAATCGTAGAGTATATAGAACAGACAATAAGGATTCATAATTTATAAGCCCAAAACTTTTTGCTGTTTATGTATGACTACTAGCCAATCCCGTGCTCGTTTGACAAATCTGGCAACATTGTCCGAACTTGAATATTTTTATCATTGAAATGACAGATAAAATACATTATAAAGGTCGATTTATAAAACGAAAAGTTCTTAATAAGCGATTGAAAGCTGTTGCGACAATGGGTGAAGCGAAAAAACGTCAAAAAAAGTATTAAAGTTAACCCACTTTTTAGGTTAAATAAATGCACTGTTGCCAGCTTGTTTTTAGTGTAAATTTTTCATTATACATTTTTAATTATTTATTCATTATTATCTTCGAAACTGTGTTGTAACTATGAATTAAAATTCTCTTAAAAAAATATTAATTATTGTGTAATGTTGGTTTAGTTTTTTAAAACAATGGTAAGAAGAGTTTCTTAATTATAATTAAATATTATGTAAGCTTTCCGATATCCAAGTGCAATGTATAAGAGTCTGAAAAACTCTATCTTTAGAATTTAATATCTCCGGAACTATATTATTAATAAATTTCGTTTAGCCACCAATCGATGCAGAAGTATTTAAATAAAAATCTGTATAAATTTCAAAAAAATCCTATAAAAACCCATATGGTGAAACAACTACCTTAAAATGAAAAAATTCTTATAATAATTTATTTATATTTAAATTTATCGCTAACCGGGTCTAACCAGGAGCGTAAGTATACTGAGCTCAAAAAAGTTTTTATTTTTTCCTCCAATTCAGTTCATTTGGATCATTTATAGACTTAGATCTTGGAAATAAATAATTTAATTTCCAATAAAGACAATTTAATTTCCTAAGTTTTTTTTTTTTTTTTAAGAACCTTTCATCCATATTGGTTGATGGTTTTCTTTTCTCTAAACGAATAGAGCAAGAGAATCGGAAAACCCAAATCTCATCTCTTTAGAGTAAAATTCAATAGAAGGCGAAGCATTTAGTCAATATATACGTATATATATCTAAAGTATAAAGAGATTTAGATTGAAATAGAGATACTGAAGAAAAACGGATAGGGAGAGAGAAAGCGATGAGACTAGAGAAAGTGAACTTGAATGTAATGAGAATAATTCAGCTGGCTGTTTTCCATAGACTAAGACTCGAAAATCGGATTCGGTCAAGATTTTCAATCGGTTAAATACAAACTTCTTTAGAAATCAATTTCCATTTCGAACTCCCCCCAGCACCCTCTAGCCTCTATTCATTCAAATGGATAAGTAAATCTGAAATCAACATAACATAAGAATAAGAGTTACTTTTTGGTTTGCTCAGCTAAATCTTTAAAACATGTTATTTTGGAAAAAAATATCCAAATACACTTCTTGATTACACTTGATGTTTTGCGATATTTAGATATTTACTACTATTCTCAACAATTTTACTAAATTATTTCTCGGTTGTCTGGTAAAATTCGTTAAAAAGTTTCATTTTTACTTTACCATACAGGGTGAAAAAAGTGTTTTTTTTTTGCTTCTTTTTTTCGCTATATCTCAAAAACGGCTGAAACTATTTTGATTAAAAAAATTGGTCAAAACAATGGCATTTCGGTCTACAAAAAAGCTCTAATAAGTGAACATCGAAAAAATTATACCTTTTCGAGATAATAACTGTTTTGTCAAAATGTCTGTTAGTTAGTCTTTCTGTTAGTCTGTTAGACTGTCTGTGCGTTACCAAATTTTTGTGGGCGAGCTAGCTCAAAAACTAGTTTGAATATAGAAACCAAATTTTACACGTAGTTTTTGTGCATTGAGATTAAGAGCTCATTAGATTTTGGAGCATATCGACACAAAATTAAGGGAGGTGGAGGGGGGTTAAAAATTAACCTAATTAGCACGTAGGAGTGTAAAAGTCTATTAGGTGACCTATTGAAGTAGGTTACTTTACCAGGAACCGAAACGATAAAAAAGAAAGACAATAGATTAATTTAATTTAAAAGAGTATGACGTACTATTCTAAGCCGATTAAGATTTTCTCGGAAGATAAGCTAAGAATAGCTTGGACTAATTGTTCTCGAGGGGTATATAAGGTGGAGAGAGGGGCAGGAAGAGTAAGGCGGGAAAATGAGGGGGTTAGATAGGGACAGTGGTTGTTCAGTGGGGTAGGGGAGTAGGGGCAGTGGTAATGCGTGGGGGGAGATAGCGAAAGGTATATAAGTGGGAGAGAAAGGTGGTGATAGGGACAGTGTGCGTGAGTGTCAATGTGTTCGTGTGGGGTCAGCATCCCAGCTCCAGGCACGAGACATTGAGTGTTAAGGTAAGATATCTATCTAATAATCTATTCTTATAATGAAATAACTAAGAAATACTCCAAACAAAGTTTTTTTCGAACAATATAACGTCATCATAATAAGAAATCTATCTTGTTTCGTCCATTTATTTCAATTTCTTCAGCAACTCCTTTTTTTTACATTATTTTATTTTAAATGTTATAAATGAATCTATTTGATAACTTAAATTAAAAATTGTTATCAATAGAATAGAGAGAATAACTAAACAAGTAATCACTTTTTTATAAATCTGATTTGCTGGGAAAGTCGAAATTAAATTGCGAAACTTTCAACTTTGATTAATTCTTGTTTTTGAAAAAATTATTTTCTCCACATCCATATATCATAAATTTATAATTTGGATATTTCAAATTTTTCGTGAAAATCAGAAATTTCTCAAGGCTCTATAGCCATTTTTTCTTTTTTCGACAAAATTTTTTTTTCGAGATATTTCAATTAATATATATTTTTTTAATTCTCTAGGGCCGTCTGATTCTAAATATAATAAAATTTCTATAATTTGGATATTTCAAATTTTTCGAGAAAATAAGAAATTTCACAAGGCTATAAAAATTTTTTTTCGAAAAATTTCAAATGTAATATATTTTTTAAATAGTGTAGAACCTTATGATTCCAAATATACTAAAATTTCTATAATTTGGATATATCAAATTTTTCGTGAAAATCAGAAATTTCACAAAGCCTTGCCATATTTTCGTTTTTTGACAATTTTTTTACGAGATATTTAAAATAAAATATATTTTTTCAATTCTCTATGACCGCCTGAGCCCAAATAAATTGAAATTTCTATAATTTGGATCTTTTAAATTTTTTGTGACAATCAGAAATTTCACAAGTCTATTTTTCAATAGTCTTGGCCTTGCCATTTTTTCGTTTTTCGACAAAATTTTGTTTTCGAGATATTTCAAATAAAATATATTTTTTCAATTCTCTAGGACCACCTCATCCCAAATATACTAAAATTTCTATAATTTGAATATTTCAAATTTTTCGTTAAAATCAGAAATTTCACAAGCATGCCTTGCCATTTTTTCGTTTTTCGACAATTTTTTTCGAGATATTTCAAATAAAATACATTTAGGACCCCCTGATCCCAAATATACTAAAATTTCTATAATTTAGATATTTCATATTTTTAGTGATAATCAGAAATTTCACAAGGCTATAGCCTTGCCATTTTTTCGTTTTTCGACATTATATATAATGTTCAAATGAAAAACAAAAAATTCTACCCAGGATATAAACAAATTCGACACCCTATTTGCAGAGAAAAATTGCCTCATTGCGTGTTATATTTTTATGTAAGACAACATTATGTTTTTCACCCCATTTCTATTATTGTTTTGTTTAAATTGTAAATCTGCTACCTGGTTCATCTATATTAAACTTGATTTCCACCTGGTTTTATTTGGAATAATAAATTCAAATCATAATATTAAAATTTTTATTTAAATTCCCATTGCTCGTTCAAAATATGATATTAGATGGAATGAAAACGTTAGCTAACCCGGTTGGGTATATAATAAAACTTTCTCTAAATAATTTATTATTTTCAATATTTAACGTTTATTCCAGATGAGAGAATTGTTTAGCGGAGCCCGAAGGATTAAATTACATTATTTCGAAAATATTACAATATTATTCTGGCTGAAATGAGTTTGCTTGATTATACATCTAAATTTCAATAGTTAGAAGGGTAATATTTACTCAAATGAAAAATAAAGATTAGATCTGAAGCAGATTTGAAAGATAAAGTACAAATTTCGGAAATTGTTATTGCTATGTGTGCGTTTACATTCTCTATGTATTCTGCCATGTTCACTTTGTTTCAGTTAAATACCTTTTGAGGGCAAAGTCAGTTTATCGGGTTTTATTTGAATCAAGCTGTCTGGATAGCTTAACATGATTAATAAACATTATTCACATTTGAATGATTATATAAATAGATTCATTTACCTTGGAGGCGGATTGAGAAAGGTAAACCTATCGTTATATTGGAAACTAGAAAAAAGTAGCTATTTTTTACACATGAGTTTTTTGACGGGTTATAGTGGTGTGTTCACAAAGAGACTCTTAAGACGTTTAATATGTTTCAGTATGAACCAACATCCCTAAAAGTTATTTTTTAGTACCTTTGCATTAATAAGGTTCAGATTTATAACTCAAATTCTTGACAAAAAATTGCAAAATTGTAAAAACATGCATCTTGAAATGATTTTTACTTTGCTTTCAATTTGGCTTATATTTTAAATATATTTCAGATAGTCAGTCTGAAGTCAAAAATCTGGTAGAACAATACCATTGTATTCCTCTCATTACTTCTGATAATATACTGCCCTGCGGGTTGGGCGTAGAATAGACCCGCAGTATTCCCTGCTTGTCGTAAGAGGCGACTAATAGGGAAAGGGTGGATGGTATTCTTCAGCCTTGATCTGCTACCCGTATAGGGGAAAAACCGAGGGGTGAACCGCGACCTAAAATCATGTACACCTACTTCCACTTTAATTTCCAAGTAGAAGACAATAGATAACAATAGATTATCTAATGAATTCCAAAGTAATTCCAAATAATTCCAAAGATGGTGTACACCTAATTCCAATCGCGGTTCACCCCTCGAGAAAAACTATAAACAAATTAGGAGTGAAGCCTCTTTAGGCGCTTGAAAGCCAAACTTGACCCTTTGGCTGACTCCAGACGTGTTGTTCACATTCCCTCTCAGTTCGAACGAGAGAGGCTATTGGTACTGGCTAGCCTTTAATTCCATAGACAGAGCCAAGGCAAACGAGTTTGGTAATGACCTTAGTAGCTGCACGGCGACTCCTTAAACCTTCTAAAATTTTCCGCCAGGGCAAAAAGGCCATTTTTACTAATCAAAATGAGAGTAGGTGACCTCCTTCGATTAAAAAAAATTATAAAACAATTTAGGAAAGAAAGAATTTTTTATAGATTAAAGGACCGACTGGGATTCTAGACTCAGGACCTAACGTAGTGAAACATAAATAATTAAAAAATTTTATTTTATATTTTATGGAACAAAAATAAGTTGCTCATCCACCCCTCCCATAAAATAAATTTTTAGGAACCCATGCCTTCATATATGGATTTTCTACATTTTTTTTACTGCTAACTTAGAAACAAGAAACCCCAAAATATAATTTGTTGATCGTTTTGAAAATACAAATATTTAACGTTTCAAAACAAACTTTCTACTAGTCTTGTCGAAAAATGACTTTTCTTTACGTTTCAGATATTTCTAATGAAAAATACATAAATAAAAATTAAACTTTACTCGAGATCCCCGTTATAAATGTTTTTGAAGAATATAGATTGAAACTATTAAGATATTATCTAGATGTGTTAAACGTAGAATTACACACAATTTCTCTCTCAGAATCTCTGGGGAAATTCTGTTTTTATCAATTTAAATGTTACATTTTGTCATGTTTCAATTTTTTGTAAAATGATTTATGTACGAAACCGTTTTCCTTTATAAGCATTAAAAATCGTTCAACTTGAAAAATATTTAAGATATCAAAATGTTATTTCTCTATTTGAAATTCGGATGAAATTCTACTATCAACTTCAAATGATATTATAAAAAGATTATTTTATTTGTATGATAGATTGATAAAGAAAGAATTTTCCAGACTCTAGATGTAGATTAATAATGTGTGCGTAAAAATTTGAATTTAACAAATTTAATATTTAATATCAATCAAGTGGGAAATTAATCTTAACACAGGGTGCGGGACCGAAGTTCCCTTATTTATTCATATTATAATATTTTGAGGTAAGAATTTTTTGGAGATCTTGGGGAACACTTTTGGTTTTAAGTGAAAATTAAGTGAATACTAAAGCAATTTTAGTATTTTATTGTGTTTGCAGTTAATATTTGATTAAAAATATAGAATAGGTACATACCTACCTAATTTTCTGTTTTGAAAAATATCAAAAATAAGAACACTTTTACTCACTGAGAGGATCAACTTGGACTTCCATTTATTAATGAAAAGAAATCATTTTCCAACTAGTAAAAAAGCCTAAAAAATGGTGAAAATACATCTTTAAAAAACTAAACAAAATTAAGGGTTGTTTTTTTTTAACAAGGGACAAAATTTTACAAAGGGTGATTTTTTGGTTTCCATAGAAAAATATAATTTCATTTCCATGAAAATTACACATTTATTTAAATGACTATTTTATATGGAGATGAAAAATATAATTTACTTAAAATAACTCGAAAAATCTCTTTTTCACCCTTCGTCAAGGGATAACATTTTACAAAGCTATTTGTAATAAAATTTCATTTTTGCGAACATAAAACTAAAGATTTGAGCATCTTTTTTTTGGAAAATAGTTGCAATGTTTTTCAAAAAATCAGCTCGAGTTAAAAACCAATGTATATATTAAGTGAGAAATAATTTAATTTCTAGGACAAAATCTAGGTTTTAGTAGAAATAATTTTATATTGTCGATATCAGAGAGGATTTATCCCCTCAGGAGTTGAACCTGAGAACTAACATGCTTTCCGGGCAGTCAGCTCAAGAGAGGTTTTTATCTCAAGGGTTGAGCTGACTGCCCAGAAATGTATGTTAGTTCTCAAGTTCAACTCCTGAGGGGATAAATCCTCATATCACAATATAAAAATGTATTTCTACTAAAATTATAGATTTTGTCACTGGAAATAAATTATTTCTTACTTGTTATAATTATATTTAAATAGAAATAAAAAGCATAATTTACTTAAAATGTCTCTCCCCCCCCCCCCAAAAAAAAAATATATTTTTTGCACCTTTCGACAAAGATAAACATTTCTCGATGACTTTCTGTCCCCTTATGAGTAATTGTTTGGCTTTGATAAGAAAATATATTATTTCATTTTCGTGAACATTATACTTTTATAATGCGTTTTTTAAATATACAGATAAAACATAATTTCCATAAAATATCACAAAAAATATTTTTTTCAACAGTGGAGATACTGCAGGGTCTTTATTTACACCATTGGACTAAGATTTCATAATTTGACAAGAATAGGCTGTAATATGCTTTAGTTTACCAGTAAAAAGGTGAACCCTCCACTGAAAATACTATTTTTAAATAATTATATTTTTATTCATTTGAAAATTATCTCTGTACATTTTCCAATAGGAGAAAATTTTTTAATCTCACCTTTGACATTACGCCAATATATTTTCAAACTATAATATTAAAAATTTTAAAGGGTATAGAATAGTAAAATTCAAAATGAATGAGTAGTGATTTTTTTTCTAATTCTTAGGAGATAAAAAGGGAAAAAAAACACTCATTATGAATCTCAGGCGGAAAGGACATTTTTAAGAACAGAAATAAAACTATAATCATTTTTTACCGTCTTATTTAAAAGTGTCCACCGCCAAACTTTGTCAGAAAATGTCTTCTATACTCCTTTTTTCCTGAATTTTTCATTTTTTTGAAGTGGTGAAACATTATGAAAAAAAAATAAAAACTAATTATTTTTTCAAAATCTTGGGTTTGAACGCATTAACGACAAAGCGATAGGGCGACACCTTTAAATAACATGGTAAAAAAAAATTGATAGTTTTATTTCTGTTCATAAGAATCGGCTTTCCATCTGAGATTCATAATGAAAGTGTTTTTTCATCCCTTTTACTTCTAAGAATTGGAAAAAAAATCATCACTCATTAATTTTGAATTTTGCTATTGAAAAAAAGCAAAAAGAGTTTTTTTTTTGAAAATCTCGAAAATCGTTTGAAATAAAGAGCTAAAAATGTATCTGAATTATTTTTACTTAATGTCAAATCGATTCCCCAAGTCCAAATCGTAAAACCCACGGGGGGAGATTTCCCATACAAACCCGGCTATACTTTAAAATTTTGAATATTATAGTTTGAAAATATACTGGCGAAATGTCAACGGGGAGATTATAATTTTTCTCCTATTGGAAAATGTACAGAGATAATTTTCAAATGAATAAAAATATAATTATATAAAAATGGTATTTTCAGTGGAGGGCTCACCATTTTACTGGTAAACTAAAGCATATTACAGCCTATTCTTGTCATTTTATGAAATCTTAGTCCAGTGAAATAAATAACGACCCTACTTCACTGTTAAAAAAAAATTTTGGGGGATATTTTATGAAAAATATATTTTTTATCTTTATATTTAAAATACGCATTATAAAAGTATAATGCTCACGGAAATCAAATAATATTTTCTTATCTAAGCAGAACAATTACTCATAGGGGACGAAACCATCGAAAATGTTTACCTCTTGACGAGGGGGCAAACATATTTTTTTGGGAAGGGGGAGATATTTTAAGAAAATTATGTTTTTTATTTCTATTTAAATCAAATTAAAATAATAGAGAAATAATTTAATTTCCAGGACAAATGATTTTAAATTTATTGAACCAATTATTTTACATGAATTAATGTATACATTGTATTTGAGCTTCGACTTTGGAGATTACTTCTCCACCATCGACTGTCCTTGATCATCTTTTTAGTCCTTTTTTTTAATAAGAGGAAAAAACTAATTAAATAAAAAAAACCTCTTTTCCGATAATATTTATTCCCCATTCACCTCTATTCCCCAACTATGATTTTTTTTTTATAAATTTTATTAAACCAATTATTTTACATTAATTAATGTATACATTGTATTTTTTTGCTTCGATTCCGGAGATTACTTCTCCACCATCGAGTGTCCTTATTCATCTTTAGTCCTTGTTTTTAATAAGAGGAAAAATCTAATTAGATAAAAAAAAACCTTTTGCGATAATTATTTCAATTCCATTATTCCCCAATCAAGTCGATTGGTTTCACCCATCAATTCTCCTTCCTCTCACCAACTATGATTTTAGTAGAAATATTTTATTTATATTTTATTTTATTTTATTCGATATACGGGAGTTATCCCAGTTACAATATACATTTTTATACAATAAATTAACAATTTAACAAAACTAAAATACTAATTTATAGTCTTAATTATTTTTATAAAGAAAAGTTTGCGGAATTTAACATAATGTAATTTATTTATTTTTATTATATTTATATTATTTCATTTCAAACCAGATTAGTTTTATTAAACCAATTACTTTACATGAATTAATGTATACATTGTATTTTAGCTTCGACTCCGAAGATTATTTCTCCACGATCGACTGTCCTTGATCATCTTTTTAGTCCTTGTTGTTTAATAAGAGGAAAAAACTAATTAAAGAAAAAACCTCTTTTCGAAAATTATTTCAATTCCATTATCTGTCCCATTCAATCGAGACCCGTGAACCAGATTCAATTATATATTATTTCATTTATTATTAAACCAATTATTTTACATTAATTAATGTATACATTGTATTTTTAGCTTCGATTCCGGAGATTACTTCTCCACCATCGAGTGTCCTTATTCATCTTTAGTCCTTGTTTTTAATAAGAGGAAAAATCTAATTAGATAAAAAAACCTCTTTTCCGATAATTATTTCAATTCCATTATTCCCCAATCAAGTCGATTGGTCTCTCCCGCCCCCATCTGCCTTTCATATATTTTTTCATTTAAATTGATAGGTCAACAATTATTTTTATAAAGAAATGATTGCGGAATTTCAACAGAACAAAATTCACATTAATAGATATATACAAGTGTAGCTAATATAAAGCATGTAATAATATAATACAATCTATTAGACATTTAATCGTAGTGTGAGCAATATCTTTTGATATCCCTCACACTCACATGAAAAGAAGTCTAATTGTGAGGAGTTTGCCTTTAGCATCACTCTAGCCCTGTATTTTTTGAATAATTAGTATATACAAATGGGGATAAAAAGGTTTCTACAATGCGACTGTAATATTGCAATATCAGAGAGGATTCATCTCCTCAGGAGTTGAACCTGATCTCTCTTTATGTACGATAAGTACTAATACAATATTTTAATGTTAACAATGTTTTTATGTATTATTAAAATAAGAATTTATTCTTTTGAAAATATCCCGTCACTTTTTCGAAATTGCTTTTTTTTCTCAGAGAACTTATGTTTGGAAACCACTTGAATGGATTGAAATAAAGATGTCATATGGAACTGAAGTGAGTTTATATATATATATTTCTTTTGGTATTAAAAATCCACAAACCTACTCTAGTTCACTTTTAAAGTTGAACTTCAAGAAATCCGGTAAACTTGACATTTAAGCCAAAAAGCTTGAGCCACAAGATCAATGTTCGCACCCCAACCCCTTCTTGATCTCTTTCACTTTCTCTCTCTCTCCCACTTTCTCTCTTTCTGTTTCGAGAGAGAGAGAGAGAGAAAGCTCGTTGCTGTTGTTTGAGCTCCACTTTACACAAACGGCTGTTAGATCAACATGATAAATTAGAAAATTGTCGTTTCTCTTAAGTGGCCGATTAAAATAATTAATGATATGTCTCGTTTTTTCCCCCACTTGCATTTTTAACTTGAAAGCCGCGGATTTTATTTGAACTTCTCTTTACTAGCTGCTATATACATATATGCTTTCAAAAATAACGAGACTTTTTCTAAAATAGAAAAAAAAAACACACAGAGGCAATAAATACTTTTTAGAATCTTTTCATTTTATGCAAAATACACCCTTTTCGTAATTTGCACGAACGAGCAATGCATTTCATGATTTATTTGTCTTCTTTTGAAAGATGCAGATTAGAGCGGAAACTTCAGAATTTTTGATTTTATTTTTTGTGACTGGTTATTGGGTACTTGGACTTGAAATTAGCAGTTAAATCTTCAAAATGTTGCTGCGTTTCGCAGTATATTTTTTTATTTCCTCAGGAAATTTTTAAACTTAACCTTCTCATAATAAGTAATATATGGGGCATTCCACGCCAAATCGGACGGTTTGAAAATTTTTAATTTTTGATTTCCTTAATTTTTGGACATTTTTTAGTAGCAATCAAAAAACTCTTCCTGGTAAATTTTGAAATATTTTTGATATATTTGAAAATTTGTGAAATTTTAAAAGCACTTTCAATAAATACTTTACATTTTAAGTTATATACAATTTAAAATTTGCGGAGCTTTTTAACGTTAACAAATATATGAAAGCTATATTCCAGATTTTCTATTTCAATCACTTTAGCTATCTTTTTGAAAAATACTTTGATTTTATGAGGTTAAAAGTGAATTAATTTACATAGTACTCGTCCCATGACTTTCATTTAAAATCTATAAATTGCATTAAAAAAATTAATCTTTAAAGATGAACTAAAAGATGTTTGGACAAAAGTATTTGCTTTATTGAAGTTCAATTGAATATTCTCTCTCTCTACTCTAACGAGTATCGTTTTGGTCCGGGTGCAAAGGGCTATTCCTAGAATAATAGAAATTAAGAATAATGCTTTAAAGAATTTGGTGTCGGTTCTAGGTGAAACATTTTAATAGATAATAGTAAAAGTATATTTTTCTAGGTGGGTTTCACAAATAAAACATATATTTGTTTTATTTACATGAGGCTTAATAAAACATATATTTGTTTTATTTGTGAAACCCAATAAAACATATATTTTGTTTTATTTGTGAAACCCAATAAAATATATATTTGTTTTATTTGTAAAACCCACCTAGAAAAATATATTTTTACTTATTATCTAGAAATTAAAAATTAATCTCTAATAGTCTGAAACAGGTATGAACTTGTCGTATTTGGCATCCACACAATGAACCTTTAAAGAAAGAGAGATCGTATTCTATCCACCGGAGCGAACAGCAGTGTACTTTCCTTCCCGCCAATTTAATTTTCATTGACTTTTTATGAACAAAAATTTTGTCAATCTCAAGAGTAGGTGAAATGAAAGAAATCAGCAAGCAACAGTAGAATCGAGTTTCATTTCAAGAATCATCGTTACTTTTCATATAGATTTTTAAACAATTTTTCCTACCCGAGAATAGATCAATGAATATATTTTTTTAATCTGTATAAGTTGAGCTGGCGTTGAAGCAACATTATAGCGACCCAATTGGAGCCTTGAAATCAAGCGTTAAGCATTGATTTTCTTAAAATTTTTAAAATTTGTATCCGGGTACCAGGAGCGAACAGCAGTGTACTTTCCTTCCCGCCAATTTAATTTTCATTGACTTTTTATGAACAAAAATTTTGTCAATCTCAAGAGTAGGTGAAATGAAAGAAATCAGCAAACAACAGTAGAATCGAGTTTCATTTCAAGAATCATCGTTACTTTTCATATAGATTTTTAAACAATTTTTCCTACCCGAGAATAGATCAATGAATATATTTTTTTAATCTGTATAAGTTGAGCTGGCGTTGAAGCAACATTATAGCGACCCAATTGGAGCCTTGAAATCAAGCGTTAAGCGTTGATTTTTTTAAAATTTTTAAAATTTGTATCCGGGTACCAGGAGCAGGAGTGTACTTTCCTTACCGCCAATTTAATTTTCATTGACTTTTTATGAACAAAAATTTTGTCAATCTCAAGAGTAGGTGAAATGAAAGAAATCAGCAAGCAACAGTAGAATCGAGTTTCATTTCAAGAATCATCGTTACTTTTCATATGGATTTTTAAACAATTTTTCCTACCCGAGAATAGATCAATGAATATATTTTTTTAATCTGTATAAGTTGAGCTGGCGTTGAAGCAACATTATAGCGACCCAATTGGAGCCTTGAAATCAAGCGTTAAGAATTGATTTTCTTAAAATTTTTAAAATTTGTATCCGGGTACCAGGAGCGAACAGCAGTGTACTTTCCTTCCCGCCAATTTAATTTTCATTGACTTTTTATGAACAAAAATTTTGTCAATCTCAAGAGTAGGTGAAATGAAAGAAATCAACAAGCAACAGTAGAATCGAGTTTCATTTCAAGAATCATCGTTACTTTTCATATGGATTTTTAAACAATTTTTCCTACCCGAGAATAGATCAATGAATATATTTTTTTAATCTGTATAAGTTGAGCTGGCGTTGAAGCAACATTATAGCGACCCAATTGGAGCCTTGAAATCAAGCGTTAAGCATTGATTTTCTTAAAATTTTTAAAATTTGTATCCGGGTACCAGGAGCGAACAGCAGTGTACTTTCCTTCCCGCCAATTTAATTTTCATTGACTTTTTATGAACAAAAATTTTGTCAATCTCAAGAGTAGGTGAAATGAAAGAAATCAGCAAACAACAGTAGAATCGAGTTTCATTTCAAGAATCATCGTTACTTTTCATATAGATTTTTAAACAATTTTTCCTACCCGAGAATAGATCAATGAATATATTTTTTAATCTGTATAAGTTGAGCTGGCGTTGAAGCAACATTATAGCGACCCAATTGGAGCCTTGAAATCAAGCGTTAAGCGTTGATTTTTTTAAAATTTTTAAAATTTGTATCCGGGTACCAGGAGCAGGAGTGTACTTTCCTTACCGCCAATTTAATTTTCATTGACTTTTTATGAACAAAAATTTTGTCAATCTCAAGAGTAGGTGAAATGAAAGAAATCAGCAAGCAACAGTAGAATCGAGTTTCATTTC
>JALMQS010000585.1:50175-79583 GCA_024734495.1 Forficula auricularia | reverse complement strand
TAGAAAAAAGTAAAATACCTACTAAGCTAATAAAATTTTCCAATTTTTTTTTTATTTCAGAAAATCTGTGGCTTTGAATTTACCAGGCAACTAAATCAAATGATCAAGGATACGACCCTTTCAGCTGATCTGACTAATCAATTTAACACGAATATAATTAATGGAAATATTGAATTGGAAATTGATTTTTCTATTCAAGTTTTACGAGTGAGTATTTTTTAAATATAAAATTTATAAATATTTTAGCTAATTCTATTTTATTAAAATTATTTTAATTTTTCAAGGGTTTTACTTGGCCTATACGAACGCCGATTCCCTCTTTGGCTCTCCCACATCAATTGACAACATGTATTCAAAAGGTAAATTTCTATCTTAATTAATATTTCAACAAAATTTATTGATTTATTTATTTAATTTTAATTCTTTTAAATTTTAGTTTGAAGACTTCTATAAAGGACAATTTAGTGGCAGAAAACTCACTTGGTTGCATCATTTATCTCAAGGTAGATACCTCTATCTGTTTTATTTTTTGTTTTATACCATATATTTATTCTTTTTATTATTATTAATTATTTTTTTCTAATTTTAGGTCAAATCCATCTTACATATCTGGACAAACCCTATCTCATTACAATGCCTACTTTTCAAATGGCAATACTACTTCTTTTTGAAAATGACCAATCTTTAACAGGCAAGGATGTTCAGGTTACATTACAACTTAATTCTGATCAATTTTCGAAAAATGTTGGATAATTAATACAAAGAAAAAAGTTACAATATATTTTTGTATTTTTCTAATGACTTAATGTGATTTTACCAATATATTTTTTATACTATACGCAATCTTGTAAATTTTCTATTTATTTATATTGTAAACATTAGCTTCAAGGCCCGCCTTCGGCCTTGGACCCCCACGTGGCTGTTTTATTGATGTTTTATACACGTGTAAAGAACACTTTCATATATCAACTCTTGTGAATTAATTGTAATAGATTGATGAAGAGGACAAAGTATATCTCTTTATGAATTAATTTAAAAAATTTATTTTTCCAGCAGAAGACAATATTTTATTGTTCCCTTCTGCTACTCAATTATTCGGCAAAAAGAACCTTTCAACTTAAATTAAAATAAAGTTTTTGTCTTGTAAAAATTCAATAAATAAGGTAAAAATCGTCATTTGGGGAGAATTATCCAATTAAAAAATTAAAAATAATAAACTTTTAAAGTTTATTATTAGATTATAGAAAATTTAGGTTTAATTAGGCTCAAAATAGGTTTTTAATAATATCAATAGGCTGAAATTTCCTAGATTTCAAAACAATATAACAATGGGTTTTCAAATGATTTTGTTTTCTTTAAAGAATTCTACGGGCTAATTGAATTTTGGTTTTAATCTTTAAAATATATTTTTAAAGAAATTCCAAAATCTAATTAATTCCTTTCAGTATTAGTTAGTTAGTATAGTTTCAATAATCCTTTATAATTAACTTTGAAATAAATAAATAATATTGAAATGAATGAATGAGCTCGAATACAAAACCCAAAAGGCTAGTTCAAATATTTTTCATCTATATATATAATCAAAAGCTTGGCTGAAACTTTTTTATTTTTTTCTACCCTATTAAAGACGGTTTTCAGAATTTTTTTCAAATTTTTTCACTCAACCCAAAAGAAGTTAGGAATTTTTGAAAAAATAGCTTTTTTTAAATAACCATAACTTTTTCAAAAATTTAGTTATCATGACGATTTTTTTTTAATTTTTGGTTTTAAATGTACTTTAAAAAAATAGATAGTTTTCTTAAATATTTGTTGAATTAAATTCTTCTTCAACGATAATGTGGTTAGAGCTATTGAGAATGAATGACACTCAAAAATCTGACAAACAGGGCCGCCAACACATGTTTAGTTTGCTAGTTTAGTTCTTTTATTGTTTGGCAAGCTATATTGGCTAACCTGAATGTTTTTTAGTTTTTCCTGAATTTTCCAATTTTCCGGGCAACTTTTCCAATTTTTTTTTTGCATATTAACCTGAATTGGACTATTACGAACATTTAAAAAAAAATTAGCCAAATCGGTCCAGGCATTTGAGTGATCTGCGCTTACAAAGAAACAGAAATTCATTTTTATTATATAGATATCATAAATCTACAACTTTTTAAAAAGTGTGTAGTAGAGCATCCTGTACCAAGTATGCTAGTCGAGTTACCTAAGGTATTAAAGAGAAAGTAATTAGTGATTTTTTTAATCAAATCTATTCCTACACCCATTTCGCCTTCTAAAAATTATTATCAAGTGATTGCGATGTAAGAAGCACAATGTGATATTATGGAACAGTTATGTATTAGGGTAACGTCAAATCATTTTGTTTAATGATTTAATAACTCAATAACTACTCCAGAATAAAATAAATTAAAAATAACTTATTAGGAATATTTAATTTTAGCCTAAACTTTTCGGCTTTTAAACAGTGATATATTATTAATAAACAAGGACAGCTGATTCGAGCACCCATCAAGACTTTGGGAATTATCTTTCACCGTATGATATCAAATTAAAGGCATCTCGTCAAGATTATGTTGGGTATCAGCGATATCAATAGTATCTAATAAAAAAAAAACTTCGATGGGAGACACTATTTTTCTATAAACGAATTTAACAAAACATCTTATTGATAAGGCAAAATGACTGAGAGTGAAGATATAACTTTAAGTTTCTTGGCTTGAGCAACGCTGCTTTAAGGGAAATTCGCTGTGACCTATAAGATATTACCCTTTAAAGAATTGCAGAGAACTATCGATTTCACTTTATTTATTAATTAATCACATGATAAATGAAAAGAGAAGATAATTATCATTATCTTAATTCAATTTTAGTAATGATTTTATCAGGGTATAATTAATAACTTTTTATTTAATCAAAATTTTTTAGCCATCATTTTTTTTATTTTCATTCAAATTTTTTTTTATAACATTAAAAAATTTCCTATAATTGAAATTTCACTTTTATAAAACTGAAGTTTTTAGAAAAAAATGCACTGAATATAGGATTTTTTGAATTTCTTAAATTCAATAACAACTTTATCTTGGAATTTATAAATGAAGTCTTAATTTGACAAGCAATTAATTATTAATAAAAGCAAGAGATCCCTTCATTTATCAAGATTTTTTCTTAAATGTTACTTAATACCATACATAGTTAACATATTTCAGTCATAAATCTTTATAAAGTATGTTTATGAAAACCCAAATACCTCAAAGATATCAGAATCTTATATTTATTTAAAAAATATACGTAAATATGTTGTCAGCGTAAAAAGGAATGCTAGATATGGATTATAATTATTGATTAAAGTGAATAATTAGTCAAGATTATAAATGACACCTGTCGAAAGTGCGAATTATTAATAGATGTATGTAGAAACATTGAAGTAACAAGTAGCTATAAATAAATAATACTAATTCCAATTGTGCATTTATTATTTATTTACATATAGCTTAAGTGAACATGATTTATTCTTTTTAATTATTAAATATAAATTCTTCATACGGCAAGCAACATTTCATAATGAATGATGAATAAAACAAAGCAGTTTTTTTAATTCAATTGATGCTTAAATTAAATATTTCGGAAACTTTACACTCTTACTTCTTCAGTGCACGGTGGAGCAAATTACATTAGCTGTAATTTAGTTTACAATTGTTTTTGTTATTATATGATTATAAGTGAAGTACTATATTTTAAAATTTTCTTAATAGTAAATTCAATTTTTTTTTTTATATATAAAGATTATATTCTAATTTTATTAACTATTTAAATAAATAATGAAAGGAATTAATTAAAAATAGTCAAAAATAGATTTAAATTCACAAAACATACTATTTATTTATTTTCAAGCTTGAGTTGTTTACCAAAAAAGAATTTAGTCTTTTTGATTTTAAGTCGATTCTTCCACATTTTCAGTAGAAGGTTGCCATTAATAGTCAAAACATCAAAAATGGAATGCAATAAGGTTATTCCTCTAGTATTAGATAAGAATCGATCGTTATTTTTGATTTTAAGTCGATCCTCCATGTCTTCAGCATTGGTTACCAATAATAATCGAAGAGTCAAAAATCTAATGTAGAATTGTTATTCCTCAAGTATTAGATGAGAATCGATGGCTATTTTTTATTTTAAGTCGATTCCTCGATGTCTTCAGCAATGGTTACTAATAATAACCGAAACGTCAAAAGTCCAATGTAGAATGGTTATTCCTCGACTATTAAATGAGAATCGATCATTATTTTTGAATTAAAGTCAACATGAACTGCAAATTGCAAGTGATATCTGATTGATAATAAAGGAATAAACATATTAATATTTCAAATGAATTTGGATAAAGTTTAGCAATGATCCGTTGCAGTCGATTTCTTCTTCTTCTTTTCACAATCCAGGGTCTTATCCTGGATCTTCCTGCTGCAACTCCTTGGATCAATATCATTAAAATAATATATATGACCAACTCTCTGTTAATCTCAACAAAAAAACTTTATATAAATTTTATATTAGATTATTTTTTTCTCTTTGTAACAACTATATATCAAAAATAGAATTGTCACCTGTCATGTAATTGGTAGTCCTAGACTATAAGAACTTGGGTTATTATATTTGAAACTGTACTGTAAGAAAAAGTGAAACAATCTCAACATCAAATATTATATTCTTAATTAAATTAGGGAACGAAGAAAAGATTTTTTATATTATAGAAAAAAGGATCAGCCGGGATTCGAACCAGGGATCTTCGCATGTGCGCTGCGACGCCTTTATAAGAGGTTTAGCTCTTATCCTCTTGGCCACCGATCCCTGAACCCAAGCTGATACTCAATGTCTATATGAATTATGGAATTTCATTTTTATTTAATCTTTTAATCTCTTCCTCGTTCATTTTTCGCAGCTTTTGTAGTCGGCTTGACAATTAATTCTGAATTTTTCTTGTGTTGTACTAGTTTAAGATGTCCTCGTCTATCCAACGTCCCACATCAACAACTCTTGTTTGTTTTCTTCAGAAGTAGTAGTTTCAAAATGATTTTTTGAACTATCCAAAAGATAGCAAGTGAGATAATATTGAAAAGTTAAATTCTAGCAGAGTTCTCGGAACGAAAATATATCTCGATATGCGGGCTGCGTATAAACAGGCGCTTGGGAGAATGAATTTATGAGGCTATTATTATCTATTACCGCGACATCAGAGCAACACAATCGTTTTTTCATTGAAGGAATCCTCAAAATGTTTTGTAAGATCTTGAGGACCTTACTTTTTTCCTAGGTGCTATTTCAATCATGAACTACCGATGTGAAAACATCATTTTACTTTTGCTGATTCTGGCTCTACCCCGAAATCTTGCTTGAGGAAGGCTAGCTTTCGGTGGAATCATCATGGTCAGGGATCACTGGCCTATATAAATATCAAAAATTGGCAAAAAACTGATCGAGGTGGTTTTTGACCTCCTCATTTGAGGTGAAGGTTTTACCGTCTAAAAAATTTTGGAGTGACCGGAACAAATAATAATCCGATGGTGCCAGGTCTGGAGAATATGGTGGGTGTGGCATTGTATCCCATTCAAGCTGTAAAAGCTTTTAGCGAGTGACCAAACTTGTGTGAGGTCTCGCGTTGTCTTGGTGAAACACTACACCTTTCCTGTTGATTAGTTCTGGCCTTTTCTGTTGAAGTGCATCATTCAGTTTGTCCAGCTGATGACAGTAGACTTCCGAATTAATCGTTGTGTTATCCGGTAAAAGCTCAAAAAAAAACGATTCCTTTAAAATCCCACCAAACAGAGAGCATCACCTTTTTGTGGTGAATATCGGTTTTGTAAATGGTTTGAGCCGGTTCATCATTTTTGCTCCATGACCTCTTGCGTTTGACGTTGTTGTATACAACCCATTTTTCGTCCCCAGTGATGATGCGCTTCGAAAACGGATCATTTTCGTGACGTTTGAGAAGCGAATCGCAGACGTCCATGCGGCGACACAGATTTCTCTCTGTGAGAACATGGGGAACCCATACATCGAGCTTCTAGGTTAATCCCAGGACTTTCAAGTGGTCATAAACTGTTGAATTTGATAAATTTAACTTCAATCCGATCTCACGGGTTGTTATTCGCCGGTTCGCATCAACTAATGCCTTTATCGCGTCTTTATCAGCTTCAACTGGCCTTCCCGAACGTGGTGCATCTTCGACATCAAAATTGCCGGATCGAAATTTAGCGAACCAGTTCTGGCACCGGCGTACTGTCAACACACCTTCTCCATACACATCGGTCAATTTCTTTCTGGCTTGAACAGCATTTTTACCCTTTCTGTAGTAAAACAGTAAGATATGTCGAAAATGCTGCTTATCGCTCTCCATATTTAAAAGGGCACCAACCAAAAACTACTGCATAGAATTAATTACAATTTTTCACACACAAGCCTTGCTATATGAGCTCTTAAAACATATAAAAATTATACGGCTTAAGTGTGAAGTTGGGCGCAAAAAAATACAATTAAATCCTCTGTCTGGAAAAAACGAAATTACTTTCCTAACAACCTTATATTATCTATAAGAAATATATTAAAAATGTATTACATTAGTTACTGATGTTTGTTTGCGCGTGTGTGTGTGTTTATGTTAACTTCATTTTTGACAGTATTTAATTAATAATTTAGTGAATGTTTTATTTTTTTAGCATAATACTTTAAGTAAAATGAAGATTTATCATAAAAAAATTGTGAATCAAAGCTAAATAACTATTTAATTTACATAATCAATGTTATTTTCACTAACTAAACTATAAACTTTGGTTAAAGTATAAAATTAAAATAAACTATGTTTATAAATAGAAAGAACCCCAAGAGAAATGACAATTAAATTAATACCTTATCCGTGTTGTAAAATATTATAAGTCGAGAACTTGGTTGTAGGCTCTACTCAAGAGATTGTTGATTTGAGCTAGTAGTTTACACAGGTCGGCTTTTTATTACTTATTCAATAATTATGTATAGATTATATAGGTAGATATGTAGATTTAATTATTTAAATTATTTAATAATTAATTGATTCAATGTGTATCTTTACAAATGAGTGCATAGATGTCTTTTTGTTTCAACGATTCATGACTAACTATAGAGATAAAAGTAAAGAGAAATGGATGATTTCCTTTTGACGAGTCATATTCAATTTAAAATAAATAGAAAATACTGGTGGAAAAGTTTCCACTAGTAGAATAATTACTATGGGCGTGAAAAGATGTATTGTTTTCCAACTTAGAAACAAAAGTATCATTTAAATCAATTCAATTTTAAATCATATAAAAATAAAGGTTTTAGATTGAAACACAGTTTAAAGGAGTTTTCAAGATAAGAAATTTAAATTAAAGAAGAAAAAAAATCTCTAAGAAGATGAATAAAATATTAAAATATAAACTCACTAGGGAAAAAAATCAAAACCGCCCCAAGCAGTTAGGCAATTTATGAACCGCACAAAGACACAAAAGAGAGGCGCTAAATTAAGTTTTAAAATGTGAATATCTCAGATTAACTTGAGATAAGCACACCATTTAATAATAAACTGGTTTGTAAGTCTCACTTTATTCTAAAATAAATCAATTTTGTATTATTTTTACAATAAAAACTCCGACGAGAATTTTTAGTTGTCTCTTTTATTATATTCAACAAATAATAAACCAAATAAAAATAAATAACTACTCTAACAGAATTTCAATCTGGACATTAAGGAGTATATTAAAATTTGATGCTAATTAAATAAATAGAGGAAAAATTGAAAACTTGGTCAGGACTCAGTTCTCTTCAAATTTTGGTAGTTGGAAATTTTTTTTGCCAGTGAATGAATGATTTGATCCAGAAAACATAGATTTAGAACAAATGTGAAGCTTATTAATAGCTGCTTATGTCTTGAATTTCAGCAAATTAACTAAACCGTTCAAATGTTCGATTATAAAAAATCAATTTTTTTTTCTAAATTTTTCAACCTGAAGTTCTGAAACTAAAAAACCCAAATTCAAATCAGCTATTAGTTTCGGAAATAAAAAAAAACATAATATCACTAGAAGAAACCTTTTAAAACTTCTGTTGCAGAGATATCATGGCTATTAGAAATCAGACACACAGAAAAATTATTCTTAAAAAAGCTATATGTGACCTTCTCCGAGAAAAGGGACCTAGTGTGTGAAAATGAAGTTTTGGGAAAAACGCATTTAAAGTTTCATAACGCATTATCACTCTGAACACACCCTCAGTTGGGAGATGCGATTTGGTATGGTTAGTTATGATTGGGTGCCGACTTTGGTGACGTCATGCCTATGTGGTGACGTATTTTTTGTAAAAATAACTATAAGAAAGGAAAAGAATAAAGTGACGCTTCAGTCTTGTGCCAACTGTATAACGAGTGTTATCAATATCTCAAAAGTTGTTTCGCAATTTTGGTTCTTTTGTAATTTTGTTACTAAGCTGATGTTAATTTGAAGCAATTTTTATAATCTTATTCTACACCCTTTTAGGTACCAGAATCCACTCTTAAGTTCAAACCCGTTTTTTGACACACTAGGTCCCTTTTCTCGGAGAAGGTCACATATATAAATAACTATTTGAAGCAAAATCTTTTTGCCTCGTCATATTGCTTTTGCCATTATTAAATTTCTATTTGCCTAGTTATTAATATAAATTAATAAGTTGTTGTAGGAAAATAAGGACAATAGCTTATGCAAATAATTTTTATTTTTTGCCAACGTTTCGTCAACTTTATTGACTTCCTCATGGCTCAAACAAATTAAATTCTTTGCATATTTGTCATCATATTTGAAATCAATCTGTTCGATGAATGGCTTTATGTGTTTGCTAAGAATGAATATTGGTAGAATGACAAATATGCAAAGAAGTTAATTTGTTTGAGCCCTGAGGAGGTCAATAAAGTTGACGAAACGTTGGCAAAAATAAAAATTGTTTGCATAAGCTATTGTTCTTATTTCCCTACAACAGCTTATTAATTTAAATGATGGATATAAATAATCAAAATAGTTATTAATATACTTTTTTTACATTTAACTTTGATTCTGAATTATTTTTACTTTATCCATAAATGCAGATTTGGGTAAAGTATTTTATCATCGTTCTCGTGGCAAGCGCGATTTCAGAGTATTCAGGTAAAGACTACGGAACCCATGGTTTTAACCAAAGTCACAAATTCTAGTATACAATCATAAATTTTAGGACATGACGTATTTGCCACTACATGGGGTCTCGTCCAGTGGTCAAAAAGTGCGATATTTTCATTTAGTCAGTGGGGATGTTTTTTATCCGTCGACGATTTTTTCCACACCGTTCAACCGATTAAAACGAAATTGAAAACCGACCATTACTTTAACAAAATGTAACGCTGATTAGTTTTTGGTACACATCGACCCACAAACATTAGTATTTTACTCCAGAACTTTTTTAGTTTTTTTCTAATTATCTTGAAAATGACAACCAAATTTGATCGAATTTAAAATTTTATTTAAGTACATTTAGTACCTCAAAAAATGTTATATAAAGTTTTTAGGAAAAAATACATTTTAAAGTACTTAACTCTAAAGGTCAGGGTCGAGGCCATCACACTCTCGTGGAATGGAGTGTGGTGGCATAAAGCGGTGTGGCCCCTCATCGCCCTGGGTATATCGCAAAAAACAATAAAACAATTTGACATATAGGGCGATGAGGGGATCTCTCCTTAATTTTTACACTTTCAGCAGAAGAACATATAGAGCGGGTGGCGTATGATTATTAATTGTAAATACAAAAAAAAAAGAAATGTGAAATGTGAGTCAGGATTAATCCTGGCTCTCTCATCCACCCGCTCTGAATCTGAATTTATTTGTTCTGGAAGCTGAAGGTGTAATGAACTTTATATTGTAAGCTGAAGGTGTAACTTTATCTTTGTAAGAGGCGGCCCGCTCCTCGGAGGCCCAATAAACAAAATTTAAATAAAGTTTGGCAACGTCCGTTGCAGTTTATTTTATTTTTATAAAAAAAATGAATTTTTTTTCCAATGCCTAATATAGGTAATAAAATGGACCTTTGGTTTCCTATAATTTGTGACTGTATCTGTTTTTAACATACCTAAATATTAGTAACTATTACTTAAATTTATAAACATCGACTAAATGAATACTTTTTTATTTAAAGGACTTTCATACATGAATCTTGAATAGCTTATTATTACCCGGCGTCTTTAAGTATGTTATTATTAGCTAGTTATTTAGAAAATAATACTTAAAATCATTTGCTAAAGAAAATGTTTTGTCTGAAATTACAAATGCCAATAATATTTAAGCTCTTTTTGATCTGTGGGGAACGGAATTACAAATTTCGAGTGTAGGGGGTGAGGGTGGGGTTCGAGGGCTGGGGGTCCAGGGGGCTTGCCCCTGGCTAGCAAGAGGGACTCCGAAGGGGGGCCTTGCAGCTAGTCTTCTATAAATTTATAAATCTTTATTCCTAAATTTTAAAACAAAAATTGTAACTTTTTCCTGAACACATAATCATTCATGCCTCCGGTTAAAACAAATTTTTATATATGTATCTATAGTATGTATTTTAGTTGAACCTAATAATAAATTTAAAAATAATAATCTTTATTAAACTATCTACCTAAAATTCTAAACGGAAGCAAATTAAACACCTGCCTCTCTCCCTGTGGTCGACAATTCACGTTTTATTAATATTGTAAATTTATATATTTTATGCACGTTTTTTGTATTGATGCAATAATTTGTTCTATAATCTAATTGTGTAAAAAAAAATCGAGAAAAATCGATGAATGCATTATTTGTGTCCAATATTTATCCTCCTTCTCCCTCCATGGAAAATGTTTTGCTAACTCCCATGTATCTATCTGCTTATTTCAATCTGGCCTAAAACATTGATGAGTTTTTCAACAAACTATTTTTCCCGATAATTACTTTTTTTGAAAAATCAATTTCTTTTAGAGTATAACGCTATAACGAAGTTAATTATATATCGCTTCTATATAAATGGTAGAAGGCAATATGAGTAACAACTGTTCTACTGATAATTTCATTTAGTGCATCAGGATCATCAGACACAATGTTCAAAGCACAATACTAAGACTAAAACTTTCAAATAGAAATGGGGCAGGGGAGAATGAAATAACCCCATTTGAATTAATTAAGAATTTATAGCCATTTAAGCCTGTTTTGAATAATTAAATTTCACTAATAGAGATAGACAACAACCGCCGACGCTTTTGATGTCAAATTAAATTAAATTTGCTAAAAAAAATTCTTAAGCCCTTGTTCAACCTTTCCACGTGGTTTGATCGGCTGTGGTCTGTCTGTACGGATGGTGATGAGCTTTTGGCACTTAGGCCACTTGATGTATCTACTGTAGAGTGGGTGTAGTCTATCTGCAAGTTCAGTTATAATATGGAGCTTAAACAAGTTCTCAACAAATGATTAAAAACAAATTGAAGGGGAAAAACAATATTGGATGCAACCAATTTAAGGGATATAGACTTCGTGTATTACGCATGGATGCCCAATTTATTACTCTATATAATCGTATATTCCAAGCTAAGAGAATGGGTAACTAACTTTAAATATTTTAGAAGGTCTATAAAATCTATAAAATAATGCTACATAACATGTAATTTAAAAACATTAATCAATTGATATTGTTACTAAATTCTTTATTTTTCATCTTCTAAGTTGTTGTCTTGCTGTGAAGGCTCTGCTTTGTTTCATCATTTCCTATCTGCAGGGTCATCAGACATATGATATCTGCTTCTTGTTTGATAATAATTAGCGCAAGCCACCTCACCTGTGTTTAGATAATTTCGGCGGTCTTGGGCCTTTAATTTCCAAAGCCGTCGCCTTCTTCTCCACCAACTATCTACAGACAGTACATGAATGAACCATCTTAACCTTGAATTACACTATGTAAGTTTTATTCAAGTTTTGAAAGAAATGTAGTCAACTTGCACTTAAAATGATAACTAAAGTTTTTAGGCAAGCCAAGCTGCAAGTTTTGAAATAGTCCACTTGGATTCAACTCCACTTAAGTGAAAACTTGTATTAGTATAATTCAGGCTTTAGGTGTCTTGCTCATTTCATGCATGAATGATGAAACACTCAAATTCTAATCATTATGTTGGGTAGTATAGTCTGATTATTTACAGAAGTCGTCTTAATAACTACGGGCTTGAATTTCTTGCTTATGTCACTAGTCAACACTTCACATATCTACTAACAATTAGAACATGTATTTACGAAATCTAATATACGAGTATCTTAAAACAAAAAAACGAATATGTGATGAACTCCATACTGCCATGGCTTATCCCGATTTTTCTCTAATTCTGTACCATTCTCTCAACCCCTCATAAGGGCTCGAATTAATCGAATGTCCCGAGTCTTGAGGCGAGGTGGAAGTATTGCACTTATAATATTCCTTTGCGAATTACATTATTTATTTGATTTACCCTCATAATTATTAAATAATTATTAGAAAGTAACCCCGCTAATATAGTTTTTTTTTTATTTATTTAATATCACCGGGAACAAAGCCCATTTAGACATCACATAAGTAGAGTGTTAGTAGGGTTAGTGAGGGGGCCGAGTTTTCAGCCGGTAGAAATTTTTATTTGCCAGCTAGGATCGAACCCCGGACCTCCACTTCAACATCGTCATAATCGATCGATGCCGAAGCGAAGCCAGTGCGTTAGCTGACTGAGCTACCAGACTCCCTGCTAATATAAATTAGTTAAACGTTAACGAATAATAATAATCATCATTAAACAAAAAAATTGAATATGTATAATCACAACGTTACTAAAAAAATTTTTAAAAATTTTGTAGCTTTCAAATCAATTTTTCAAGAAAATGAACCACCAGTCTCTATAGAAATTATTAAAAGAATTTAATATTAGAAAATCAATATTTCTTTATGATAGAGGACTAAATCCAATTTAATATTTTCATGTCAAGGGTTATAGAGGTTTTAGGTATCAATATTCTTCTACTATATTGATATTGTTATCTTTTTTTATAAAAGTTGAGAGAGAATCTTTCATCATCCAGACTTTGATCAATAAAAATATTATGAAAAGCTTCTTATATTTTATTTGTTTGTGAATTCTGGTCGTTAACTTGAAACGGTGAAAATAGGGTCAAAGTCCTTGAAAAATAAACCTCTTCGGAGAAGATTTATAGGCAAACTGAATTTAAGTGGTGAGGGTTGCCGTCACTTCTATAGGTGTGCACCCCGGTCGGGTGAGCCATTCGTTGCACTTGGCGGATCCGATGAGTTCCGATAGCTCTCCAGCCTATGATATATAGTAAATACAAAAACAAAAGGGAACGAGAATATAAATATTTATTATTATTTATTTTACGACTGAACTTTAGGGAAAGTAAATGAGAGAAGCCCGGGTTGGGAGGGAAACTTAATCGATTTCGGATTTGATAGCATTTGTATTTTTTCAATTGTTTCTTCTTTTTATTACTTCAAATGTTTGTCTAACTGTGGTAGTAATTTACTTTTTATTATTGAGGATACGGGAAATGGAATGAATTTGAATGTCATTCAAACGAATGATGAACGACATATTGACCAACATTGGGGTTAGTAGACAAATACCAGATTGAAAGAAATATTGACGTAAACGTAGAATGGCTATGCTGTTTTGGTGGAATCAGATATATGAAAAAAGATTTTTTTATTTTACTAGCTGCAAGGCACACCCCCTGGACCCCCAGCCCTCGTACCCCCCCCCAAACCCACCCAGCACCCCCCCCCCGCACCATGCCCAACCCCCGCCCCCACACCACCACCCTTCTGGGGTCAAAATATCAAACGTTATATAGCTAAAAACGTAAGTTAGAAGACATCTGATGTAAATATAAAATTTCATAATAATCCCTTCAGTCGTTTGTACGTGAATCGTGAGCAACTTTTCGGAAACCACTGAAACAGACAGACATACAGACATACACACAGTCAGGAATTTTGTTGAGGGTGTTTTCGTTCATAACTTTGCTTGAAACGTGTGCAACCAAAATTTGGCGTGATTTGGAGCAACAGACAGTACAGAAAAAACCTTAATTTTATATATATAGATTAATATTATTGATTGGAGACTATAGATGGCGTCAGCAATAAAGACTATTCACATCAGAAGAAAACAAAAGAGAAGTAATGCCACACCATTCGTATATTCACTAGATTTTAACCACTAGAGGTCAAAAATTAGAATATTATAATAATTCACATTTCTTTAAATAGTGTCAGATTAGATTCAAATCGTTTGAAAAGAGATGTTTTAATCTAACTCCATTTCTTTCAACTTGTCCTGGAAAGAATTTATTTATTCTTTAAGGGGCGAGGGAAATCATTCTGCCACACCCTCTATTAGAGAATAAGATGGTTTAGTATTAGTAATGAAGCTGTTGAAGCTTTATTTTTGTAATTAATTTGATTAAAATTTTAATTTTAATTAAATGAATTTATCTTTAAAGGACATCATAGATATTAGTTGAAATATTTTTACATTGCATATCAGAGAGGTTCGTCCCCTTAGGAATCGAACCCAAGAGCTAACTAAGCTTGCCGGGCCAGTAGCCAAACCCTTAAGACCAATTTACTACTGGCCCGGCAAGCTTAGTTAGCGCTTGGGTTCGATTCCTAAGGGACGAACCTCTCTGATATGCAATGTAAAGGTGTTTCAACTAATATCTATGATGTCCTTTAAAGATAAATTCATTTAATAAAATTATATACTGGGTTGATTTTTGAAATAATTTCCATCTTTTTTCAAAAAAAGACACCCAAAAAGATACTTAAATCTTTGTTTTCACTTTAATTTTAATGTTACTTAGAGAAAGTGGTGTAGGTTTTAAGTGAAACATGATATTAGTTTATAAAGTAAAGGGTGTGTAGTTATGAAATAAAACTCAAAGAGGTTTATACAAACTCAATATATTTCGGATTATTAGTCCATCATTAGGAGTTTACAGGTTCAAATAGTATTAGTTTTAACCTGTAAACTCCTGATGATGGACTAATAATCCGAAATATATTGAGTTTGTATAAACCTCTTTGAGTTTTATTTCATTCACTGTGAAACTACACACCCTTTACTTTATTAATTAAATTTTAATGGTTTAGTATTCTTAAAAATATTTACAATTAATCTGTCCAGCCGGTCATACTTCTAGAACTTTAGTTGCTATATCTTGCGGACCTTAGACATACCATTAAAGACACATAAAAATCCCTGGATGAAATTCAGAAGAGTCATAAGATTTTTAGATTGCCGATCGTTACTCTCACTTGACTCGCTCTATCTCATCAAAAAACGTTACCGCTCTTTCCCTCTTTAATAGATGCTGTATGGCATTTACCCTTATGAGATATAATCAAAAATTTATTCCCCTTTTCTAAAAAAAAGCTTGGTTTACATGTAGTACGTGATTTACTGATTCCTAACACCTCCGTCATGGTCAAATTAGCGAAATGTCAAACTAGCTCATTGGCCAATATGCTTATCCCATTCTTTTAGGGTCTTATACTCTGTAATTGCCTCCTTTTTTCCCCAAGTTGCGCAATCACAATCCTTGAAGACCGTTGTTTACAGATACCCTTCACCTCCACATTTTCTCTTGATCTTCTCTTCTCTTTGGTAATGAAAATGGTGGTTGAGATTACATCTTCTCGTCGCACATCTTGCAATTGACTACAAATAATAAAGAAAACCTTCTTTCTCTGTGAACCCCTAAAGATGGGCATAGCCCGAAATATATATAGAGTCATGCTATCAAGCATCTTGTCTTTTATTTTTTTTATGAAACCTACCTAGAATTTAAAATTTTTTACATTTTCTTTACTTTATTTAAATATGTTTCACCAAGAACCCACACCATTCTGCCTTAACAAAATTTTAGGTAGATAATCGGATCAAACTTTGTTTTTAGCACTAAATGACTGTTCTAGTTGTCTTAGGTAGGTATTCTAGAGTGCACAGGAGTCAAATGAATGAAATACCGTGACTATTTATTAATTATCAACAGATAATAACTACATTGGTTTAAATCAGAGGTCGGGGAATTTTGATTTTCCATTACCCCAAAATATTTTTGCCTAGGTCGCTGTTACCCCTACATTCTGAAAAGCAAAAAAATGCCAGGGAAATGTATATTATTTATTGAATTAATTAGAATTTACATTAAAACTATCTGTAAGTAAATAAAAATTGTAAACATTAACATAATTCAAACGCTTTTAAGTTTTAGAAAAATGATGTTGTTTCATTTTCGCTAAAATGACTTCAAAATTAGGAATTTTTGACGTGAGCGCAATTTGAATATAGTGCTCGGCTATCAAAGTAAAAATACTATAATAGTTTATAAAATAGAAAATTTTAAAAATGTCCTTATTACTCCCGATAGTTTCATTGTTACCCCATTTGGGGTAATTTACCCCGGTTCCCCGACGGCTGGTTTAAATAACTCAATAATGATTATAATTTAGATAATATCTCTTCCTTATTTTAAAACTTTATCGGAAATTTTTGTCACATTTTATCATTCCTTTAATTTAAAACATAATGGCGTGTATAAGATAAAAATTCACTAGCTAGAAACCTCTCCAGTCGTTAAATTCTTTCAAAACTTTTGTATAAGTTTTGATAAACTACGTATATACCAGTATAGTGGAAATAATATTTCATCCAATCAGCCAGTCAGTCATTGAGTCTTCCGATATCAAGAAAGATTTAAGTAAAAGCCGATTCTGTCAGTCATTGATCTGTTAAGCCTTCCAATGACGAAAAAAGAATAAACGATTAGCTAGCTCATTCTGCCACCTTCTTCGCGTTCTTATCTCAAATTTAAGAGCACGCTAACTTGTCTAAGTTGCAAATTAAACATGAAAATAAAATTAATCGCCGCTAAAAATTATTATACATTGATAAAACTTGTTTTTTATAACTCATGAAATGTGAATGTGAAATGATTAATTATTTTTAAAAAAATTGCATCGTTATTTATTCTATTTTTTATCTAAAATAATGGAAAAAAATCAAAATAAAATAATAATGTTTATTACGCGGAGAACGGATTAAAAAAAACTACATGTCAACAGCAGGAAAAAAAATACTTCGGTCATGTTTTATTATAAAAAGAAAAAAATGAATATTTCTAAACTATGTTCAACTTTTTTCTCTTGTATGTTTATTTTAATAATTTGGATTTTTGAAAAGAGTGAAAAAGAATTATGGGTCGACATCTGCCTGAGCACACCATTAAATATAGCCCGAAGGAGGAGAGGAGCTGTAAATCTGTGGGGTTTTGATGGTTGCATATATTCCAGGCTGCAAAATAAATATATTTACAAGCGTTCAAATTTATCTTCGGTTAAACAATTATATTTTTTACAAATATGTTGTCCATTTTTGCCTTTTCTTTTTAATTATTATTAATCACATACTACTAAAGGGCATTGTGCCTGTGTCTCTCTCTACCTATATCCGTTTTCCCAAGCTTTGTCCGTTCCCCTAAATATAATATATAAAATAATCAAATAAGTACTAAACTTTTTACTCTACGGCAAATCCCGTTAGAGGCAAATTGGTAGAGGATGTAATTTTTGACATTTTAGTTTAAAGAATTTTTGAAAATAATAACAGGAAATGGGGAAAGGGTTAAAAAATGAAAATTATAGGTCGTTGAAACAACACAACCAAATTTTGTATACCTACTTATTCTGTGGGCCCCCAGAAGACTATAAATAAAAAAACTAATCACCTGAAATGGGGGGGGGGTCAAAAAATAAAAATTCTAGCACTTTGGACCAAACTCAACCAAATTTTGTATACATATTCTGTGGGCCTCTAGAGAGCTAGAAATGGGCTGGAGAGTGAGCGGAGGGGTTTGGTGTGGTGGAGAGTGATTCGAGGTGGAGGAGAGGGTTTGGTGGGAGGGGGTCCTGAGATCGAAACCCCTTGACTAACAAGAAGGCGGTCGTCGCAAGCTAGTATAATATAATAAGAAATGGTTAAATGTCTCGAATTTCAAAAATCCTAATCTTTTTGATGGTATAACTCAAGATAACCGGTTACTAAACAAACATTAATTAATATTAATTTAAAAAGAAAAGATACTTCGCCATGCTTCATATGATCATATGATAAGCTAAAACAAAATGCTCTATCACGGATGGAAGTTCGATATTTTTAGTTAAATATTGAAGGAGCTAGACCGTTTTGATTCGTGTGCAGGACCTAGAGGCTCAATTTTGAGACCTTTAATATTTACTTTACATATAAATATATTCATTATAAATAGTTGACTAAAGGGTAAAATTTCAAACTGAATGACCCATATCGAAATTAGAAATTTTTTTGAAATATTCTAGTTTATTCAGTCGTATTTTGGCTTCTGAATCTACCATAAAACCATTTTAATAGTTATTATATTCTTGGTAGTTCTTTCGTGGGTCCATTCTTTGTTACATTAGATCTTATTACAATAGATGACTAAACAGGAAGATTTTACGGATTGAATCCACCCATGGCGAAATTAAGCAATTTGTTGAATTCCCTAGTTCATTCATGACGTTTCAACTTTTCAGGGGATGATAATATATATAGTTCGAGTCGATGAATTTATTTAAGTCAATTTGATTGCCATGAGGCTTTCTTTACTAAAAAAATTTCAAGACAGTATTATAAAAAAACTTCATTTGTGTCTTACGTAAGGGAGTAGGAAATTTGGCAAAGAAATTTCTTAATTTGAATTAAAATTTCCCATATGTATGTTGTGTGCTGGCTTGGGTTGAACTACCTTTAGTCTTTTTGTTAAATCAAGCAATATTTAACAGAGAAATTGTTTTTCTAAAGTAAGTTTAAATTCTTATATTAAAAATTAATATATCAAAATCTTATTTTTATTTTTTTTTTATTTTTGAGTTTCGTATACGCTTGCCAGTCTCAGGAGGGTACTCAGGAGAGCTATGGAACTCACTCCATATATTATTCCTCGAAATCATCTACCTGATAAAATTTTACTTAGAGAAAGTGGTGTAGGTTTCAGGGGAAACATGATATTAATTAATAAAGTAAAGGGTGTGTAGTTTCACAGGGAATGAAATAAACCTCTTTGAGTGAAACTACACACCCTTTACTTTATTAATTTCCTGATAAAAGATATTAATTTGAATCCACGAAAATCGAATTTATAATATAGGTATTTTTATTTATAATCGAAGGGAGGAATGCGGTTGCATGAAATCAGTCTATGAACTAAATACTATATATGCGATGATAGGTATTTATTTGCAACGAAATTTTCTCTGGAGAGAGACGGACTGGTAGAAATTTTAATTGAATGTAATGGAAGGCAGCCCAGGGGTAGTGAGGAAAGAAAAAATTAACACATATCAAATAACGTGTGATTTATTGGAATCCTTCCTCCTTTCCTTTTAAACCGACGTTTCGGAGGATTTTTCCCTCCTTCTTCAGGGTTTCAAAGGGTCAGAAGAAGGAAACATTTTATTTGTTTCATTCATTGACCCTTTGAAACCCTGAAGAAGGAGGAAGAATCCTCCGAAGCGTCGGTTTGAGGAAAGGAGGAAGGATTCCAATAAGTCACACCTTATTTGATATGTGTTAATTTTCTTTCCTCACTACTCCTGGGCTGCCTTCCATTACCTTCAATAGGTATTTATTTTATAAAAAAATTTATCAAATTTGTTGTAATATAAAATATTTTTAGTATAAGTTAAAATCTAAATTTACATCTCTTTTATGCAATATGCCTGGAAATGGGAGTTTTTGATTACTTCTAGTTCTATTGTTAATTTAATTTTTGAATTTAGCAAAAAAAAAAAGTTTACTATTTGAACTAGTTTATTCAATTTTATATTTAAATATATAATTTCACAATACATCGAATTGCACTCGAGATGAAAATTTTTAAATAAATTTCAAGTGAAAAATGATGAATTGCGGAATTGTAAATTGGAGAAATATCTGATGTGATTTCATCTATATAGATATAGAAATGTAAGAGTAAAAAGCAGAGAAAGCAAATAAATGATTACTAGCTGTGGCCCCGAAACGCAGGACTCAAATATTCTTGTATTAAAGAAGAAATACTACGGGGATCAGACAAACCCTCGCAATCATCTAAAATGGAATGCATTTAAGTAAGCTCAGCTGGTTTATCTAATCTATCCTGAAGAAGAAAAAAAGATTTCCTATTATTCATTTCTTCTCTACTCATTCAAATGAAGAAATATCCTTCAATAGGATTGAGATTGTATAATAAAAACTTTTCGATGTGTATAGATAAAAAAAAATATTAAAATAAATTAAAGTAATATAGACAGATGTCTAAAATGACAATTTTATTAAGAAAAAAGAAATTCATTTGTAACAATTTTATTATAAAGAAGTTTATACATATGACTAGTAATTAGTTTAAATGCCAATTCGTTTATCCCTATGACATCTAGAGACTTGAACTCTCTTCCTCCGATCGTCTTCTCAGCAACATAAATATAACCTTCAATCTTTCAAGACCCTCATCCACAGATACATTTAAGTCCTACTCAATCCCTAAATCTCTTCTTATTTTCAAGATACAAGGATCCACCGTGGACTACAGAGGTTGTACCTTTTTGGTGCAACTTCTTCTTATATCAATATCATTATAAAAAAAAAATACTGATAGAATCTAATAATTTTTAAAAGGTCTTAACCTGAAATTTTCTTAAGGGTTGGGGATGAGGGGATATCACCTCCACTTTCTCTTGGAAATGACAAGAATTTTAAATTGTGCATCCTTTAAAATTAGTAAACCTATTTAAAGTGAAATCAATGAGGTTGTCCTCCGTTTGATGAAAATAAACTTAAACTTATCTACACAAAATATAAATATGGGAATATACGAATATGCAATTTATTTGTTTGAGACTATAGTTTCGAAGTTAAAATGGAACAGTCTAGTCTTGTCTTGCTTTTACTAGACAATATAAAAACATTTGTGTCTAGAACATTAATTAAAACATGCTATTAATTATATTTATAAGTTTTACATTTAGGTTCAAATTTTCAAATGCCCCTCCTTTAAAGGAAACATTTTTAGATTGGCAAATTCTGCTCCCCAAAGTACGATATGATTTCGGAGGGTAGGTCCGATCGCTTCTTGAACACGTATATATAATCACAGATTTTTATTTTTAATATTAAATTACATTATGTGGCTTGTTAATAAAAATTTTTTTATTTCACAACTCATCATTTCTCTGTAGTAAATTTCTGTCCCCTAAAAAAATGCTTGGCGATTTCACATACATTATATATTCTGTTTAGCATTTAAGTTTGAAACTTTCTTACTAGTAATGAAATTTTCCCTTTGCTCTGGTTGAGGTACCTGCCTATAACTTTAATGACCCTTTTGCTTTTGGATGCAGATCATATTACAAAAATAAAACTAATATTCTAAACTAAAAACTCTGTTTGTATGTTCAAGTGCAAGCTTACTGAAGGTTGCCTAATTTATTTAGATTTATGTATATAAAAGTCACTAAATTACTATGTATAAATAGAAAAAAAAATTATTCCGGTACTTAAAGTGACTTTAAAACTAAATTATTTCCTTCATTATATTATTATTAAAAGTAGGCACATATATGAATAATGAAGAGTGCCAAATATATCATAATTCATAAAAAATAAATAAAATATCAAATCCAGTGGGACCATGGACTTTGACAACAGAAAACCCTAAAATTAAACACAACCTATTTACAAACTTTTTCACCATTCAACGATTATATGACAAAGCATAACATAGTACTTAATTAACCCTAGAACGCACAAGCTTTTTCACATTCCTGTCAGGCCCCTATATTTTTAATTGGTTTATAACACATTTTTCAATAATTAAATTCATTTCATTTTATTAATTTATATAAAGATTTATAAAAATAAATAATAAATTAATACTTTTTTACTGTTTTTATATATTTTTTACAATACTTCGCTCTAAAAATTTTAAAAAATTAAAAATTTTACACAAAGTCACAAACCCACTATAGGTTTATTGATTTATAATGCATTTTTTAATAATTATATTCTTTTTTTTATTAATTTATATCTGGATTTATACAAATAAATAATAAATCAATACATTTATACTGTTTTAATACCCAGGGAACTCCCGAGCCTGAGAAGCCCGTATTGTGACTTTGTGTTTGTAAAATGGTTTCAAGAAAAAATTAGGTAGGTATATATATATTTTTTTTAATCCTTTAAAAATACATTGATTATGTATTAATGAAGGAATATTAGAAACTTGGAATTTATGAAACTCCTTTTCTGAAAGTTATTGAAAAGAAAAGGTGGGACCGGGACTGACAGGCCCGGCTTATGCGTTCTAGGGTTAAAACATTTTGGATTTGTTCTGAATAAAAATATGTTGCCAAAAAATATCTTCTTGTGACAATTAGTACTTACCACCATCGTTTCGAATCCAAATTTGAAAGATTCCTAAAATTTAATTTAATTCTAATAAAATAAAATTATTGATCACCTAAAACTAAAGCCTAATTTGCATGTGAACCAAAATTTGGAAACATTAAAAACCCTTAGAGATCAAAATGAAGAACTCGATTCTTTAATACTTTCAACTCCAATTTCGATGACCTTAAATTCTTCAAGATCCTAGTTCCACAAATACCTTATTATAGCATTTCTTTTATTTTTTATGACTTTAATTCTAATCCTTCTGATCAAAGAATTAATTTTCTGATTTCAACTCATTGGGTCCTTATTTTTATTTTTCACTTTGCCATACAACAAATATGTTTTATGTTCGGTGAGTGAATTGCTAAGAAAACTTAAAATTTGTAATTTCCAGTTGTTCGCTCTCAAAAAAAATTTGCAAAATCCTGGCATTGTCTATGATTTGAGACTTTGTTTTTCTAAAACATAAAGTTAAACTAAACGATTCGCCTGCCTCTCGAGCCTACCGAGTATTGATTTCACGTAAAAATTTTCAATTTTTGTTTGTTTTGTTTGCTCATTGTGTTGAAATGTCTAAATCGTAGAGCAAAATCTGATTTTGTCTGCCTTTGTGTTTGTCTCTGTATCTGGATTCAGTACCCACTATAAATTTCCACTTTTTTTGTTATTTAATAAAATGTGAGGGTGAGCGATTCTTTCATTAGACTCTAGCCAAGAAAAATGACTAAAAAGGGTGTAGATAGAATAATCTCTCTACCTTTAGATGGAATTGCAAGGATGTCGAATAGAGTCCAGACCTGTTTCAGACTAATAGAGAATAATTTCTTAGTTTCTATTATTCTAGGAACGGCCTTTTGACTCTAGGTAAGAAAATAATATTAGACGAAATGAATATCAGATTTAGACATTTATCATTTAAAATTATTAATTCACTGAAACTTCAAACATTTATCGAGTCTTGAAAAAGTTTTAACTTTTTTTTAATTAAACAAAAAATATTTTCTTTTAATGATAAGTAGGTAAACACTATTCAACGCTTCTTAAACTTTTATCATTCATGACCAGTTTATATCATCGAGATTTGTTCGCGACCGTAGATATTAAATTTAAAATTAGGATATAAAAATAAATATTTTCTCGAGGGTGAAATTACATACGAGGTGGTGGGGGGTGGGAATATAATACCAAATTCGATTTAATTAATTTTCTTATTTTAATTTTTTTAACGACAATATTTTTTTTTATTAAGGATATTCGAGGGGTGAACCACGTCCTAATATGGTGTACACCTACTTCCACTTTCATTTAAAAGTAGAAGATAATAGATGAAGGGGCAATATCTAATGAATTCCAAAATATAAAAATAAAACTTGAACAAGATGCGAGGTAGGTTTCACAAAAAAAGAAATAAAACAAAATTGAGTTTTGAATTCGATATATTTCGGGGGTGAGCCCTTCATCAGGAGTCAGAGAAAACGTATCATGCTCAAGTTTTATTTTTATATTAAAATGTTTCACCTAGAATCAACACCTATCTTCTTAAAAGTTAATTCCAAAATAATTCCACATAATTACAAAGATGTGTACACCTAATTCCAATCGAGGTTCACCCCTCATATTTTCCCATAGATAAATAATTTATTGTTTTGTAAAAAATACAGGATTTGTTTCAACTAGAGGAAAATTAATGAAAGAAACCCATGTTTTAATGAGACGGGCGTGCTTTTTTTGCTGCATAACAAATTCAATCTTAATATTTGACACTGCTGGACGGGAAACATCTGCAACGATTTTTAACGTTGAACGATATTTGGATTTAATAAAGATTTAATTAGCGTTAAAGCTAGAAATTCAGTTAGTTCTAGCTCCAATCCAGAATTCAGTCAAATATTTATATAGAAACTCAATTTTTAAGTTTGAGTCACTCGATGGCTCAAGGAATTCTTCTTGGGCTTTATATGGCAGGTGATTAATCCCATTAATGTCAAATATGGTTTAGACAAAATGAAATATATTAAATTCAAGAAAAATAAATTATTACAACTAATGTTTCTTTAAATTCATGTGTCTTTTATTAAATTTTCGCGACTCCAACATTTAGTTTTGCGACCCCATCCGGGTTTACGACCTAGGTATAGTTTAAGAAACGCTGCCCTATATAATAGAATCCATAGGGAAATAATGTAAAAATGAAAAAAAAAAACAATTTAATAGAAAATTTCACTTGATTATCTACTTAAGCTGAACCCATCCCAAAGCTTCCTTTTACTGTTAAATAAGTGAAAGTGAAAACGTTCAACATAAAGTTGATAACCGTTGCATAAATTTTATCTAGTCTTCTCCCTTCTATTTTATAGTATTTCTCTCCCCTTGATATTTTTTTAGTGAATAGCTTGCATCTTTATTTGAGCTTTTGAGCACAAACAAAGAAGAAAAAACACCATTCTCTCTCTTCTCATCGATCGAATGATGTATGGTTTGTTGTTCGAAATTTTTTCAACTTAATTACTATTTCATTTGATGGGAAATTAAAGGGTGAAACTAAATAAAGAATATCAACGTCAGTGGAATAAAAATAGAGCATCATTAATAAAATAGACAGGTGTTATTTTGAAATCAATCAAAATGGCTTCAATATAAATAATATATATCGTAATACTTGATCAAAACTGAAAAAGACAGCTTCATTTATTTAACATTTTACTAATTTCTAACCTATATATGAACATTCATTTAAAATTTATTTAAAATAAAAGCTTAATAAATTATTTAAATATTCGAAATAATTCCAATTTAAAATTCAATTTTGAATTATGAGATTTTTTTAAGTTATAGCTATTATTCTAGATCTAGAAAATTTATTAAAATTTTATACAAAGTCGATATATTTAACTTGAATTAATAATGAAGCCTGAAAATTGTCATCGAATACTGCAGAGCAGTGGACGCCACTTAAGACTTACATGAGGATGTTTTATAACAAATTATCCCTAAAATTAAATAATACAAAATTATTTTAAATATAGGTACAATTTTCATAATTGAAGACATTACAAAGGAATTAAAATGAAATAGTTAAAAAACTTTCAAGACTAAATACATTTTCCAAAAATTTTGCTGATGTTAAAATTGTTTTATAATAAATATTTTGGTCCCACTGATTATGTATACAAAATTTGGTTCAGTTTGATCGAATGGCCTAGATATTAATTTTTTGACACAGCCCCCCCCCCCCCCATTTTGGGCGGTTAATTTTTGCATTTTTAGACTTCTGGGGTCCCACTGATTATGTATACAAAATTTTGTTGAGTTTGGTCAAATGGCCTAGATTTTTAATTTTTAACCCCACCCCTCCACCCCCAATTTTGGGTCAATATGCACCAAAATCTAATCAGCTCTTAATCTCAATGGACCAAAACTACGTATGAAATTTGGTTTCAATATTCACACTAGTTTTTGAGCTAGCTCGTCCACAAAATTTGGTAACGCACAGACTAACTAACAACCAGACAACCAGACAGACAGACTAACTAACTAACAGACATTTTGACAAAACAATTATTATTTCGAAAAATGTAATTTTTTCGATATTCACTTATTAGAGCTTTTTTGTAGAGCGAAATGCCATGGTTTCGCTCAATTTTTTAATCAAAATAATTTCAGTCGTTTTTTAGATATTTCGAAAAAAAGAAGGAAAAAACCACTTTTTCATGCACGATTACAATACTTGACCATATCCTGTATGGTAAAGTAAAATAAATGATTATTTTTTACATTCGAAATTATGTCGGACCAAAAGATTCAATAGTGTACTATAAGGCCGAATAAAAATGACCGTTTTTGAAATTTTTCCCCCTTAAAAACAGTGACGGCTCGAGGGACATGCACCCCCAAATAATTTCTATTTTTTTTTTTTTATTTTGTAAGATTAAATTCAAACCTGATTATTAGCGCGTTGATACATACGTACATACAAATTCTCCAGCTTTATTATAGTAAACGATTACATGACTAATTTCATTATAAGCTTACTATATAAATATGAAGAACTCAATTAGGGAACTACAGTCTAAGTACATATATTATATATCATACATAATACATAATACATAGGTAGCCCTGTCCCTTTTCCCCTTCTTCAAGTACTCTTTTTATGGATGTTTTTACAGGATAAAAATCACCTCTAAAAACTAATTTTTAAGCCAATAATTTTAAGATTTTCCGGGGAGGTGGGGGCGGGGAGCAACCCTCAGGTGCATGAACCCCCCTCCCTCCCCAAATGAAAGTCTGGAGCCTCCACTGTTCAGAAAATCACTAAGTATTAAGTCAAAGGAAAATTGATTGTCTTGATTGATTCGAAAAAAAAGAATCTTCAGTATTCAAAAGCAAAATACGAAAACTCCAAAGTGAAACCGATAAAAAAAAATTTCAAAAAAAGAAAGCTGCTTGTATAATAAATAGGGAGTATTTTTTAAAAATAGCCTCTATTGAATAGAAAAATAAAAGGGGAAAAGTAAAAGCGATCAATGAACGACACCAATACCTAGATTTGATTAATTAATCGAAATCGGATTGTTATAAAGCCCAAGAGAAAAACGATGGGATTTTTTATCAATTAGTTTCATTAAAGTAAAAAAAAATCTAAGCTCCAAAAGAAAATGAAAGGATCATTTCAAAGTACTTTCTCAAAGGGGTTGCTTTTGAATTAAAAAATAAAATTTCTATAATAGAAAAAGAAAAGAATTCATTGAATAAAGAATGATATTCCAGTTTCTTATCTCTAAAATGATTATTTTATTCTGAAATCCTCTTGTGGAAGCAATTTGGAAGAGAAATTCTCAACGGGAAATTGCGATCGAGAAAGAGAGAGTGAAACAGGAAAGAGAGACGAGCAACTTGACGAGGAAAGTGATTCACAAAAGGAACAGATGTGTTAACCTTGCAGTTAGCATGGACGTTTAGAGTCACAGGGTGGCACAAGGGGAGCTTGGTTATTTTTAGTTTTAGGGCAAATGGCAGAAAGAAACATGCAGGGAATTCACATGCTATTAATTGCCAGGTCGTCATTTGGAAAATTACTTCCTCACAAAGATTAGAGGACAAAGTTATCAGGCGAATTAATTGCTTATCGGCTAACATTTTGGGTCACAGAAATAAAGAATAAACTATCAAATAAATTCAAATTAACATGTTATAAAACAACGTGGAACGTAGGGATATTCATAATCTTAGCAATTACTCTGAAAAATCTAAGTTCTATAACGCACCAATGATTATCCATTAATTTCATTCTAGATCAGCGATTCATATACTATGGAACCCCCAGGAGGCCATGAGATATCTTTTTTTTAATGCAATCGAATGCAAGAAGGGGCGCACCAGTAAAGATGCAGCCCCTATGGATCTCGAAAGACCCTGGCATTACCGAAGAGAAGGGAAAGTTGATTAAGTGAGAGGGTGGAGACGTAGGTATTTATGCACTCGGGTTTTAAAGGTTTGAAGATTATAAGTGCTGGGAAAGATGGAGGCTGGGAGAGAGTTCCAGTTCCTTGAAGTCATGGGGATATACGCATTGGCGAATGAAGTGGTCCGGCACTTTTCTAATTTGACCGCGAAAGAGTGTTGGGAGTCGGAAAAACGCGTGCTACGCGCAAAGAATGCTTTGGGGAGAATTACTGATTTTATCTCATAAGGAGTCCGCGAAGATTTAAAAAAAAAAAAGATTTTATCTTTGAGATGTTCATATAAAATATTTATCTTGTTCTCTTTAAAAAATCATTAATATTTGTATAATAAATAATAAAGAGAGAGATCAGCTCATAGAAATATCTACTAATAGTGTAAATTGTAGTTCGGGACCAGTGGCGTGCGGTCCATGGATGCTGTGGATGCTGCGCATCCCTAAAATTTCAAAACGTCAAGAATATTTTCATTCCGTCTTATCAAAAATCTAATGTTAAATATGAAAAATAATAAAAAATACTGCGTTTATCTATGAATTTTCCAAAACGAAGTGAAAAATAAAATGATATTTTAAAAATTTGGACAGCATCCCTTGGTTGAAATGTCACCATCCGCCACTGTTCTGGACTCGACTTACGAGATTTTCCGGAAATATTGAAAAAAAAAAAATATAAAATTATTCCTATAAATAAAAATGATAATCTGTTTTTTTTTTTTTTTTTGCTTTGGGGGCATGCAGCCACGCAATTCTTGATTTAGTAATTCAAAGTGAAAAAGTGAAGTAAAATTAGAGGTTGGAAACTGTTAAATAAATGTTATAGGTCAGGGGGTCCTACTGTGTGTAAGGGGCCCGCCGTGACAAGACCCGTTAAGTCAGGGGGTCCTACTGTGTGTAAGGGGCCCGGATGGGCACCTCTGCTAGAGATGTCCCCGGAACCTTCATCGAGAATCAATGAGAAATTTTTGAAATCGGGCGCTCGCTCGACTTCAGTTGAGAGCGCCACCCGCGCATTATTTTTGTGATAAATAAATAAAGTTCTAAAAATTTTAGGAAGGCTGTGAAAATTTTTTGAAATAATTTACTAGTTGAACAAATGAAATTATTAGGAGAATCTATAATAAAGTCTTGAAAATCGGAATCTTCACTTTCCAAGGGGGCGGCAAATTTGAGATATGTTTTTACGAATATCATTAGCTGTCCGGTCCAGGAGGACGTTAGTGAGCTGTGTGTTTGTATAATTGTAAATTGTCTCAAATTATGGGTTACTAGCCTAGGAGAAAAAATAATAGAAATATTTAGATGATCACTATTTGGAATTATTTACAAGCGCGGTAAATGAACATTTTGGGTGTTGTAATTTTGTGAAGTCAGCGTGTAAATTTTGAACTA
>JALMQS010000585.1:0-50075 GCA_024734495.1 Forficula auricularia | reverse complement strand
TGTCTTAGTATTATTATTAGATAGTAAGTTTGTACTTTATAATAATTATTTTATTGTTTATATTTTGATAGTTAACTGAACTAAATTATGTGCCTGTATCTGGCCTTTCGGGTCAGAGGAGAATATGCCAGTGTTGTAATATGGTGGAATAAATTCGTTTTGAATCAATAATGATTAACATGGCCAAAACATAGGTATAAGTGGTCTCTGTAATTATAATCAAGTAATTCCAATCGTTGGCCTTCAGTGAAGTTAGAGTGAGTTTTTAATGATGTGAGTAACGTAACAATGCATGCGAGAACGCTCAGTGTCACGTGGTCCGAGATCGTGACGTGTGTCCAATGTCGTAGTGTCATAGGCTGTAATAGCTTTACTGGGTACAGAAGCCCAAATCAATTAGCTGAAGTAAGTACAATTGGAATTGCTTGACCATTCGATTATGACGTAACATTGGCCTTGTTAAAAAGTATTTTCGCTTGTTTTATCTTATTAATTTTATGTAAGGAATACACAACATTATAATCGTTTGTCTGTCGATCTAATCAATCGATTCTTAATTCAATAAAGTCTATTTTAATTACTAAAAATCTTGTTCATTCTAATTACCTAGGTTGCTTTGCGAATAAGCGCCTCTTGGCAAATATTTCAGGTTGTCTCCAAGTAACGGTCGTATCAGCTGATAAGGGTTAAATACTAGTAGTTGGTCAAGTATGAGTAATTTGGACGCTCGGGCAATGGGCAGGTCGGCAAGGGATGACCAGATGGCGGCAAGAGAAGGTAAGAGTCACTAGGCCAAAGTAAATTAGGTTTCGGAAGAGGTCGCAAGTATGTCCAGCCTTACAAATTGGTGTCGAGGTGTGGGGTTAACGATTTCAAAAATTTTCAGCTTGAAATTTGGGGTGAATATTTTTGGAAGAATTTTTTTGAAAGAGAAATTTTTGAAATCGGGCGCTCGCTCGACTTCAGTTGAGAGCGCCACCCGCGCATTAATTTTGTGATAAATAAATAAAGTTCTAAAAAATTTTAGGAAGGCTGTGAAAATTTTTTGAAATAATTTACTAGTTGAACAAATGAAATTATTAGGAGAATCTATAATAAAGTCTTGAAAATCGGAATCTTCACTTTCCAAGGGGGCGGCAAATTTGAGATATGTTTTTACGAATATCATTAGCTGTCCGGTCCAGGAGGACGTTAGTGAGCTGTGTGTTTGTATAATTGTAAATTGTCTCAAATTATGGGTTACTAGCCTAGGAGAAAAAATAATAGAAATATTTAGATGATCACTATTTGGAATTATTTACAAGCGCGGTAAATGAACATTTTGGGTGTTGTAATTTTGTGAAGTCAGCGTGTAAATTTTGAACTATTATTTTTGAGGAAAACCCCGAGACCTTTTCCCAGGAAGATTTTGAGCCATCTTTGGGAGGAATCTTTTGAGTCGTTTTTAAGGAAAAAGTTTTGAGTCATTTTTGAGAAAAACTTCGAGACATTTTGAGTGAAATTTTGAGACGGTTTTTGAGGAAAGAATTTTGAGTTATTTTTTGAGACGGTTTTTGAGGAAAGAATTTTGAGTTATTTTTGAGAAACATCCCGAGACCTTTTCCAAGGAAGATTTTGAGCCATTTTTGGGAGGAATTTTTGAGTCATTTTTGAGAAAAACTTTGAGACATTTTTTGAGCAATTTTGAGCCTTTATATGTCACTTTTTTGTTTCATATTTTTTGGCAAATTTTGAGCTGTTCATTGAGGAAAACCGTTGAGTGGGAAATCACGGATAATCCCTGATCTGCAAATGGGGTTAGAGAGCGGTCAAAAAGGGCGCCTCGACCACCACGGAAGCACAGGGAGGGAGGTGCTGTAACGAGGAAGGGATTCTCGCGAGATGCTTCTGGAATCGTCATCCCGGGAGAAGATGAGTACATGGAGAAGAAACTGGTAGCACTACAGAGAAACGGGTTCAGGCTAAATGAGGCTCAAACCAAGTGAGTGGGAAATCATGAGATGTTCCGATTCGCAAATGGGGGTACAGAGGAGTTGGCCGTAAGCGGCGCCTCGACCACCACGGAAGCAGGGAGGGGAAGTTCTGTAACGAGGAAGGGGCATCTCTGCTAGAGATGTTTCCGGAACCGTCATCCCCGGAGAAGAAAATTGGTAGCACTAGGGTGAGAAAATTATGGAATAGTCGTTTCCTATTTTTCTTGGTGTGTAGTAGAGGACATTTGGAATTGGGGCTAACGTATCTCGGGAGGAAGACCAAGGTGGTCGGGAGGAGTAATCTAGGAGAAATAAAGCGAAAATCAAATTTGAGGAACGCCATGGAGAGTTAGAACACCCCCGCAAAAGAGCAGAGACAAAGTGAGGAAGACTTCTGAGACGAAATTTTTAGTATTAGACCTGCGTTAGGAATGAGTAGTATTCACCGAGGAGTTGAATATTAATTAACAAATGATTTGCTTAAGCGGATTTCGCGCGTTTTGCTAACGGGTGGGGAAAAGACTTTTGTCAGAGACTGTCTCCTTTAAGTTTTTCGAGAGTTTTAAAGGTGATTGTAACTTCTTGCTGGCCGTGATGCCATTGGGGCCAGTGATTGGAGACGGGCTGAAATAGTTTGCGACCCACCGCTAGGTGGTGTTTCTTTTACACGTACCGGTAATTAGGTGAGAGAAGTTAGGGCGGTCGGGGCCGACCGCCAAAGCGAATGTGGAAGGGAAGGTATCGGTCATCAGATGACAGTTAAATGCGTTGGGAGATGACCGATACGCTCCTTTCTACGTGGGATTGATTCCCCCCCTTTATTGATGAATATTGGGGCTACTGGAGGTACGGGATTACCCTCTGTACTCAAATGGGTAATCTCTCTAGAATTAAGTTAGATAAGGTACAAATGCTTAGTATTAAGGTGTAGAGTACAGAGAAAGAATTGCAGTGGTAGTGTTGCTTCCCCTAAAGAACATGAACCGAAGTGACGAAGTGTTCCGCGTACATAACCCCAGTGATACAGGGTCCCTTACGAACTCGAGTCATGTCGCAGTAGGAGTGATTCACAGTTCAAAGGAACATTAATAATCTGCGCTCCTGCACAGGGGCAACACCAATGAATCGAACCGTTGGTCGTCTTGGCACCCATACTCCAGCGCAACCGACTTGAAAGTGCGGTGTTGTCTTCTATCATGCCGAGGGACCAGTGACGTCAAGCCACTATGTCAGTGGAAAGTACTCCTGCGAAAGCTGCCTGATCCACGAGGGCCATTCCACTCCGGCTCTCGTTGGTATCATAGTTTCGCTAGTTTTAAGGAGGCTCACCTATGCTGTTAGACGTCGACCGTCGAGCTCAACTCTCAGGTGGTCAACATGGCGACCACCGGTATCATCGAATTACGAGAGGAGTGCGGGGTTGGACCAACGACATATGTTCCTGTGCAGGGGTTCGGGGTGAAAACAGAAGTTAGCAACGGCGAAAGGTGAAAGATCCTTGACAAAGATTACAAGGCGAACTGCAGTCACTCCAGCAAGTTAGAAACATTAAGTGCGTGTCCTTATCCACGAGTGGGGGTTCCCCTGTCGGTTTTGACTGTTCTGCTAGACTACTGCCAGTGGAGACGACGATCCACCTACTGAGACCTACGTGTTAGTATGGGAGAGTGGTTCGTAGTTGGAACAGAACTACAGGTAGGGGAAGCAGAACACTAACAAGTGAAGTGTAGGTATAAGATAGTATTTAGGTCACATTACTATTCGTTTCGAAAAGGATGACTATGTCCAAGGACATAGTCATCTTTTTGAAAACAGGGAGGGATGTAAGGGGGGTGGACCACCCCTTAGACAATGATGTAAGGGGGGTGGACCACCCCTTAGATAATAAAGGGGTGGCTCGTCCTCTAATGAGTTTAAGTTAAATAGTTAATAAGAATAAGGTAGCGTATGTTTTTAGTTGGGGTTTTAGTCCATAACAGGATGTGCAAACTCAGCACTAGACAGGCTGGCGCTGGCGAGTAGATGAACATAAGCTCGGAGAATAAGAGAGAGTGAGAAAGAGATATGAGGCGACGATCGCCGCTTGAACGTATGTGTGCGTGAGGCAGGTAGCCGGCTGGCCAGAGCCTAGAGAGAGGAGGTGGAGGGCGGTTGTGGCGGACAGAGCTAGGCGGGGGGCCTAGAGACATGGCCTCGCGGGGTCCGACCAGCGGGCTGAGGGCCTGGGACTAGGGGTAGTATTAAGGACTAGTATTAGAAGTATATGTTTTATTGTTATTAAATATAGAGTGAAGGCAATGTGATTCTGTTGAAGTGGAGGCGGCCGGTCAGCCAATGTGTGAGTACACAAGGCATTGAATGTCTTAGTATTATTATTAGATAGTAAGTTTGTACTTTATAATAATTGTTTTATTGTTTATACTTTGATGGTTAACTGAGTTAAATTATGTACCTGTATCTGGCCTTTCGGGTCAGAAGGGGAATATGCCAGTGTTGTAATATGGTGGAATAAATTCGTTTTGAATCAATAATGATTAACATGGCCAAAACATAGGTATAAGTGGTCTCTGTAATTATAATCAAGTAATTCCAATCGTTGGCCTTCAGTGAAGTTAGAGTGAGTTTTTAATGACGTGTGTAACGTAACAATGCATGCGAGAATGCTCAGTGTCACGTGGTCCGAGATCGTGGCGTGTGTCCAATGTCGTAGTGTCATAGGCTGTAGTAGCCTTGCTGGGTACAGAAGCCCAAATCAATTAGCTGAAGTAAGTACAATTGGAATTGCTTGATCATTCGATTATGACGTAACATTGGCCTTGTTAAAAAGTACTTTCGCTTGTTTTATTTTATTAATTTTATGTAAGGAATACAAAACATTATAATAGTTTATCTGTCGATCTAATCAATCGATTATTAATTCAATAAAGTCTATTTTAATTACTAAAAATCTTGTTCATTCTAATTACCTATGCTGCTTTGCGAATAAGCGCTTCTTGGCAAATATTTCAGATTGTCTCCAAGTAACGGTCGTACCAGCTGATAAGGGTTAAGTATTAGTAGTTTGGTCGAGTATGAGTAAATTGGACGCTCGGGCAATGGGTAGGTCAGAAAGGGATGACCAGATGGCGTCATGAGAAGGTAAGAGTCACTAGGCCGAAATAAATTAGGATTCGGAAGAGGTCGCAAGTACGGCTAGCCTTACAAAATTATAGTTTTTAAGTAATTTGGTGTTGGTACTAGGTGAAACATTTATTTAAATTATTGGATAAAAAATACTTGGTAGGTTTCACATTAAGATATAAAAATAAAACGAATTTATTTTTGGAGAGACTTTAATCTCGATATATATATTTCGACACGGAAATTTCATTAAGAGAGCAACCTATCCAAATTAAAACTGAAACAGCCGTAAAAATTAAAAAAATTTTAAATTATTGGAAAAAAATACTTGGTAGGTTTCACATTAAGATATAAAAATAAATTCGTTTTATTTTTATATCTTAATGTGAAACCTGCCAAGTATTTTTTATCCAATAATGTTAAAATTATAGTTCGATTTTACAGGTGATGAAAAAAAGTCCACTTTATTTAAGATTTATTGTTCTTCTGAAGCCAGCAGATTCATGATATTAAAAAGGGCAGTCAAACCAGAGGCAAATAAATAATTTAATAGGTCGATGGATTCTTTTTCGAATTTGGGACAATTAAAAATTATATGGTTGATTGTTCCTTCATCTAGGTTACAATAAGTGCACATCGGGTTCTCAAAAATTCCTATTTTGAATAGATGTGAAGGAAAGCCTCCATGATTAAACATTAATCTAACCAGTGTAATGTAGGTGTTTCGATTAAGTTGCATATTGTCATACCAATGATTCTTTGGAATGTCAGCGTGTAGAACAGCATAGTGAGTTAGGCGATTATTGTACAACTCCTTCCAATAAGTAATCCATTTTCCCCGAATTGTTGATTTGAGTCAAGTGACAGCATCTATTATCTGCTTTTATTTATCTTAAAATAAAAAGTATTCAAATAGTTTAGAAAATGTAGAAATCAGAATTCAGAATAAAAGTTCCAACAATTAAGGCCAATATTCACATTAATTTTAGATTTTTTAATTCAATCTAATGTAAGTTAGGGGTGCAGCCCTTCGCATTACTGAATAAAAGGGGAGAGAATGAATGATTAAGAGATAGTGTTAAGAAAACTTGCTTCTTCACCCAGGTTTTTAACAATTGAGTTTAAGACCGTGGAACTAAGAAATTAGGAAGATAGATCCAATCCCTACAAATCATGTGGATAATCTTAATGGTTAATGAACTGGTTCGATACTTCCCTAATTGGACCACAAAGACGATGTTAGAAGGCAAATTTTGCGTTATACACATGAAGCAAGATTCATCTCAACAAAGCACATGCGGTGATAGTATCTTTAAAATAGAGAAAAAGCGGACACACTTCTTCGAGGGCTATCGAGTCAAGGGAGTCTATAAGAGTCGTTCAGTCTTAAGTGTGTCTCGTTTCTGAATTGCATTGAGGGTCAAGAGAATGATTGCCTCTCCACAGATGTTAATAATAAGTTAATGAGATACACTTTTATCTGTATATTGCTAGATCCAAGATGAGGAACTTTGAATAAATTTTTAACAATCTTATATGGTATATGTGGGTGGTCTGCAGAAAAAAAATGCATTTTATAAGATTTGAAAACGTACGTTTTTTGAGGTTTTGAGATAAAAAATCCAATTCCAATAAAATTTTTTAAATTCGATTCAATGAAAAATTATTAATCCTGTAGAGACGAAATAAAGATATATTTTACTAATCAAATTGAAAGCATTAAATAACATTCATTGTATATTTTTATCAATCGGATTTTTGTCAATTCTTCATATACCATATAAATGAGAAGTTTGTATGTTAGGTTTTCATTTCCAATCCTTTGACCAGTCAGTTACTAAAAGCGTTCATTGTTAAAGTAAAGAAGTTTGCAATTTCAATTGAAAAGTAATAACAATAACCAGTGTATTCAAAATAATATTAATAAAAAGGTTTGTGCTATTTAAATTCAAAAAGCAACGTCATAATTTGAAATTTTATCTTAAAAGAGGGAATTCCTCCGATTCTGAATGCTTACCTGTAAATATGAAGGGTTCAACTCAAAATTGTATTATCTTACCCTTCCTTACATTGCCGAAAAACAGCTTACTTGAAACACTTTAATTTAAAATGATTAAGGCTATGTAATGAACAAATTATATAACCACATATTATGGACGATATCTCAATTATATTTCGAAATATCAGACAAGCAAGTTAATACTATAATGTTAAAACTCATTATTACTAAACTTGAACTCGCTAATTGTAAACAAATATGATCCCACAAAAGGTTGCATTATATTATACGAATATTATTATTTTACAATTATTTTCGTCTTAAAAATGTCCAAATCCAAACTATTGCAAATAGTTTTTAATAAAATTTTATGTTGGACAACAGTGTATAATGAAAGAGCGTGCTAGTCATCGTTCCTGGTAGAGGATTCGGTTGACAGTTTTTATCGTATATAGAATCTCTCATCCTTCCTATTTTAGGCGAAGTTTTTATTAAATACCAAACGTCGCAATTGATAATGTGCTGAGTCTGCATTTATTTATTTGATTCGTTACCCAGAACCCCATCAATTAAATAAATATAATCTCCTTAAAATTCATTTAATATCATTTTTATTTGCTGCGGTATATGCATATAAATTGTTAAATTTATAAGCTCCTACAGACTAAATCACCCCTCGCAGTTAGACGTTTCCATGTCAACATGAATCGCACTCGACGGATCTTACTTAGTACGTTTGGCGGGTGGTTCGTTCGCTTATAGGTATACTTTGTTTGGCACCGACTTCAAAAAGTAATTTCATGTTAATATTTCGTCGTTTAGTTGTAACTAAATAAGATAATAATTATTTTATACCTTTTAGTGTATTTTATTTGTTGCATTTAATTTTTTGAAGTCGGTTTTATTTTTTCTTAAAAATTATTTTTATTTTTCTCTTTTTAGTGATGTTATTAATAGTGATCATATCATCAGAACTTGACCAAATTAATATGGAACTATCCCTAAGATACCCCCTTTCCAATAAAAAAATAATCATCGAAATCGGTTCATAAACAAAGAAGTTAGGACTGAACAAACCTAACAAAAAAGGTCTAATACCAATGAAAAAAAACGGAACCAATCGGAAGCTAGACTGAACCGAATGCAATTTTTTTTTTCAAAATCGGTTCATAATTGGCGGAGATATGAGGTAACATAGACACACAAAAAAAATCAGTCGAATAGAGAACCTCCTCCTTTTTTAAAGTCGGTTAAAAATAAAGATTCAGATATTTAGAAATAAAAGAAAAATTATATTGCCCTTAATATTCAAAATGCCCTTATACATATACTTAATCTCCCCATTTATAGTCTCCATTTATCTTGGAGAAAGTCTTTTCCTTCAATAATTTTTTTAATTTGAATGAATATTTTAAAATTGTTGCTTAAACGAGACTATATGTTAAAAGTTAAACATGGTATAGTGTAGGCAAACTTTCAATTCAAGGCTAGTTTTGTGGGTTCATTTATTCGCCTAAATAAAAGGATTTCTATAGGTGTATTTTTAGCATAAAATGAGGATCAACCAAAATGATAAAATTATATGATGAGGATGACAACTTTATAAAGAGCTTTTCTACATGCAATGCTAATGCTATAAGAATAAATGATCACAGAGATAAATTAAAATGAAAAATATAAAGAAAAATAAAGGTGAATTATAGAATGGTTTAAGCTGCCGTCAAAAGGATTGATACCAAGAATTGGCCAACTTTTGCTTGTGTTTATATGAAAATTCGTCTAGTAAATCTCAAAAGTGATATGTAAATTTAGATATAGACAAAATATATCCACGAAAGTTTATCTACATCTAGAGAAGCAAAGTTTGTTTCATACAGTTGCCTGGAAACAATATTCATAATTAAGTTTGAAACTATATTTCTGATTAAAAAATTAAATAATTTTGTTGATATAACTAAGCTTTCAAATGTTTTTTTTTTTTAATGCAATCGAATGCAAGAAGGGACGCACCAGTAAAGATGCAGCTCCTATGGATCTCGAAAGACCCTTGCATTACCGAAGAGAATGGAAAGTTGATTAAGTGAGAGGGTGGAGACTTAGGTGTTTATGCACTCGGGTTTTGAAGGTTTGAAGATTATAAGTGCTGGGGAAGATGGGGGCTGGGAGAGAGTTCCAGTTACTTGAAGTCATGGGGATATACGTATTGGCGAATGAAGTGGTCCGGCACTTTTCTAATTTGACCGCGAAAGAGTGTTGGGAGTCGGTAAAACGCGTGCTACGCGCAAAGCATGCTTTGGGGGGAATTATTGATTTTATCTCATCAGAGCACCTGTCGTGATAGTATCTATAGAAAAGGGAAAGGGCAGAGACATTTCTTCGATGAGCTAGCGAGTCGAAGGAGTCGATGAGGGTAGGGTCGTCAATTAGCCTGAGGGCTCGTTTCTGAATTGCATCCAGGGTAGCAAGAGAATATTTAGAGGCTCCTCTCCATAGATGAGAGCCGTATTCGAGACAGGGGCGGATTTGGGCCTTGTAGATGGTGAGATGTGGGGCGTGAAAAATCGCTTGGACCTGAATAAGTGGCCAATCTTCCTTGCTGTAGATTTCGCCACAGAGGAGATGTGTTCATTCCAAGACAGGTCAGATGCGACAGAGACGCCCAACATGGTGAAGCTGTCACTCATTTTCAGGGTATTCGAATCGAAGTTGGTATCAGGGAAATGTTTTTTCGCATCTAGAAATTAGACAACATTGACTCTTGTTTGCATTAAAGTTAACTAAATTTTGAGAGCCCCATTTATTCAGTTTGTCTAGGTCGAGAGTGATTGAGGAGGCAAAATTGTTTCGATTATTCGGGAGCGAGGGCTTGCCATGCAGAGTGCTATCGTCGGCGTAACAGTGAGTGGGGTTTGATGTTTGATCGATAAGGTCGTTTATGTATATTAGGAAGAGCGTGGGGGAGATTACCGAGCCTTGGGGAACACCAGCATTTGTGGAGCAAGATTCAGATGACATTCCATCCACCACAACTTTTATACTACGGTTTGACAGAAAGCTTTCTATCCATTTGTGAAGTGTTGGTATGAAAGCAGTTAGTTTGGTAAGAAGATTTTTGTGCCTTGGTCGAAAGCTTTTGAGATATCTAGGGCTACAGCGAGGGTTTCTTTTCCGTTTTCTGGTAATATTCACTAGGCTCAACTTCTAAAAAAATATATAATTAATATGAGTATTTTACAAGCTAAAATATACTCCTATTATAATACAATTCAAGTTCAAAGTATTAAACTTAACTGACTTCTGAAAATTATATTATTGAATTAAAATTTAAAAAAAAAAATATTTGGATCTCACTCATTAAACTAAACATGAAGTTGGGAGGAAGTAATTTCAAAAAAATAAATAAACGAAATCTCCCAGCCTAAAAAACTAAAAGAAAGATTAAACATTTAGGGAGGAGGACCATAAAATTAAAAATAATAAAATTTAAAGAGGTTGTAAGCCAAATTTAAAAAAAGTGAGTGAGTAGATATTTCACGGGGTCCGAAATGTGGTCCCAAGAAGATAAAAATGTTAAAATTGTAAGACCAGTAAACATAAATACAAAAAACGAATTTGAGGTAGACCCTAGTTTTAAATAGTTGGTGATTAAACCCACTGGAGCACGAAATCAGAAATTAAAATGATTAAATCCATAAGCGGAAAATACAAAGTAAACTAAAACTGAGTAGAGCTTTTATTCAACATTATATGTGAACTCTCCATAGGGACTAAGAATAAAAATTAACAAGTTGTGGTAAATTATAGAGCATGAGTTTGTTTAAAATTTAGAATAATTTCATCGCATTTCATAGAAAATGAAATTCCAAAACACTCAATAAGTTAAATTATTTATATTAAAATTATCGTTATATACTTCAAAGGCCTTTGGGAAATCTGAACCATTTTCGCATAGTTACCTTTTAGGATCATTTCACAAAAAACCTACTGTCTAATTAAAATAGAGATTTACTATTTTATTTTTTCACATACATATTTATATTTATTTTAATTGAAAATATAAATATTTCTAAATCTTAAAATATAAAAAAAAAATAAAAATAAAATCAATTTTATTTTTTTATTTTAATGTCTATTCTATATACGAGCAAGGCAAGTGCATGTCAAAGACACGTGAAAGGACACAAAATTCCATCTATAAATGAAATTGTTTTATTAGATATTATTGTTTATTTAATCAAAGATATTATTGTATATCTGTCCGAAAATATGGTATACATTTGAAAGAAAATCTTAGATTATCTAGAGTTTCGAAAGCAACTGGCAATACCTACTCATTATATTGTTATTGCTTAGCATATTTGACAGGTATGTTGCTTTTAAGTTAAGTTGGAATTTGAAGGCCAAAAATTAGTTATTTTAAGAAAAATAAAATAGTCACCACTGTAATTTCAAAACGGATAATTTTAACCCAAATAACGTGAATTTACAAAAAAAGGGATGCCAAATACGCGTACTGTAAGAAAATTATTGTAGAAAATATTATTCCAGCAATTAAATCAAAATTTCCTCAACAGTATAAAAACAAAACAATTTACGTACAGCAAGAAAATGCAAAACCACATTCCTTTGATATTAATAAAGATATGTTGGTGAAGGTACTACTGATGGTTGGAATATTCAATTTAAATCGCAACCACCAAACAATCCTGATTTAAGCATTCCCAATTTGGGGGTTTTTAATTCTACACAACATGAAACTTCGCCAAACAATTGATGAATTGATTGAATGTGTTCAAGATGCATTTAATAAATTAGAGACAAAAACTATTGATAACGTTATTATAACATTACAAACGTATATGGAATCAATTAAGTTGACATGATGGGAAATTCCTATAAAATTACTCATATAAATAAGGTAAAACTTCGTCGTGAGGGTCGATTAGCTGACAAGTATATATATTCAGAAGAAGCGTTCACGTTCAACAAGGCTAAATCTCACTTTAACTAAATTTGGATTACACTAAAATTATTTGTATTTAGTTATATTGTGATAATAAAACGAATTTAATATTTTTTTATATATTTAATTTTAGTTTTATTTGATTTTTTCACAAATGTACTATTTCATGGATGTTTTTCACATTTTATATAGGACTTTTAGATAAATTATTAATAATATTGAGATATATAATTTAATTACAGTTGTTTTCTTATAAATACTCAACTGGTATATAAGCTGAATTATAGTTTAGACAAAGAGTCCTAGATCGAGTAACTGTAATAAACTATTACACAAAGCTACCCACAACCCACCCAATAATAAACTTCACTCCATGATGTTTCAAAATCTACAAGCGTGGGTGTTTTCAGCATGCCAAAGTCGTTAGCTTGGCTAAAAATAATAGAAAAAATAATAAAAGAAGGGAGTCTTAAAAGATTTTAATATAATAAAATCAGGACCAAGGCAAAGGGAGTAGAAACAATGCTACACTTAACTCGAGATTCCATTTTCGCCATCCAGCAGATGTAAGCCCCTGATGAGAAATAACAGCCTTGACTCATAAGGCTTAATTGTAAATTGTAGTCTATTATATAAATATAATGAAGAATAAAAAATGCTGACTGAATTTGTTAAGACTGAAAATTCTAATAAAGTCCAGGATAAAAAATCTCCTCTATTAATAATCAAACATTTTTTGTGTGTATTTTTTCTGGTCTTTTACTCGAAGGAGAGATTTATTTAACGCCCCCTCCCCCCCTATCATCAAATAAACAGATTTATACTATGAATCGTATATATATATATATATCATAAATCTTTCAACTTAGTTTAAAGGAAAAATTTGGCAAGAGATCTTTTACCAGGATCGTTGAGGGATGGAGAAAATGAAAAATTACCTCCAAAGGGATACTTACGAGATATTTTTTAAAGATTTCAGTCTAGCATAAGAAAAGTTTTAAAATAACATCTGAAGAAAATTCCAAGTCGTTCATCTGTATCATGGCGCCTACTCATTATCTAATCTTCTGTTTATATAGACATCATTATAAATAATATAAAAATATTTTGACATGTATTTAAAACTCTTTATTAGTATTTGGTGAATATTTAATTAAATCTTATTATCGGGGAAAAGTTTTATTTCAGCTTGTGTAAATATAATTATTCATTTGAAAACATTTAGAAAGATAAACGAAGAGTTTGTTTTATTTTTCAATCAAGAGAAACGGAAAGAAAAAATAATCAAATAATTTTAATTATCATTTTATAAAGTTTTCGTAAATATTTTCCTAAGCCAGTCCCTTTAACCTTTTGACGTCTAACATACTTCGTGGTGACATTTCAAAAATAGCTAAAACTTGTAAAGAGGAACATCCAAACATCCTCTTGGTCCCATGGATCTAATTAAGAAGCGAACAATAAAACTATGTAATAGGTGTTTTAGCCTTATCTAACTTCCTGATGCATTGTGAACTGGTCTCCATCCTTTCACTTTTTTTTCTATATTAGATACTACCATGGAATTTGTTCTGAGATAAGTCGATGATCCGGCCTAAAGTCTCATATAAATGAAACACATACTTTGAAACATTCTTGTATCAATATCATAAAAATAAAAAATTCAATAAAAAGGAATAAACGCATACGAAAATTTTGTTTATCATCCTACAATCTTTAATCCTAAGGAAATTCACGATAACTTCTCATGAATAAAATACATTTAGATAGTAACTAAATAACGAGTATACAGTAACCTCATTAGGCACGGGTAACAGAATCACTTGCCTCGGGTACTACATCTTTGAGAGCTAAATAAAACAAAATGTTTTTTTATAACACACCTTCAAAAAATTGAATTTTAATGCTTGCTCATCTAGGCGAAAGAATAACTTGGTTGGTTACTGAGGCGAAAGTGCTATATCAAATCCCTAGGAACGTAAAGTTAACGATGAGATTTAGTAATAAAAAAAAAAATAATCCATCTTTCTTCTATATAAATATACCTACCTACAAACTTAAGATTTTTTCTTAGAGAGAAATCAATGAAGCTGTCCTCTGGTTGATGCATTATTAAAGAAAAATAATCATGATATGAAGTGGGATTTGTTTTTGAGTTTTGAGACCCATCAACCAAGTACCTACAGTAACCACTCGGCTATGGTGATTATTGTTGAATTGGTATTTAAATACGAAATATTACTAATAATTTCTTTATTACCTATCGGAAAATATCTTTATTATTTATTAAAATAGTGTAGGATAAAAAAATAGTGTGTTTACATTAGATAGAAAGTCATTTATTAGACTTGAAAAAAAGCAAGACTCGGGGCCGCACGTCTCACTATATTTCCTATTTAGTGAGAAAAACAAATTCGTTCACGGCTTGGTAAACAAATTACTATTGCTATAATGTAACGAACGTCCCTCCATTACAATGGGTGCGCTTAGGGATCATATCATTTGAGATCTTGCTAATGTATTGAGATGCTCAGTTTGTTGAATGGACATCTTAGGTTGGCTAAAATCATAAAAACTCTTTGCTTCCTCTACTAACAGGTCTTAATTTCATTTTTTTTTTATTTTATATCTTATACTAAGTGTTGAAATGATAATAAATATTTTTATCCCTTCACCCCTTGAGAAGGCTAACTACCTTTATAAATATAAACCGTTGATACTTTGCACAAAGATTAAATTAACCTCACTTTTTTAGATTATACCTATATTAGAGAGTTTGATTCCAATCTAATACTAATATTTGATACTAATTAATGTTCAGCAAACATACAACTGGTGAAGTATAACAGTTCATCAATATCGCTGTTTTTAATATTACCCCTCATTGGCCGGGTAGGCTAAACGTGCTCATTGTCTGAATATGCTATCTAAACTGCATGATCTTTTCCAAATCTCCTACTGTTTAAGAATTTTAGTAAAGCACACGTATCTTCTTCACTTTAGGTTGGCTACCATACAGAATTCGTCTGTGTGTTTGTCAACATTACAATTCCAGTGATAACTCAAGAACTAGAGCAGCGGTACTCAAACTTTTTGCTTGGCGGGCCGAATTCGGCAATCAAATGAGTCTGGTGGGCCGCACAAAAGTGTGTGGGTGGGTGCGTGTTTGCATATTTATCTCAGACGATTGGAAAGACTCAGCGCCGCCTGGTTAGAAATAGGGTATGCATTCATACAAGACTCTGTGTTGTGCAAGCTGCATCACCAGGAGCTGAATATTAAAATCTTGTCTTTAATTAACAAAATGTATATAATTTCAGACTTGTCATTTAGATTCAATTACATGGATTCACTTGCTTTGTTTTCCAATAAGTAATTAATCCCAAAAACAGAAAAAATTATAATATATCATGGTCAAATTTGCTACTCAAGTTAAGTTTTGAATAAATTGAAAGGATTTTACATTATAAATTATAACTTAAAAAAGAAATATAGATTCTTATAATGTTAAACGTAATATTTTTTTTCATTAATATTTTATAATAGCCTGTAATTTTTAACTAATATTTTTTATAATTAATTTATTATTTTACGCAGCCAAGTCTGGCTGAAAGAAAGTGCTGGCCGGGACGGGCGTTGAGTACCACTGGGAAGTAGATGGTTCATGTGCCAAAATGGTTGTATTTCGACAACGAAGAACTTTTAGATTTTGTCCTTTTTAACTTCAGAACTTGAGGTTGAAAAATGCAGAAATAAACAAAGCTTTAAATAAATGCTCTTGGATGGGTGTAATGAGGCGAAATTTGAAACCAAGGGTTATATTAATAAACTCAACATTATTTCCATGTTTCACCTTATTTTTTATTTATTTTACTATATATGTATTCGTTTAGTTTGAATTAGTTTTATTTGTTATAATTGCTCGACGGTTTGACAGTTGAAATATCTCAAAACCCACTTGCTTGTCCTAAATAATAATTTGTTTTTAGGTAATTTAACTCAAATGGCATTGGATTTTTGTTTTTGTTTTTGTTAATTTTTACTTAATATTCTGTAGAGCTTTTAAAGTATTTATATCAAGTCGAGTGTAGAGAGATCTTTTGCATATTTTTATATACACATCTATTCAATGGCATATTATTTCAAGAATGTTTTCATAAAATATATTTATTTATTGCAATTCACTCTCAAATTTAGTTCAATGAAAATCGCCCCAAATTATAATCTCTTGTATCTCGAAACTATCAAAAACATGAGTTTTCATAGTTTAATATAAATTCATATTTAATTACATATATACCATAATTATGGATAAACTTCAATTGCCCTACAGGCGTGCAGTTGTTGTTCGTATCTAAACCGGGAGAGGGTTGGCTACAAGTACCCAACTCAAGAGTCTGTTCAATTAAATTAAAATCAAGTAGACGAGGATTGGCAAATCCTTTTCGTTGCATAATATTCTCTTTCAGAACAAACTATAGAATAACAAATATAGATCAATTGTTTCTATGGTGCCAGATCCAGAACCAGTCAGTGATAATATCCCTTAGACAATTTGTTTATTAGGAACAATTTACCTATTTTAAATTGACGTGGTTTAGGAAAGAATCTAGAAATATTCTATTGGTAAAACGAAGAAAAATGTGAATAAAAAAAAAAAAAAATTTATTTTTATTAATTTATAGTAGGTATATACCATACCTTTATCATTTTTATTTTGAGCATAATCTTTCCGAACGTTTATAGAAGTGGAAAAAAAATAAAAATAAATAGGTAATAAAACATGAGTAACAAAGTTTTAGATTTGCAAGAAATAAGTTTGTTAATGACATTCAATCTATAAGCTACAATTATCGGGACGGCTGTAATGAACTGGAAACGATTTCACAATTCAATTTGATACGAATATCTCATTAAAAATTATTTCTACCGAAACGATAATAATTGGTCACTGAAGCAAAAATTATCCAGATAACATGGTGCTTAACTTCCGAGATATTGCATATTTTCAATGCAAGGCTTGATTGATTTAAAAATAAATTATTAAATTTTTTTCAAAGAGATTTTAAAATTTGCAAAAAAATTTCAACATCTCAAAAGGCCGATTATTATCTAAGGTGTTAACGATATGATTTTGTATACGTCAGTAGTCGAACCCTAGTGCCGATCTAGCTATGGCCTTTCCAAAGAGACGAGATCCCTCCGACATAATTATAAATTAAGCAAATAGACTTTGATTTACTAGAAATCAAAAAGTAAAATTTTCCTGTGAACTGAATGCAAATTCCAGTATAAGGCTTTACTTTGAAATTTTTGAAATTTATTTGAAAATTTTAAAATCTTAAAAAAAATTATTCAGAGTGAGATTAACTTTTCGAATAACAACATGATTTTTTTGAATTGTAAAAACTCACATACTTCAAACCTTAAAATAGTAAATTTTCAATAAAATTAATTCTCTTGTGGGATAGAGTATTATTCTAAATTTAAGAAGAAAATTTTTTATAAAATATTATTAATTATCTTTTTTATTTAATTCAATTAAGATTATTAAAAAAGATGGGAAGGAGTTTTTTAATTTTTAACTGCTAAACATAGGGAGTCGTTTGGGAGTTAGCCTCGAAGCCGAAATTTGAAAAATGTCATTTTTATATACCTATAACTACATCTTTTGTAATATAGGTTTAATTTAAAAAATGTTTAGTCTTCAATAAAATAATTTATTTATTATTATTATTTTTATAAAATATCATTTTTTAACTAAAGGGTAAGATGGTTGGATTGGGACGGTTGAAATGGCAAAGTAGAACAAAAATTCTAAGACGGTCACTGATCCAAAAATTAACCATATATAGCATGTTACTTAATTAACGAGATGTATGAAATCGACTACTTATAAAATAACACGAATTGAAAATAATATAGTAATATTTATTAATTTTATTTTTATCTAAATAGCGAAATCTTCTCTAGTGGCCTAGATATTAGCAAATCAAAGAAAAGTGTATCTTTTAATAATTTCATTTTTTAATTTATTTAAATAAATAATTTTATTAAATTATATAAATAAGAATTCCCAGAAAAGACTGATAATGCTATCTGTGAAAAGAAGTTGATGCTAGAATTACCCTGCGGGGTGGGTGCGGAAATTACAATAACAAGATTTAGAACTAGCAATTCTAAATGTCTATTAGAATAATATGGAACATGCAAACTCCTATTCAATACACATGCAAATTAATATTAAAACTATTTCAAGTTAATATGAGAAATCTTATGTCTAAAGGTCTTAGCATAGCACAGGCTCTTTCCTGTTCGAACTGGTTATTGCTAAAAGACCAATCAACGTTTATATAGCGTCTTTACTGTGCTAAACAAGTTACCACATGCAAAAAGGGCTAAAAAGAGGGAGTGTGTTAGGTTAGGATTAGAGGAAATAAATTTGAAACTCACATTTTGGAAGAAAGCCGAGTTGAAGCTGGTTGGCTCGGAGAGACTCGCTTGCAATCTGGATTAGCCACTGGATTCGACTGGACACTGAAATTTATAAATAGTAAATTAATATTAAAATTATGAAATATATTTATTATTTATATATGAGAGAAAGATAGAAGGTGAAGACAAATCAAAGATAAACTCATATTATAAGAAACATTATCCAAGCCAATATACATATGATTAGAAAAAATAGAGCAATCGAAAAACGTTTAATTAAATTCAAAACTGATTCGAGAGAAATTCTCCGTTTATCAATTGAAAATTAGAAAAATATAAAGACTTTTTTTTTGACTTTTCGCCCTTTCTAACCATAAGCCAATTTACGATACTATATATTTTTTTAAATTTTGTCTCTACCCCGGGGGTCAGATTTTAGCCGAATGCCTCTAGTCGGATTCGAACCCGGGTCCACATGGTTAGCAGGGTGATACGCTACCACCTAGCCTATCTGACCCCCCATATAAACACTTAATGCAACTATACAACTCTATTCTCCCATAATGCTTAATATTTTACAAATTTTGACGAAATTTTTGAATTTTATTAAACGATATTCGATTGTTTTTTATAAAGAATTGTATTTATTTTAATTAAAAATAAAAAAAATAATCAAAAATTTTTTCAAATGAAATTACACAGGTTAAGAGATTATAGCGTCTTCAGCTTAAGTTTTCATCTTCCAGAGGATTAATGTTTAAAAATTTCACTTCGGATGATTAATTAGTTAAAAAATTAAAATATAACATTTTTTTAAAAAAAACTACCTCAAAAGTGAAGAGAAAATAGTTCAAGATTGCTTTGAGCCTGGGGGAAGATGTTGATGGCTTCTATTCGGAGCCCGAACTAAATAGGCGAGCCAAGGACTAGCAAATCTGATTCCTAATCCAAGGGACGTTAGTGGGGGGGGGGGGGGGGGGGTATTGAGGAAACGAGTCTCGACTGGTTGGTATGACGTCACAATCTGATCTATTTATTTAATATACATAGAATATCCTAATATATTTTTTAAAAAAAATTTTAAAATTCAATAAAATTAGAGACTGGCTTAATATTTATAATAGTCCAGTCAACGAATGGGTTATAGTAGGGGTGGCCACAACGTGGCTCGCGAGCCCCATGCGGATCTTCAGTCAATCTCGTGCCGCTCTTGAACTCTCTTGAATAATACTGATTTTAAAAAGTATAATAATTAAATTAAAAAAATAATAATCCAAAAACTAAATTAATTTGTAATTTGTAATTAATTGGAATTGAACACTAATGTTATAAGTAAGTAGAGCAAAGAATAAATGTTACTTCATTTATATTTTATAAAATAAAAAATGTGTCTTTTTTTAATAAGCCATTAATTAATCTCCAAACAATGTAGCTCGCTTTGAAACAGTTTTATAAATTTGCAGCTCCCTAAGTTAAGGTTAGTGGCCACCCCTGGGTTATAGAAAACAGTGAAGAGGGTAGAATTTTTTTCTTATGGAATGTGTTTGGGGTAGTTAGGAGGTAAAAATATTAAAGCCTCCAGTTTTAGCTACCGGGCTTAGGGGATAGAGGGGGGGGGGGGGGGGAGTGTCCCGTTTAATATCGTGAATGTATTAAAAAATCAAAAAATTCCTATTATTTTATAACTTTGTTTAATAATTTAAATTCAAAGTCAACGTTTAGAATTTGAAATACCAGAATTTAATTATATATAGATTGGTTGATAAAACGAGTTTTTTTAGTCTATTTTCAAGAATGTTTTTTAATAAATACATACCAGGTGGATTGTTTGTTTTGTTATATATGGGAAATACAAATACAATTTTCTATTACAGAAGATCCAAGGTATTAAAAAACGGGTCAAATTTATTGTTAGGTTCTAATGGGAATAAGCTAAAAACTTAAAAATTAGACAGCTATTAAAAATGAACGTAATTAAGATAATGTTTTTGGTATCAACAAAATGGATAGCCAGCAGGTGTTATGGCAATTAAATTGTACTGGGACCAATGTTTCGCAAATTCTTGGATTGGCAGAGCCGTCCAATTAATTAGTCAGCTAGATCGCGCAGTGCGATTTCTTTTTATTGCTATACCTGAAGAAGAAAATTTATACACACCATATCAACAATATTATTGATTTAAAATTGCTAATTTTGAAGAGTTTAATAATGCCTAGCACCTGTAATTTTATCTTTTTTTAAGGGTGCGAAAGGAATCCTGTATTAGATGTGTTATATTTTTTTGGTGTAATATAAAACATTAAAAAATCTTTCGTGAATCATACATTTGTCTTTTGTTTGAAACCAAAGAACCTTGGGCTATTCTTGACATTTAAAACAACTTAGAATTTGGCATTAAGTTCAACACATTACATACGTCCAATGGAGTCAACTTTCCCTGTTAATATTAATATTTCTTGGTGCAGAGTCTGCACTGCGGAATTTTATTCGACAAGGAAAGAGAAGCATTTCTTCGTAGATATTAATTTAAATTCCTCTAAGAAGAATTCTACTCATTGTCCCTCTCTCCTTAAATAAAGTAAACAACTGGGTAAATAATTAATAGAAAATCATATTGAATTAAATGAAAAGCATGTCTCTGCTGTAATGCTGAAATATTAAGGCTATATATATATATATTGAATGCCATAGACATACAGGCATTTTGCCAAATGTAATTGACAAAAACAATAGCGTATTCTTTTATCAAAAACAATACGTTACGTTTATTATGATTCCATTCAAAAATAAAAATAAATAAAAAATAAAAATTATATTTGAAAAAGTACAAAGCCAGAACAAAGAGATTCTCATTGGCGAAGCAGGGCACGAGATTCTCATTGGCGAAGCAGGGCAAAGACCCCCCCCCCCCCCCCCCCCGCTCTATTGTCCGATAAATTATATTTGATTCTTTCTTTCCAATAGAGTACATTGTTAGATTAGATTATTTTTATAATGGAAATAAATCGAATAAGATTTGGGTTAACTGTAGATATCAGGTTGCTCAACATGTTTTGAAGATATCGAAGATTCTCTTGAATTAGATCACCGTTAGTGAAATTCGACAATTCACATTAACTTTCATTGTGAAACTACACTCCCATTACTTTATTAATTCAAATTAACATTTGAAATGGAAGAATAAAAAAAAAAAAAAAAATTTAATTAATTTTCTAATGAGTGGTTAAAAAAAAGAAATTCCTCCGATAATCAATAGATCTAGTTTATGATTCAGCTAAAACATTTCAACAAAATTCAAACGGCTTTAATCATAGAAAGCTTCCATAAAACTCTAATGCGATTCCTGAAATTTTATGTTACATTTACATCAATTAGTTTTGCAAAAGCAATGGTTTCAGTATTCTTTAGATTCTTTAAGTGAAATATTTTACTTTTTTTTCAATGTAATGGCGCCTGTTAACATGAAAACTTTTACACACCGGATAAAAACACCAAATTTTTACCAGGTACTTGTTAGGTACTTAGCTTGAAATTTTTGATAAGAAACAACTCCTCCGTCAGTCATCTTGGATTTTTTTTTTTTTTTTTTTTAATGCAATCGAATGCAAGAAGAGGTGAACCAGTAAAGATGCAGCCCCTATGGATCTCGAAAGACCCTTGCATTACCGAAGAGAAGGGAAAGTTGATTAAGTGAGAGGGTGTAGACGTAGGTGTTTATGCACTCGGGTTTTGAAGGTTTTATAGCGGCCATGCTGAAATATAGGTATTAGGGTGGTCACAAGAAATCGAATTTTCGAATTTTTCCGGTGCGGACCTCTTAATAGTTAATTGGCTAAAAAATGAGATTGCTAAAGTTTCAGCGTAATTGAATAAAGGTAACCCGTGCCTCAACGAGGTTGAAGTTTTGACCTACTAGTACCCGGTAAAAATTTAGTGCTTTTATCCAGTGAGTCGGTATTAATGCGAAATTCGACGTTAAGCGACCCCACTAATGATAGAGATTCAATATTTATTTATTTATTAACTGGTGAACTTGAAAAATAAAGTTTGATTTTTAAATCATAAAAAGGAACGGAAAAATAATAGAAATTCAGAAAGTTTCAAAGGTTAAATCGGAGTTTAAACAATTTGTAAAGCGGGAATTGTAGAGTAAAAGATTGTAGCGCCTTGTTAGGAATAGCTGTAGGCTGTAGCTGTAGTACAGCCTCATTAGAGTCAGAGGCTCACAGGGATAAAATGATTGACGGATGGGTTGATTCAGAATGTTTCTAATTTTAATGCGAAGAGTTTGTTGGCAACTATTTTTCGTACAAAGGTTTCATAGGAAATAAAACATTGTTTCAAAGACCAACTTAAATTTCTTTCATTTACTTTAAAAAATAAAGTTATTTTAGAGGTGAGTTAAAACTAGTAAATTATCTTAATGTCTAAATCCTTAACAACCAATAAAAAGTAAATCTCTCGAAATCATAAAATTAAATAAAATGACCTTAAATGTTATTATCAATTTTAATTAAAAGAATATTTTTCTAAAAAAAAATAAAAACTAGTGAATATAGATTTGATCTATAGATAGATAGATAATAATTTATTGTTTAAAGCCAGTTTGCCTAATACAATTACGAAAAAATAGAATAAAAAACAAAAATACAACAATAAAACATTATAAAAAATAAAGTAAATAAAACGAAAAACAAAATAAAAATACCCGGCAACGACTCGTGAATTAAATGTTCCTTCAAGAATAAAATCTCACTGGATTTACGAATGCAATAACTATTATTTCATTGAACTATTTAGTAGAATCTATAAATAAAGGCGAAAGAATACAAACTTGTTAACTTACAATTAATTTTAAAAGAACGTAAATTTAATACCTTGAAACGTGAAGATTAAAATATTTTGATTTTTTTTTTTTTTTTTTTTTTAATTTTATTAATGTCTAAATCAGAGTTTCTCAACCTTTTTTGGTTGATGTCACACTAAAAATATCTAGAATCATTTGCGGCACACCTAAATATATATATAAAAAAAGGAAAAGTTGTATGATACAAAAAAATGAAGATATTACAAATACTATTTCAAATTTACAAAACCTATGCAATTTTAATTATTTGTCAAAAACGCTCGCGGAAACACCAGCTTTTAGAGTGCCCAAAATTTAAACAGTTCTCCGCATTGAAAATATAAAAATGTTGCTATCGAACATACTTTCTAAAACGATTTCTTTTTATGAATATAATTTTTCTATTGAATGATAAAAACAAAGAAAAAAGTAAAACTTTTTCACGACCCAGTACGTTCGCCAGTTAGAACAAGTATTTTTTTCACATTATTGTCTGAATTGTAATTAAGTTCAATTAAATATTTGGTCTCTCTATAACGAGTAGAATTTTGATCCAAGAGCAAAAGGCCATTCCTAGAATAATAGAAATTAAAAGTTGATTATTTAATAGTCTAAACAGGTCCTTGCTTTTATTCGCCATCCTTGCATTTCCTTCGCTATAAAAGAAGAAGTTAGATAATTCAATCCGCACCCTTTTTAGTTATTTTTCTATATTGGATTCTAATGAAAGAATCGTTCACCAGCACATTTATTAATTAAGAAAATAAAGTAAAAAAGGAAAATTGTTCCAAGACTCGTGTCGCTAGATATGCCGTAGTAATTAATAATAAACTTAAATATAAATTGTTTATTTATGCCTATATTATGACTTCGCATTAAAATCTCAATAAAAATTTTTCTTTTTGGAGTTTTGAACCGGAGCTTTTAAAGCTAGACTCTAAATGTTATGATTTTTTATTAATTAAAGCCTGAAGACGCAACCCGCAACAGGGAGCGTTCTATTTGAATGCATATGTAAACAATGCCCAGGCGGGGCTAAACTTTCTCTCTATTCAAACTGAATGCAAACAGCACAGAATTGACTCATGGATAGACAAAAGACATATGATATAACTACTGTAATCTTACTGTTACTACTAGGAATCTGTTATTTATAGCATATAAGGGATCAAAAGAGTTGGCTAAGGTGAAATCTTCAAATAATTTTATTGCACGTTTCTGGATCCTGCAACACAGTTGTAGGAGAATGAAAATGAAGACCACTCTTCACAGGTTTAAACTATTTTTAACCGACTTCAAAAAAGGAGGAGGTTCTCTATTCGACTGAATTTTTTTTTTTTTGTGTCTATGTTACCTCATATCTCCGCCAATTGTGAACAGATTTTGAAAAAAAATTTGCATTGGGTTCAGTCTACCTTCCGATTGGTCCCATTTTTTTTTCATAGGTATTTAGACCTTTTTTGTTAGGTTTGTTCAGCCTAACTTCTTTGTTTATGAACCGATTTCGATGATTCGTTTTTTATTGGAAAGGGGGTATCTTACGGATGGTGCCATATTAATTTGGTCAAGTTCTGATGATATGATCACTATTAATAACATCACTAAAAAGAGAAAAATAAAAATAATTTTTAAGAAAAAAATAAAAACAGACTTCAAAAAAAATTAAATGCAACAAATAAAATACACTAAAAGGTATAAAATAATTTTTATCTTATTTAGTTACAACTAAACTAGGAAATACTAACATGAAATTACTTTTTGAAGTCGGTGCCAAACATATACCTTTTATGAATCGCACTCGACGGATCTTACCTAGTACGTTTGGCGGGTATGCTCGCTTATAGGTATTGTTTGTTTGGCACCGACTTCAAAAAGTAATTTCATGTTAATATTTCGTAGTTTAGTTGTAACTAAATAAGATAATAATTATTTTATACCTTTTAGTCTATTTTATTAGTTGCATTTAATTTTTTTGAAGTCGGTTTTTATTTTTTTCTTAAAAATTATTTTTATTGATTAAGAGGAGGTAATGGCTTTTTTCTACAGTATGGGTAGTTATATGTGGGGTAATATAATAATTTAAAAGTGAATATTTAAAACTATTAACTAAATGTTATTTTGAAAATAAAGAGAAAAATTGATTTTTGATAACTTGTCTATTCTTCTTGAAACAGTTAAAAATTTATTATTTTTTTAATAATTAATTTTTAAGATTCCTTTCAAGCTTAGCATATTTACGTTTATCTGAAAATAGAATGTCATGTGGATATTTATTTTCGAATGCGACCATTTTTTTGTTGACGTTGCCTTAATAATCCCCTGAAATATATAAATAGCTTTCACATAAAAAAATATTTTATCGAAATAATTTAATGTGAAAAATTAAATGTTGAATCGAGAGTGTTAGAGTATTATTTGTTCTTTCGCACTGAGTTCTAGCTATATTTTGGGTGGTCAATTCATCAAAATTCTACTCGTTATAGAGAGAGCAAATATTTAATTGAACTTAAATACAATTCAGACAATAATGTGAAAAAATACTTGTTCTAACTGGCGAACTTACTGGTTAGTGAAAAAGTTTTACTTTTTTCTTCATTTTTATCATTACTATTAATTATATTTTAATATCTTCACCGAAACCTAATAAATTGTCATTTTATTGATCAACCCTCAAAAACTATTTTAAATAATTGAATAGAGATTATAATATATTTATCTATAAAAGAATAAAAGCATTTTCCTCAAAAATAAATAAATAAGTAAATAAATAAAATAAAATAAAAAATTAATCTTGAACATAAACAAGTTTTAATTATAACATTTTAATTTCTGGTTGTTTACTGTTCAGAAAAAATATTGACTTTTCATTTTGGTATTTTCATTACGAATAAAAATTAAAAAAAAAATTTTTTCTTTTATAATGATATAAAAAATTAAATTCTTTAAAAATAATATGAGTTGGTTGATATTTTTAGTTATATGTTTAAGAAAATTAAATTTAAACTGGATATAGGTATTACATGAATTCTGATAAGCACGTTCGAATTATATTTTTAGATAATAATTTGATTAAATATTTATATGAATACTAGAATTATAAATTTATTAACTGTTTTGGTATTTTAGCAACGTCCGCTGGCTGCGCTGGACCATGCGGGAGTCCCCGATTCTCAGCCTGATGTAAAGTCGTCGGGATCGGTGGTTCGAGTGGTTCCTTTAATTGTCCAAGTAAGTTCAAAAACGAAGAAACGATAGTAAATCAAATTAACTATAACTCTAGTTCAATTGAAAATAATAGTTTATATAAAATCTCAACATTTTTATTTTTGGATAGAAAATATATCTTTTACAAACTTGGTGGCTGAAGCCGTTAAGGTGTGAAGCCTCTCTCTCTAGAGAGTATCGAAATATTTCAACAGAGATTATTTATCATTATCATATATGTGAAAGTAAAAATGTAATTTATTTTAAAATATACCATAGTTTCTTAAATTGAAAGTTTTTGTGCCGAGAGTAGCAGAATTTTTATATATTGAAGGAGACAATAAAAGAGTGTGTCTTCTGCTGGAATTATAAATTTTATTTATTTATAACGAGACTATAGTTTCGTTATAAATAAATAAAATTTATAATTCCAGCAGAAGACACACTCTTTTATTGTCTCCTTCAATATAGTTTCTTTCGGAGAATTTTAAAATATATAAACAAAAAATTAAGTATTTATTTTTTAACCCTTTTTTGGCCTAATGCGTAAATCGAAATAAAAATTAATTAATAATAAATTAATTAAAATAAAAATAATAAATTCATTAACAGGTTTTGACGAAACCCAGATTTTTTCACTATTACATAATATATATTTAGTAGTACCTCCAATTATAAGTAGCTAATAAAGAATTATTATTATTTATTATCATACCCAGTGGCTAAATATTTGAATTTTCGATGCGGAGAACGATTATTTCGGGCTCTCTAGTTTCAGAGCCTCTGGTTCAAAAGTGCAGAAAATATATTTTTTTGAATGATTTTAATGAAATTTTAAGGCGTTGTTATGAAAAAAGCATAAAAACTGGATTATTTAAATTCCAATTAATCTTTTAATTCATTTTAAAACTCACTAGGAGTTTTCTACAATCATTTTTGTTAAGAAATTGAAATTATGTCATGTTAATTTGGTGAACGACAAGATAGATTGAATAATGGAATTGAAATAATTATCGGAAAAGAGGTTTTTTTATTTAATTAGTTTTTTCCTCTTATTAAAAACAAGGACTAAAAGATGATCATGGACATTCGATGGTGGAGAAGTAATCTCCGGAGTCGAAGCTCAAAAACAATGTATGCATAAATTCATGTAAAATAAATGGTCATATTAATTTAATCAAAAAAATAAATTTCTTATTATTTTAATATGTTTAAATTTATAAGTAGTACAGCTCTCAACTTATCTGGCCACGATAACTCACCCCCGCCTAAAACATTTGCCAAATATCCAGAAAGTGTAGCGAGTCTGGGAAAATATTTCAAGTTTTCTTCAAATTTTTTGTTATAATATATGTTAAAAATATAAAATAATGAAAAATATTGTTTTTGTCAAAAAAACATTCAATACCTCTCAACCATAAAAGCTTTAATAAATTTAGTATAAATAATATTTTGAAGAATGTTGAATATTTATGAAAAATCTCTTTTCGATACTAACTGCGTAAAAAAACTGAGTAAAAAAATTCGATGATTTTTCCTTTAATCAGTTCTTTCATTGTTTTTCATTTGTTTAATTCATTGGATTATGTCGAAGAACCACAATGGCTACCAAAGCTTCAATTATGAAAGCTTTAATTTTTCAAGCTTGAATTCTCTTTATTATAATTCATTTGTAGGAGGGAAATTCATCGAAAGCGGGTCTCCTGTCTGCCGCTCCCAAATACCGTTTTTTGCGCCAACAGGGTCTTCGTCTTGCCAGGCGATTGCCCGATGCTCTTATTATAGGCGTCAAAAAGGCAGGAACTCGAGCTTTATTGGAATTCATCCGCCTCCATCCAGATGTTCGAGCGGCCGGAAGTGAGATCCACTTCTTTGATCGTTATTATGCCAAAGTAAGAAAATTCAATTTCTATTTAGACTATTTAAATGTCGTGACCATTACGTAGTTTTCTATTAAAAATTAAGTTTAAAAAAACTAAAAAACACGCTTCTAAAAAGTACAAAATAATGTAATAAACATAAAGTCAAAAAGTGTGGGGCACAGAAGCATGTACTTTTAATTAATTTCGACAAAATGCCCCACTCTTTTTGACTTTGTTTATTATTTCAGTAATTAAAACTTGTGAAGTGCTAAATGATTTAATAAAACAATATTCTCAAGGAAAAGTACTCATAGATTATTGTGCTATGATATTTTTGCTTCTGTCATGGTGGATTATATTATATTCTACATTATATCTATTCTTTTTTATTGAGAAATATCAATATAATTAGTATATTTTATATGCGGCCCGAAGCATTTGTTTATTCATCAAATACGGCCAGTGTAAGCCAAAAGATTGGACACACCTGTTTTAGTAGTTGAGTTGTTTATCGAAAAAGAAGTTCAAGCTCAAACTATCTAGATTGAAGATTTTTGTAGAGAAAATCTCATCAAAATGGACGACGTTTCGACATAAAGTGTTAATTTTAGTTAATTATTTGAAAAAGTAATAGAAATCGAAATATTAATATTGAGATAATTTATTTTTTTAACTGTGAAATAAATATATAAATAAAAGAATGGGTAGAATAAAGAAAATTCAAAAAAAAAAAAATGGAAAAAAATCTCACCTGGAAAACGCGTGGGAACGCGTAGAATCACTGGAGAGTCCTCAAAGCACGAGTCTGCTGGAAAATGTTGATTTTGGCCTGACGGGGTTCACAATTCACGTCGCATGGGCTCAAGGGGGCATGGAGTCATGGTGAGGAGTGAACTTTGGACCCTACAACAAAGAGTACTAGTTATTGTACAATCACCTAATAGTGAAAAGGGAAATCCTAGAAGTATCGAATTGAAAGATTTTTTTTCCAATTCGGGTAAACAGGTCGGAGCATGTTTACGAACAAGTCTGATCTTGTTTTCGAACTTCTCGAAATATACAATTAAATCTATTTTAATTCCTATATTATAAACTCTAACTAAATAAGTGTATTAAAAGATATTCTCTTTTAAGATATGTTTTGTATATGATTGCTTTCTCTACTTATTCTAATCAAGCACTGTAAAATATATACGAGTAAATCCAATTTCAATCTTAATATAAAAACTAATTTGAATAAAAATCAATATAATTATTATTATAATCACTGAAACCGAGCTATTATGCATGATCTTCTTACATGTCAGAAGAGTTATATTCACCCTCTCGGGAATGTAATACCATCAATAGCACCTGGATCACATTATTCTATATTATAACTATTCTTTTTTATTGAGAAATATCAAGAAGAATAGAATTAGTATATTTTATATGAGGCGCGAAGTATTTGTTTTTTCATCAAATGTGTAAGACAAAAGGTTGGACAGCCCTGGTTTTTTCATTTTCTTATTTTCTTTTTTGTATCATATTAATTAATTTTTGTGTAATTAAATTGATCTAAAATTGTACATTAAAGGGGCTAAATGGCCTTACAGATACAAGGTTCTTTAATAAATAAATAAAATATAGACGGATCAATTTTCATAAAATGTGTTTCTAACGTTTTGGCTATTTGTAATCGTATTTTTATATGATCTATGGTAAACTTAAAGGTGCTTTGGCGCATTAAAAGTCTGGACTAAGTTTTCCTTCTCATTACTAGAATCAAACACTTTTAATTAAGGCATCACCGAAGACAAGCAAGGCTGGGCGTTCTTGAAGTTACAACAAAAACAAATTGGTCTGATAATGTATGTCCCATATAACGCGATTTCCTATTAGGAGGAACGTTTCCCCTCGTTGTAAGGGAGTCCACTATCTATATATAATATATAATATAAGTTAGCATTTATTAAATAATTTTTGTTACCTATATGTTATATACGTATATTATGAAAAAAATAATATTAAATTTGAGTTTGGCTTCGCGCCGGTCCTGCATAGATAAGTTTATATTGAAAAGCATAGAAGGCAAATAAATGGCTACTTACTTTTACACAGCTCTGATGTTCTTGAATTAAACAGGGAATCCGAATTGCACTGGAAAAACATTCTCGATCGACTAAAATGAAAAATGACTCGGCTTGCTTTATCTAATTCTTCCCGGAAAAGAAAAGCTTCTGACTGGGCACGTTCTTTATTTATTTGAATATAAAATGGAAATATTATCTTTTCATGCTCTACTATAGCAGAGGCCAAATTAGTCTTAGAAAAATAATTTATATATTATATTAAATAATTGAAAAATTATATTGATGATTTAAAAAATGTATATTATTAGAAATTATGAAGACACAATATGAAATTAATTATTAGAGCGCTTCGTGGAGGAGTTATTGAATTTATTAATTTTCTTCCAGAACTTAAGTGACTTGATTTAAATTTTTCATTAAATTGAAGGGTTGGTTTTGTCACAAAAATAATAAAACAATAATTTTAATAACTATTAGAATTATTTAATTGATTACTATACAGAATTAAAGAACATATTTCATCGATTAATGGAAATAAATTGGTCTCCGCGTTATCCATTCATGCTATTGACAACGAGCATACTTTCGATTTTGAAGGAGTAAAAATACTAGATTATGAGAAAAATTGGACCAAGAGAAAAATAAAAGAATCTCTTTATATATTGAAGGATATCGATAATTCTGTAAATTTCAAAATGGATTCTGAAAGCATATCAGAATGTTATAGTCTAATTGTGTCATTGTTGTAAAAATATTGATTTGATTTGGTGTGTTGATTAAACAAGTATTGATTTTGAAAGAAAAATGTAATAGGAAGATGTATGTTTTTTGATATTTCATTAATAAAAAATTAAAAATAAAGAATGAATTTAACTTATAATGTGTTTTTAGAATGGATTATTTATAATGGGTTTTTTAATTGTATAATAATTGACGATGCAATGAGATAATTAGAAAAAAATAAAATTGAAAATAGTATTTAATATAATCATTAATTCAAAATAGTTTCTAGTTCACTAGTAAACGTTTTTATAAATTGTTGCTATATATGTATATATGTGTGTGTGATTGTAATGAATTGTGTGATCTATCTATATTGAAGATTTAAGAATGAATGTTTCATGTGAAATGACAAATTCCGGTTCTTGAACGAGATGTATGTATGATTTCAAATTATTATAAAAAAAAATTTTGTGTTATATAATTCTCTATAAAAAGAAAAAATGTAAATAAATGTTTCATTTCAATTTTTAGAACTACTGAGGATGGTCGACCAGTGGTGACCGAAACTGTATAGTAATCAATTAAATAATTCTAATAGTTATTAAAATTATTGTTTTATTATTTTTGTGGCAAAACCAACCCTTCAATTTAATGAAAAAATTATTGAATTTAATTGATTTTTTTTTTTTTTGTTTGAAAAAAAACTATTTAAGGACGTTCCCTAATATAGCTCAGATGCAGCTCGCTCTTTCCCCTACTATCACATGCGCACAAAAGCAAAAATATTTTCACTGCGTCGTTTCTCGGATCTGGCAACATTGCATTTTTACCGACGCTAAAAGACAAAGAATAAAAAAAAACACTTCATGAAACAACTCAATGCAAAATTCCAGATGAGAACAGTATAGTTAGGTTGAGAGAATTAACTAAAAATCTCAAAAGCACCAGCTCCAGAAGTTTTTTAGATATGGAAAAATTGAGTGATTTTATTGCGACGTTGCCAACTCCCCATTCATACAAAACGAATACCGCTTGATATAATTATTTTAACAGGAAAATATTTGTTATGTCTTCAGTTAATGATTCTCAGTTTTTCAAAATAATATCAAGAAAATTACGATTGTTTTTAATGAAACAGTCGCTTTAACATCAATCGGGATAGGGTTCGCGTGTTAAATAGCAAATTTCAATGGTCAATAACTATAAATTTAGTTCCGCAAGGACTATTGAAAAAAATTTCTACGTATAAAGGACACTTATAAATATGTGTATTGAAAGTTTTAAAAGGATTGCAAGAAAATCGATTTATTAGGGAACGTCCTTAATGCTTCTGTTAAGAAGAGACAAATTTCAAACACTTCTAGAGGAGGAAAGAGAGAAGCATCTTGTTCCTTTCTTCATGGACCCTTTGAAACCCTGAAGAAGGAGGGAAGCATCTTCCGAAACGTTGGTTTTAAATACTTGTATCGTGAAGATAATTCATTTTTAACCATACCATTTTCTGACAGTCTATGTATGTCTGAATTACTATTTTCACTATAAATCAAAAAATAAGGTCTTACAAAGTTCATTCTGGTGTCAAAATGTTTGTACATATTTTCAAAACTAAGAAGTGATAAGATTTTGAGCTTTCTAGCTTCAGAACTTCTACAGTTTAAAATAGAGAACTAGTAGTTTAGCTTATGTCCTTAGATTTTGCACTCACGATTTTATTAATAAACACCAAGTTCTTTCCCTCTTTCTAGATCAAACCGTTTACAGGCGAAAAATTGTCAAATCACTAAAATCTGCAGAAAGGGTGCTTTAACAAGCTTTCTCATTTTCCTTTAATTTATTTATATGAAAATATTTTGGGAAAGTGTGTATCTATATTGGCTCAACTAATTAATTACACAAACAAATTTAACCAAAAAAATCAAAAGTCCTAGGAGAATGTAGCCCATCTCAATATTTAACTTGAACTAGTGTAGCTTTCATATAAAACAATGAAATTAAATGTTCCCTTGTTTTATGTGAAAGCAGTAGACCTTGGGCAGTCGCAACGAAATTGCACTTTCACTTAAGAACACTGATTGAGGGGAGTGGGGTCCCGAAAAACTAAAGTAAGGGTGGTTATTCTTGAATATGAAATTTAATTATTTTATTATTTCAAAATCCATGAACAACTTTTAACTAATTTGAGTTTCAAATTTCATTTACTTAGGATTTGCACTTTTGATATATAACTATATTGTTTTTATAAATATTATTTTAAAGGGGTGGTTTCAACCATTCCTTCCAAATCTCCATAATTGGAGTATTTGTAATAGAGATACAATAACAAAAACTCATTTTGATTAAATCTGAGTTTTATCGCTCACTATACTTCTTCTTTAAGTGCCATATCAAGTCTCCCTGACGTTCCAGCTCCTCTCCACATATACCTGTGCTGAGTGTGTTTAGCTGTTTTACACAGATATACGAGACATACTTTTTAACGCCGGTTCTGAACGGCAAGTTTGAAGAGGTTACTAGTTACTAATTATACTCTTGATAGGTTGCCATTGCTTTCCAAGAGGAGGCGGCTGCAAATATCTCCCGAAACTCAGTCTCGAGCCAGCGTAATTCAGCCCAGCGGTCCGACACTCTAACCACTGACCCTCAGTCGCCTCTGCTCACTATACTAAAAGAATATAAATTTATGTTTGATGCTAATTTTTTTTTCTTGTTTGTTGGCTAGGGATTGGATTGGTATCGGAAACGAATGCCGGCAACACTTGAAGGGCAACTCACTCTCGAGAAAACCCCATCATATTTCGTGACCCGAGAGGCTCCACGACGGGTTCATGCACTCCGACCTGAAGGCACCCTTCGCCTTCTCGTTGTGGTCAGAGACCCTGTGACACGTGCGTTAAGTGATTATGCTCAAGCAGCCAGCAAAGCCAAACGTGGCATGCGCTCCTTCGAAGAATTGGCCTTCGTCAATGGAACTGGGCTTGTAGATACCACATGGCCACCGGTGAAAATAGGTAATTTTATTTTTAATTTAATATATAATAAATATCTAAAATATTAATGAAAAATGAAATTTAATTCCTAGTTGTTTTATGTTCAAGCTTTATAAAATTTGTCATCAAAAAGGTTTTGAGTACTTAAAAATCGCAATGATTATTATTGACTTATTTTATCAGAACAAATGCCATCCTATGGGAGTAACAAATTTCAATATTTAATAAAGTAAACCCTCGAAAAGACAGTTTCTTAATTTAATAAATTATAAATATATTGAGTGGATATTGATTAGGTAGTTCAAAAAAAGAAGATAATTTAGACCAGCTATTCTCAACCGCTGGTCCGGCGGACCACCAGTGGTCCGCGGAGAAATTTTACTAGTCCGCATATAGGTATATATAAATACATATCTTTACATTTAAATATTATTGTAAGTAAATGATAATAAAAATGTTACAATTAACTTAGTAGTTCTTTAATACCTAGTAAAATTTTGTTGTTAAAAAAATATCACTGGTCCGCGAATTTTTTTTACAAATTTTACTGGTCCGCATGCCAAAAAAGGTTGAGAAACGCTGATTTAGACTATGTTTTTATTCATAAACCGACATTTCGGAGGCTTATTCCCTCCTTCTTCAATGTTTTGAAAAGTCAGTGAAGGAAATCCAATGCGACATTACCCTCTGTCTCCTCTTTCAGTGGCAGTAACAATAATATATTGTATTGCATTCTCAGCAGACACTACACTATAATTCTGCTGAGAATGAAATACGATATATTATTGTTACTGCCACTGAAAGAGGAGACAGAGGGAAATTCGCATTGGATTTCCTACACTGACTTTTCAAAACCCTGAAGGAAGGAATGAGCCTCCGAACGTCGCCGTCGGTTTATGAATAAAAAGATCGTCTAAATTATCTTATTTTTTTGGACTGCCTCATCAATATCCACTCAATTCACTTATCAGTCCTACTCCAAAAATTACTTCAATCTTATTATAAATATATTATTTTAAAATGAAAATATTGAAGTTGATCTTGTCACTCACACACTCTCCCATTGCCGTAGTTAGGTAGTTTTCCTAAGGGGGGCAGCCGCCAAGCTGATTAGCCACCACAAGGTTTCAATTTCGGTAATCCGATTAGAGATCAACTAACTTTTTAGTATAAAAGAATTGACAAATTTTGGAAGTAACGAAATAATTTAAGGAGAAATACATAAGTGATGACTCTAGGGGTGGGGATCAATGAGTTTTGTAGGGGGCACTGCCCCTCCCCTAACTACACACTCTCCCAATCTTGAGCTTGCATTACTTATTCCGAGACTTAGAATTTCCACAATGATTTTGGATGTTTGTCTTAAATCAAGAGTTTAAGCTCAACAAATAAATGTCGTCCAGCTAGAGGACCAATCTTCCCCATTCCTGAACATGACATGATTGGAAACAACTGTATTATAGTGTTTGCCGATATTCTGGCAGTAAGAGAAATAAATCCATCTTGCTGCTAGAATATCGATAAATGTTGTCATATCCAGAAGAGAGGAGACATTAGAGGAGCGTTCTAAAATTTAATTTTCCGTCTTGAAATCGAAAAAATATATAATATTTTCAAATTCTAATTTTTTCACAAAAACTAGATTTCAATTATAGTCATTCTGAATAACTTAGCTCAGCTGTCTAAATTTGGCCTATTAAGTTCCAAAATGAATTTCAAACCCTCTAGTTTCAACTTAAATCAACAGAGAATCATAAAATATTACAAATAACTTTTGTTTTATTTTGGTACCATCTTTAGTGATCAGTAAACAAAAGTGGATAGCAGTTTATAAATTTATAAACATACTGTCTGCTTTAATAAATGTATGAATGATGGATGACCTAACAGGACATAAATTCACTTTCGATGAATGTGTGTTATAATAGCTTAAAATCCAATTAAATTAGCTATTTTGATTAATTTTTTGTGTTTTATGCTAAATAAACATATTTTGAACTGGGCCATAGATATTTATATATTTAGAGTATAATAGAATAATCTCGCCGAATACTCTTCAGCTGGTCGCTGATCATCATCACCAATGTATTTTTCACCATTAAGCAGGCGCACAACTATACAAATCACTTCCAGCTGCGTAATTATGGTCATAAGAAGAGCACTGTTGTGTAGCCATTTTTCGACGTCTATCATGATACCTATAGTCCGGCATCTGCTTAATAGGGAAAACTCTGCTCTTACTCCTCGAGAGAAACTTAAAAATAAATGCCGCTAGCTACCAGAAGATTATTTTTGGGTAGCTCTAAGGGATCTAACTCTTCGATGGGGTCACATTTTCAATTAAACGCGACTGGGTCCCGACCCAATCAACAGTTGTAACCATCAGAGGTGTTTCCCAGCTTTTAAAGCAAAGACGCCGGCCTCCATCGTGTAATGGTCAGCATGTCTGGCTGGCAGCCCGGAGGTCTGGGGTTCGATTCCCGGCAATACCCAGTCATTTTTTCTGTAAGTATAGGGTCTGGAAAAAAATTAAGTGGGAGATAAATTTAAAACCTAATTTATCGAACGGAGAATTTACCACTGCTCGAAGCCCCTAAAAACTTAGTAAATTGGATATTAGATTGTATCTAACTTTCTGAGATTTGGCTCGTGACCCCGGCTTCCTTCTATTCTGTTCTTTTCATGATGGAGGGGCCATCCCATACAGGCCTTTAAGGGGATGCACCTTTTTGTGTATCTCCTTCTCACATCAATATCATTAAAAAAAAGACGTTTGGCTTTCAAACTCGCCGGAATCGAACTCAATGGACTACTCGGTATGATTCAGAAGATATCTCATTTATTGCTAGACCGTGAGAGCGCTAAAATCGGCTGTGATGCTCCGTTAGGATGAAATTACGGTGAAGAGAGCGTGTGCGAGCATCATTGGCGATTTTCAGAAACGATTTCGCAAATATATTCAAGCGAAAAGGGACAATTTTGAAAATTTATTGTGATTTTTTTTAATATTATTGATACTAGTCTACTAAATGTTGGTTATCGTTTGGTGATGTTAGTTTATTTATTTAAATAGAAATAGAAATCTCACTTACCTTACATACATTAATTCTTGTGAATCAATTGTAATAGACTGATGAAGAGGACAAAGCTCTTGAAACTATAGTCTATAAATAAATTTATAATTCCAGCAGAAGACACACTCTTTTATTGTCTCCTTCAACAAATAGAAGTTTTATACTAATGGAGTATTCGAAAAAATTTCGAGAACTTTCCATTGTAAGTGTGAGCAGTAAATTTTATCTAATATTTAGATTTTGTAAAGCTTAAATTATATTTTATTTATCAATTCATGGAATTAATTAAGTATTGTAGTGTCTATTTTGTTAAGGGAGAATTGTTTAGGTTTTTGGTGAAATATATTAAATAAAGTAAAGAAAATTTTTGAAAAGATTTTTTAGAAACTTTTTAAAATTTTAAATATAAAATACTAGGTAGGTTTCACATTACAAAAATCTTCTTTATACTTTAACCCTTCCCCCTCTCACCTTATCTCCCCCTTCCCTTATTATTAAAATTAAGAAATTAACTTCTAAAACTTTTTTGTATTTTTGTATTCAGCGTCCTTTGTTTTGTTTTGTTTTGTATAATGTCTTTTTTTTATTGAGCAAATTTGATACAATATATATACAGTTTGATCCCAAGACATGTGGGATTTAATTTACAGAGTGGAATAAAAAATCGTACATTGCCCTGCAAAGGGCATTCGCCGATAAGGTTTATCTTAAATTTATTTATACAGTAATCATTTGGGAAATTTTAGTCTATTAATTATTAGGTAGAATATCGGGGGTTTTTTGTTATTTTTATCTGCGAAAATGCTCAGGAAAAAACCCAGTTTTCAGTGTCCTTTGTGAGCTCCTGAAGATGGGCTTATACCCAGAAACGAGGGGTGAACCGCGATTGGAATTACTTTGAAATTCATTAGATAATCTATTGTCATCTATTGTCTTCTACTTGGAAATTGGAAGTGGAAGTAGGTGTACACGATTTTAGGTCGCGGTTCACCCCTCGCCCGAAATATATATATATATATATAGAGAGTCATGCTAAACAAGCATCTGAACTTTTATTTATGTGAAACCTACCTAGTATTTTATATTTTAAATTTTAAAAAGTTTCTAAAAAAAATTTCTAAAATTTTCTTTACTTTATTGTAGTGTCAATTGATAACAAGTTTCCAAAAAGTATATAAAACTAATAAACAGGCCGAATAGCGAATAAATATTTTTTGGATTTCAATTTGTTTCGAGTTCATTTTATTGATATCTTATCTAATTTTTCTTTTGATTACAGGCGTCTATACTCGTCACTTGGAACGATGGCTCCGACATTTTCCTTTGGACCAATTCTTGTTCGTTTCCGGTGAGCGGCTGGTGGCTGATCCTGCTGCTGAAATGGCTCGTGTTCAGGACTTCCTCGGGCTCAAACGTGTTATCACTGAAAAGCATTTTTATTTTAATAGCACGAAAGGATTCCCGTGTTTAATGAAATCCGAAGGACGCTCATCTCCCCATTGTCTCGGCAAGACAAAAGGAAGGGATCATCCGCGAATCGCTTCCAGTGCGCTGGAAAGACTAAGAGAATTCTATCGGCCATTTAATGCCCGGTTTTATCAGCAAACGAGAATTCATTTTGGTTGGCCTTAGATAATTTATTCAAAGAAGGACTATTTTCATATATAAATATTTTCAGAAGAATTCGATAAAAAAAAAAAAATCGAAAAATACTTTTATCATTTTAATTAGTATCTGAACAATTTTCAGTGATAAAGATATACGGATATTTATAGTTTAAAAAAAGATACTAATCAATATATCAAATGTGTCCAAATATATTCATAAGATATCGAATTGGAATGATATGACATTTAGGGAAAGCGGTGTTGGTTTATAGTGAAACATATTAAACACCGGAGTTTTTTAACTGGTTATAGTGGTGTTTAACAAAGAGGAAATAAAAATTTAAAAAATTAAAAATTTCTTGAATTATATTTTGGAGATTTTTTATTTTTCTCTATACATATTTCGGGTTACGATCCCATCCTCAGGAGGTTAACAAAGTCTCTCAGTCTTTTGTTAAACTCCTGAGGATGGGCTCGAAATATGTATAGAGAAGGATAAAAGGTCTCCAAAATGTAATTAAAGAAATTTTTAATTTTTATTTCCTACACCACTATAACCCGTTAAAAAACTCCTGTGGAATGATATGGTATGCATACAACCTGTGAAGGGAAGGTTTCTTCAGTACTCTGCTGGCGAGAATAGAAAATTTCCTGAATTTGTTATACGAATATATCAGCCAAATTATTTTTAAATGCTCAATTTAAATTATGTATTGATTAGAAAGAGAAATAAGAAGGTATGAATATTTGATAAATTGACTAGAAGCCGAACTAAGTACAACATTTTTTTTAATAACCTTCATATCAGCTGTAAAATGTTTTAATTAAAAGTGTTATTCGATTTATTTCGGTTATATCTGATTTGGCTCGGTTGATTAGGATTCGCTGAACCCCACTGAACTAAAACTGAGCCGAACTCAAGCTACGCCGAATTCAAGCGGACATGTTTCGAATCGAAATTTTTGATAACCGCTCGGCTGCTTAAGCTTTGCACCCAGACTACAGCAGTAATAGGAAGAAGCAAAAGGTTTTTCTGATTTTTCAAACGCGTTTTGTTTTTAATGAGGAAACTATCATAAATAAATATATACAAGGTTATCAAAAAAGGTGTCTGGGATTTCATAGTGAAACTTAAAAAATATTTATTTCTCTATCGAAAAATACAGAAAAACTCGTATTTCGGTAACTTATCTAATCTATGTTTTTACCTTAAGGTAGTTGTTTTTTTGAAATTTAGACAGATTATTATTTAAATACGTCTACATCGATTGATGGCAAAACGAAATTTATGAACAATATAGTTTCAGAGATATTAAATTCCAAAGATAGAGTTTTTCAGACTCTTATACATTGCACTATATGGGATCGGAAAGTTTACATACATATTTAATTATAATTAAGAAACTCATCTTATCATTGTTATAAAAAACTAAACCAACATTAAACAATAACTAATACATTTTTTAAGAAAATTTTAATTCATAGTTACAACACAGTTTCTGAGATAATAATGAAAAATTTATACTAAAAACAAGCTGGAAACAACGCATTTATTTAACCTAAAAAGTGGGTTAACTTTAGTACTTTTTTGACGTTTTTTCGCTTCAGCCATTGTCGCAACAACTTTCATCCGCTTATTAAGAACTTTTTGTTTTATAAATTTCCCTTTATAATGTGATTTATCTGAAATTTCTATGATAAAATATATATCGGACAGTGTTGCTAAATTTGTCAAACGAGCACGGGATTGGCTAGTAGTGGTACATAAACAGCAAAAAGTTTTGGGATTATGAATTATGAATCCTTATTGTCTGTACTATATATTCTGGAATTAACTTTTTGCTATTATTGTCGCGAAACAACTACCTTAACTCCAAAAAGAAAAATTCAGAAAATTCAGCTTAAATTGAAATCACGGACACTATTTTTAATAACTCTGCATTAGACTTCTAAATTCACTGGTATTTAAATAATCCAGTCAGCTAATTCTATTGAGCAATTATATTAAGTGAACAATAATGAAATGTCAACGATGAGCATCGTCAATAGAATTTTAACTCATAACTCTATCATTTCTACTGACAGTGCGTAATCCGATTGGAGATGAAGGATCTCATCCATTAATAAGTTTGTAGCTTAATAATTTTATTATCTTGGTAAAAATAGCTGCCTATTATTTTAACAAAGTGAATTATGAGTCTAATATATTTGCTATTTTCAACAAACTATATAAAATCTTTGTTTGTTTATTTTAAATAATTGTACATACTAGTATATTTAAATATTCTAGACAAATTGATTTAAAGAATCCCTTATTAATATCCCTTTGACATGGTGTAAAATGTAAAGAGAAATAATAAATTTAAAAAAAAAAACTCAAATTTGAAATCTAAGTGATAATGCGGCTGTTAGCAAATATTTCGATGTTTAGAAGTAAGAGAGATAAAACAATTGCCGTTATTATTTCAACGAACAGAAATTTTATTCTTGCCTTCTTAATTTTTTCCATATCAGTATTGCTTAACTTTTTTGATCCGAAATCCTATTTTAAACTTTAAAAAATATAGAAAATCCCTTCATATTATGATAAAACTGGAACTGGTACTTTCAACCTATTGGGATTTCGGATTTATGATTTCGTAGTTACTTTTATTAATTATTTTTTTTTTTTTTTTTTAATATTTATTTTTTCAGTGTAAAGATTAATTGGGTTTGATAAAATGAAAGGTTTTGCATCTGATGATGCAACCCGCTCTTCAGAGCGTTCAATTTGAATGCATAACTGACCTCTTCCAGGCGGCGCTAAGTCTTTTTAACCGACTTCATTATAATTTTTTTCCTCTAGATTGGAGACCCTATGACATATTAGAACATAAAACAAAAATGTAAGAATATTTATTCCCATATTAGCTTAAAAATAATAACAAAAAAGAATTGTATATGAATTATTTTAGTATAAATTATATTTTTTTACCCTTTTAATTTTGATATTTAACTGTTTTGCGTTTATAAAAAAAGATTAATTATTCTCATTAATTTAGGAATACTTAAAAACACTTTATTTTATTTATGAATATTATGTAACGATTTTATAACCTTATGCTACAGTATAACAAATTACTACGTAATACCGCCATTCTATCTCATGAAAAGTTTTGGAATCCCGTGAAACATCCTCGGAAGCCTCTAGTGATTCCAAGACCACAGTTTGAGAAACGTTACTTTATACTCCTGGCTAGATTTTGGGTGTAAGTACTGTAAATATCTTATTTTTAAATTATAGCCATTGCAGCTCTTTTCTTTAGGAATCTTGCAACACGTGGGGATTACTAATTTATGTATTATATTTTATTTATTCCCTATTTGATTTGCGCAAAACTAAAACTATTAGATAGATTAAGAAATGTATATGACTTAAAGCCACATTTTTATTTCTTGTGGAAATGTATACAAGTTAGAAGCTGTTAAATGATTATTCAGATCCTTATGAAGGCAAGAATAAAGTTATCAATAGGTGATATCGGTATTTTTCTTCTGACTTACACTTCCGATTCATCAAAATGTTTTAAATTTGCATAATATAATATTAAAATAAGGAGAGATGTTTGTATCCTGCTTGACTATTTATTGCGTCTAAATAGAAACATGCAGCATTATAATTTATTAAACAAAACTATTTTGATTTGATTATGTATTTGGGTTATAACAATGCAAAAACGGCCGCATTACGAAGGAAGCATTTACCTATTTTTGATATTATTTATTTATTTATCTGTCGAGGATTTCGATCAGCACGTTTCATTATTCATAGAGCTGGATTATAATTTTTCAGTGACGAAATTTATGCACCTTTTGTAATTGTTGGAAAATAAATTTTAGTGAATTTTTAAAGTCACGCTAGATTCAGGATTAAAATTTCTTCCATTTATAATATAAATGGTAATTTAGCGACTTTTTTCTGCTACTTAACGACTATTATAAGAAAAATGTATCTTTATTGAAATATGACCATTGTTTGCAAATATTCTAATCCAAATCGCCGAAAGCTCCGCATACGCCTGAGCGTCTGACTCCGCCTAGAAGAGTTTGTCTTGATACATCGGATCAAAGGGAAACTTAATCTAGTTTTTATTACCAATAATTTTCTGCTTGATAATTTTACACTATTATTTATAATTAAAATTCTGGTTACAGTGCTGTTTACACCCCCTCCCTGATCAATTACTAAATAGGATGTGTTATGGATAATAATTGTAGAAACTTGTTTTTAACGCTATTAAAACACCCCTGAAAATAAAAAAGAGTTTCCAAATTGATTGGGTGTAAAGAGCCTTCTTTAATAAATAAATTAAATAAATATATGTTATTTCTTCGTAAATAAAATCAAGTAATAAAATTTCAACATTACATTGAATGAAACTTTGTATATATAATAAAATTTGTAAAAAGGAATAAAAATATCATTTATCAAACATGATATAGAATAAAGGATAATAAATAGGTAACCCTCTTATATCACGGATGTTATGTTCCATTGAAATGACGCGTTATATGAGACTGATCATATGGAATTTCCAACGTGCCAACTACTAAGTATATCTTAAAAACTAACACGTGAATACCGACAGTAATTAATATAATAGTAAAACAAGCTCAACATAGTCTCATATACATTTTTTAATTTCCAATATATGTATATTAAATGAAAAGATAAAAATATGAAATTTTTAAGGATGTATTACCTATATAGAAACTGCTTTATATAAATACCGCGCTCTACGAGGGTTACCAGTATCTAGTTTATTTTATAAACATAGATTATACATATTTCAGCTTATAAATAGCTATAACATTGATAACATTCATGAAATCTATTAATTGTATTTGTTTTACTAAAATCAAAATCAAAGTCTATGAGAAAATATGATATTATTTGTTTGATTTGAAAAACGAACTTATTAAAATTTTGTCTCAAGTTTTAATAGTGAGGTTGCTCATTTAAAAACCTACCACATGTTGTAAATAGAAAAAAGTTATTTTATTATTTAGTACAGGACGTTTCAGCCTCTATTTTTGATTCTTAGATATTATATTAATAGATGAAGCGAAAAAGCCTAGTCTATTTAGCATTCAAAATCACAAAGATATGATAGAAATTAACAGTGTTCTCACACATGAATATTATATATTAAGGATTGTATATTGGCCATTTTCTGTTTCAACACAAGCTATGAAGGATACTACAAGAAGCAATTTAAAGGACTTCGAAATTTGGCCTTGGTTCATTCACTTAATCTTAATGGCTCGCTTAATTGAGATTTGATTTCCTGAGAATAGCACAGTTATTGATTCTATGGTATACTAGTATAATTTATTTGTTCTTTATTCGTTTGTGAGGTGACCTACTATTACTTACTATTGCAACAAAATAAATATACTTATATCCAATCCCATGAGAGATAACAGATAATTGGAATATTTTTAATTAAAAATTTTGATGATTTAGGTCAAAACTTCGAAACTAGTTAACCAATAAATTATATATACATATATATAGGAATATAGGTATTATGTTTATTTGCATCAAGCAGAGGACGTTATAGATTTATCCTTATGGCTCGTTTAATCCTCGAACTAGAAACATTACCGTATTCTCCCTTAAACATTACCATACGCATAGATAAAAGATACATAATACGACAATCCTATTCTTGAAACTTTTTTGTTTTCACTTAAATTTTCAAGAACACACACAGAGACATTTTTTAAAAACCACTTTGGAATTCATTGGGAATATTTAAGGTTTGAGAAAACATTAAGTAATGGATTTTTTTCAAGAACACAATATTTATATTGTTACAGATAATATCAATTTAAATATAATAGAGATATTAATATAATGAGCGGGGCAGGTGTATGGTAGTCCTGTGCGTGTTTAAGTTACAGCCAGTGCTACTGGATTAAATTGCACCTCTTTGTTGCCAGGTTCCAAATAATATTTATATATAAAATAAAACAATTTAACTTCTACTATTCGAATCCGACTCGAGGCATTCGGCTAAAATCTGACCCCCGGGGTAGAGACAAAAATTTTAAAAATATATAGTATCGTAAATTGGCTTATGGTTAGAAAGGCCGAAAAGCCAAAAAAAAAACTTCTACTATTAAAAAAGAATATATATATATATATTTATAGTATATACCAGGGGTGGCCACAACATGGCTCGCGAGCCGCATGCGGCTCTTCAGTCAATCTCGTGTGGCTCTTGAACCCTCTTGAATAATACGGATTTTAGAAAGTATAATAATTAAATTAAAAAAATAATAATACAAAAATTAAATTAAGATAGATACTAGAATTGCAAGAGGATGAAGGACTATAGGGATTCAAACGAAGTGGCGTTTCGGCCATAGTTTTGGAAGAAGGTCCCAAAAGAAAAATACCCTTTAACAAAAGAGTGTGCTAAGAGACTAATCTCAATATTTGGAACTACTTATGTGTGTGAATCATTGTACTCATTAAGTTAAGTTCAGTAAATCTAAATATCGATCCGAACTATCTGATGAATATTTAAGTGAACTCCTGCGAACTGCACTTACCAATGATCAGCCAGATTTCAAACAAAACACTTCTCAAAAGTAAAATGTCTTTTTTTTATTGTAATTGAACATAATATTAAAAGTGAGCAGAGCAAAAAATAAATGTTACTTCATTTATATTTTATAAAATAATAAATGTGTCTTTTTTCAATAAACCATTAATTGATCTCTAAACAATGTGGCTCGCTTTGAAACAGTTTTATAAATTTGGGGCTCCCAAATTTAAGGTTACTGGCCACCCCTGGTATTATACTATGTTTTACTCTTCGAATGGATGTTGTAATCACAGGTTGCGCCTTGCCTTTCTCATAGCAAATTTGCTTATCACATTATATATTAATTTCTATTTTAAGACTAAATTCAATGTTTAATTTCCTAATTCCCAATGCGTTATATCTTTCCCGATTTATTTTATATCAAAATTGATAATGTACTTGAAATTTTTATTTTATCCCAAGCTATAAGTCTTCGTGTGATGCCCCTAGAGCCTGTCTTTAGATGCAGTCCTGTCTACACCAGATTTTTATAAATATTACAAGGAAATATTTTATAGTCAAATAAGATCAATCTTAATTTGTGCTAACTAGACAATTTAGAAAGGTTCCCTACTCATTTGCGGTCCATTTAGAGAAAAATAGTCATTGTTTATTAACTGTAGAGATGCTGAATTAATATTTACATAATAGACGATTCGTCAATCGTTCAACTTCTTACACTGTATAAGGCTCAAATTCGCCCCTTTCTCGAATATGGCTCTCATCTGTGGAGAGGGGCCTCCAAGCATTCTCTTGCCACACTGGAAGCAATTCAGAAGCGAGCAATTAGACTAATAGGAGACCCGGCCCTAACTAACTCAATAGACTCCCTGGCTCATCGAAGAAACGTTTCTGCCCTTTCTCTGTACTACAGATACTATCATGGTGTCTGTTCAGTCGAGCTGAAATCAATCATCCCCCCTAAAGCCCTCTTTAAGAGAAACACGCGATTTTCGAAAGCTCAGCACCCCTTCGCTGTCAAGTTGGATACAAATCGAACAAGCACTTTCGCTAACTCTTTTATTCCTATGACCTCCAGAGACTGGAACTCGCTCCCACCCACCGTCTTCCCCGCGACATATAACCTCAGCTGTTTAAGACCCGTATCCACAGATACCTTCGACCCCGACCCACCCCATAAAAACCCTTCTTCCTCTTTTCACGATGCGAGGGGCCAACCCAGGCCTTTAGGGGATGCACCTTTTTGGTGTAACCCTTCTCTCATCATTTTCATTAAAAAAAAAAAAAAAATTGCAATCGAATTTAACCACGTAAATATATTGCTTTAAATTCTATCACCCTCACTCTTTCTAGAATGCAAGAATTTAACTTGACTTAAACGTATTTGACCTTTTATAAAAATAGTTTTCATCAATAAACACATTTCATGGCTAGAAAAAAAAGGGCTGACACGTCGTGTACTTCTTAATAAAATAAAAATTGTAAATTAATGCAGACAATAAAAGAGTGTGTCTTCTGCTGGAAAAAGAAATTTTTAATCGTTATAAATAAATTTTAAAAAATTATTTTTCCAGCAGAAGACACACTCTTTTATTGTCTGATTTAATTTATAAAAAATTCTGCAATTAATTTTGTAGGTATGTATAAACCTAAAAAACCTTTAAAAATGTTCTAGATAAATATTTAGATAGTGAAATTTTTGGAAGATTTAAACAGTCATATAGACGAGGAGCTTTTTCAACGCCAAGCATATCATTTTTTACCATTTATAAAATAGGTAGAAAAATAAATTAATATTTTAGTAATATAATCCAATATTATTAGATGCTTATTTTTGAATATATCATAAAATTGATAGATAAAAATCATATCATTTTTTTATTAGTAAAACGTGTTATTTCTATTATTGCAAATATTGTATTAGATGTTTTTTTAAATCAATTTCAATATAAGTAAAGTGAAAAATCAAAAATTTATCAAGCAGTTAAGGATACAATTTTTCCAATTAAAAAAAAAAAAAAAAAAAAAAAAAAATTACCTATATTTTTCTAGCGAAAAAATCAGTAATTAATTCTCCTTATGTTTATCATTGAAAATCATTATTATATTATTATAGAAAATGACATGAGATTTTTTGAAAGAAATAAATGAAAATTAAATCGAAATTTATTAATTTCTTAAATAGATGTAAACAAATAATATTGGAATCTTGAAATTAACCTTAGTGAAAATGAATTGTAATGCCTCCACATGTATACACAATTATTTTATATTTCAATATATGATGAATGAACTATGTATTTGGACCAACTGTTACTTTAAATTAAATATAGAAGAACAAATTATTTGCTCAGAAAAATAAATAAATTTATTTACAAAAATGCATGTTTGTTTTATTTTTTGGTAAATAGTTGTTTAATTAATTATAATTATGGGCCACCGAGCGGTAACTTTTTGCTTCAATTTATAGCTATATATATATTAATCCCCGAAACCCCCCTCGCCCCCCGGACCCCCACCACTTGACACCACCTCCTGCACCGTCCCTCCCACATACACCCCCGCCCCCGAAACCCCGTACCTCCCCCGGACCCCCTCCACCACTGCAACCCACCTCCTGCACCCCCACCCCCGCCCACTCACCCAGTTTTTGCATTTCTAGCCTTCAGTGGCCCACAGATTATGTATATATCTTCTTCTTCGAGTGCCATACCCGAAACGGGTGTCGGCGCCTCTCCACATATACCCGTGCTGAGTGTGTTTAGTTGATTTACACAGATATACGGGACCTACTTTTTAACGCCGGTTCCGAACGGCTAATTTGGAGAGGTGACTAGGCAATTATACTCTTGGTAGGTTGCCATTACTTTCCAAGAGGAGGTGACTGCAAATATCTATCTGCCGAGACTCGGTCTCGAACCAGTGATCTTCGAGTCAGCGACCCGACACTCTACCCACTGACCCACAGTCACCTCTGTGTATATATAGGTATATAAATAAATACGGTATAATTATTTTTTTTAATTAAATAACAATTTTTGAGTTCATCAATTAAATTGTCAAATTAATATTTGTGGGATTTAAAACTCGATTTTTAATCAATTAAATTTCCCAACTTTTAATATATAATAATAATTATTATTATCTTATTGTGGGATATAAAATTAAAAACCAATTATTTATTAAAAGGAAATTGAATAAAAATGTAATTATACATTTTTATCGAGACAACCACCTGTGAATAATTGTTTCATTTAATAAAAAACCCATCAAAAACAACTTAGCCGAAGATGAGACCGTGACAGATCGAATGTCCAACACAAAACCCGTGAATTTCATCCAAATTGTTAGAGCCGTTTTCGAGAACCCGACCGGATATATATATGAGTATATAAACATTGCTCGTTTAAAATAATAAGATAAGATTTGATCGAGATCATAAGGAAATAAGTTGAATGATAATTGAAATAAGGAAAAGACAATAAAAAATAGAAGTTATGAAATTTTGTTTTAATTTTTTTTTTTTTTAACATCAGTGACAAAATGCAAAAAAATAGTAAATTAAATAAACAGTTGCCAAAATGTAATCTTTTTTTATTTAATTAGTTATAAATAATGATGTTAGAAAAAAATAATTATAGTAAATGGTGATAAATATTGTTAAGATATTTTATATTTTCCCGAGATACCAAGAAAGAAGCAACTTAATTAAACCCCAAGGCTAAAAGTTCTTGGGAAGTTCAAGAAAAAAACCATAAACATCTGAACATATGAAACAAAACTTTTGTTTCCTTCTTTTGTACTTATGAAACGAGGACATGATTTTTGCCTAAGGAGATCATTGACTATCTTTACAAAATAAAAAAAAAAAAAAATGTTATTTTGTTGTAGGATGTCGAAATTACAAATTGTGATAGGTTGGGCTACTGCATAGACTACCGCAAAGTTATCAAGATTAGTAGAAGAAGGGAATGAATGGATCCTTAAGACGGACTTTCATTACATAGAGAAACTTGCTAGTTTCGAAATGACTCCCAAAACTTGCTTATAACCGAAAATTTCTCTTAAAACAAATTAGAATTAATGTACTTCAAATTTTCATTGATAATATATTTTTAAACTAAGCAATATTGTATATAATTTTTATAGTTAATTAAATCAAGACTTAAAAATTTTTCAAGTGATTTGATTTTTGTTTTTTTTTTGGAAAATTAACGACTTAGCTCTTGGTGAGATACAAATCCTAGAATAAAGCCTTTTTCTCAATGTCGACAAAGATCAAATCCTAAGGGCCAGTTGTATGTCGGTTGGTAAAGTTTTTGTAAAAGTTGACAAAGGGTAAAACCTTCAAATTCCCCTTGTGCCCGTTCTGATAGCCAATCAGATGACACGCACTTTCATCTGATTGGCCATCCGAACGGGCACAAGGTGAATTTTAAGGTTTTACTCTTTTTTTTTTACTTAGAAAGTGGTGTAGGTTTTAGGTGAAACATGATATTAATTAATAAAGTAAAGGGTGTGTAGTTTCACAGTGAATGAAATAAAACTCAAAAAGGTTTATACAAACTCAATATATTTCGGATTATTAGTCCATCATCAGGAGTTTACAGGTT
>JALMQS010000584.1:0-51219 GCA_024734495.1 Forficula auricularia | reverse complement strand
AATGTAGAAAGCCTCATTTTTAGGGTTCCGTACAAAAGCAATATTATACGGTGTCGCCAGCACAATGTTTAAATGTCTGATCCTCTGAACCATTGTAACTGGTAAAATATAGCTTTGAACTTGAAATTTAGAAGTTAAATGTTCATTTTCCTCGTAAATCCAAAATTGTATTAAAATTTTAATAGAATTATTATTTTGGGTTTATTTGAGATCAAGAACAATTTTTTTTATCATATAAGTACTTAGTGTAAAGTATTGGTGTAAGATCTTTTCAAGTAGAATTAGGTTTAATTTTTTAAAAAATTTATTATTGAAATTTAATTTATTCATAGGTATATTCATCTAATCACCCAATTAATACTAAAAATTTATTTCGATTTAAATTGACAGTGTGAGAGAGCTGCAAGGTGGCCATTTTTAGATGATATTTATACCAGATCAATTTCAATCAAATACTTAATAAAATCATGAAAAAATTCTACAAATTCCCTCATTGTACTTCTTATCAGCTACAAATAAGAACCAATTTGATCTCTCTATTATTTTAGGAGGTATCTTATCAAAAGTACCTCTTAGATTTGGCAAAAGCAGTTGCCACTGAAAACATCTGATGGGACAAGACACAGGTCAATTTTTTTGTACCTCATAATTTTTTTCTCAAATATTAAAATTATAATATTAATTTGGTATTTTACTGAGAGTAGGACTTAAAAACTAAGCTAAAACTTTTAAACTAGGTTTAAATAAGAATCTGATAATCATCAAATCATCATCAATCAATATAAATATATATTATATATATAGGGCTGTAGTGGAGGGTATACGAAGGTATGCGACGTATACCCTGTATATATGTGTGTATGTTTATTTGCATCAAGCAGAGGACAACTTCTTAGTTTCTCTTTACGAATCAACAACTCTACTACTCTCGGCAAAATAAAAACTGTTCAATTAAATCATAAGTGAGGTGTAAGGAATAATAGTGGAACCCTACGGGGTCAACAAATAATAACCATCTCAAAATTTAGGACTAAATTTATAACTAATAGAAGAAACCGAAATAAATATAATGAGGACAATTGAACAGACGATCTAGATAGATATAGAACTAATTAGTAGAGATTGTGGTGTTGGTGCAAGGTGAAACATCTTTAATAAAGATAAGAGTAAATAAATATTATATTTACTATTGATTTACTATGAGTTAAGGATTCTAGGTCACTTATTTCACATTAAAATTAAAAAATTAAATGATATAAAAAAATTTTCTTTTTCAATATATATATTTCGGGCTATCAACCCATCAACAAAGCCAAAAAATTTATTCCCAGCGTAGAGACACAAGTCAATGAACTTTTAACTTTTCTTTTATCTATCAACACCTATGTCAACAAACCCCTACCCAATCTGATATTTTCACTTAACAATCGCCTAAGAGAAAGTGTCCTTTAAAATAATTCAAACATTCTTTCCCTCTGTTCAATAAACATATATATAACCTGTTATTCAATAAGTTGAATTAGTTACTTTCTGTACTTCCTGAAGATGGGTTGATAGCCCGAAATATATATATTGAAAAAGAAAAAAAATTAATATCTTTTAATTTTTTAATTTTAATGTGAAACAAGTGACCTAGAATCCTTAATTCATAGTAAATCAATATTAAATATAATATTTATTTACTCTAATCTTTAGATATAGAACTAACTACACTGAAGGATCGGAAGAGGGGGAATCATCAAGATACTGCAAATATTGAAAAAAACAATTAAAAACAGTATAGTATGGCATAAAAAGGTTTTGAACATAGGTACAAGAAGATATATGAAAAATAAAAGATAAAATGGGTGAGGGCAAAATTGGGGAATATATGGAAAGATCAAGAAATAATTAGGCGTAAAAAAATGCAGAGGCTGAAAATTGGAAGCAGAGAAAGCTAATAATCATGCCAAATATTGCGAGGAATTCACAAAAGTGTGGGAGGCAGATATATGGAACGCTGGGGGAGACGATTGGAAGGGGATGTTCAAAATTGGCACCAACTTCGATTCCACGTTAACTTCAGAACAAACATTCCCCTTTAACGACCGACATCTCGTGGCCACTTAGGTGAGCTCGCACCCCCACCCTTTCGTGGCCATTTATGCGTCCTTACCGTGAGACAGGTTATTCAATTAAATTTATTCTATAATTATAAGAAATTGTATTGGACCCAAGCTGAGTATATTCCATTGTTTGTTCGAATTCATTTTCCTTTCGTCAATATTTCTTTCTATCCAAGGATTTACCACTATTCATTGCAATCATTTTCACCGATGAGTGAACAGCGATTGGAATTAGGTGCACACGTCTTTGGAATTATGTGGAATTATTTTGGAATCCATTAGATAATGCCCCTTCATCTATTGCCTTCTACTTGGAAATAAAAGTGGAAGTGGAAGTAGGTGTACACGATATTAGGTCGCAATTCACCCCTCGATTTTCACTAACCCACAGCTTCTACAACATCGCCATATACTTTCTCTTGGCAACTAAGGACAGAGAAAATATATCTGGAGCTTCAACCAGGTTACAGGCCAGATACCATTGATTCCTTCCACCCAGCTGATCAAGTCCACGAGTATCTTCAACTTTTTCTCCTCTATCAAACATTCATCAATTATTGAACATAAATAAATACCTCGTTACATAATTATATTAATCATTTTGTTTCATTCGCTTTTGAAGAAACCTTCCTTTGCCTCCATCCATTCTCTTTGCAGGATATTAAATTTATATAACATTAAGACTGAAACCAGTATATTTTCTTTCTTAAAATCTTATAAAGTTAAACCCCTCAAAACCAAAAGCCGTGATACTTTCAATCAGGAAATATAATAAATAAACAAATTTAAATTTAAGCAGGCTTAAAAATTGAGGATCTCACAACTTGGTAAACTTTAATGCTGGCAAAACGCAATGCTGTCTAAGTGTTGGTAGAAACCTTCCTGACATTTCCTTTGATTCGAGCTCATTAGAATTTCGTGACAAAATATCAATGTTAGGTGACACCTTAGGTTTGACCTTTCTTGGAATAACCATATTATCTCAGTAGCAAAAGATGCAGGATGTAAGCTTGTTTTTCTTTTCAGGAACAAACGCTTTTTCATCCCCACTCAACTCCTTATATTATACAAGGCTCAAATTCGCCCCCGTCTCGAATATTGGTTGCATTTGTGGAGAGAGGCCTCCAAGCATTCTCTTGCCACCTTGGATGCAATTCAGAGGTGGATCAGACTGATAGGCAATCCTGCATTAACTGACAATCTCAACTCCCTAGGCCATCGTAGATCTGTCTTCATCATTTCTCTTTTTATAGAAATTACCATGGGTTTTGTTCTGACGAGATAAAATCAATAATCCCTCCAAAGACTTCATTTGCGCGAAATACGCGATTTTCTAAGATTCAACATCCCTACAAGCTTAAATTGCATACTAACCGAACAAACGCATTCGGCAATTCGTTTATCCATATGACATCTAGAGAGTGGAACTCTCTTCTTCCGACCGTCTTCCCAGCAATTTATAACCTTCTTTCAAGACCAACATCTACAGGTACCTTCGACTCCTAACCAAATCTATTCTTATTTTCACTATACAAGGGTCCACTTCGAACTACAGAGATTGTACCTTTTTGGTGCAACTTCTTGTATCAATATCATTATAAAAAAAAACAGAATCTAGAATTGATATAGAGGATAGAAAGAATGAAGAAGACCGAAGGGACTATTATATATGTATATGATATTTATAAATAAATATATAATAAATTTATAAATAACACAAAAAGGTGAAGCCTGAAACCTTAAAAAGAGAGGAAGAAATAAAATAAAAATTAAAATCGAGCTATAGATAGCTATATTCGATAGACAGTGAAATTGTTCCAATGTTTTGATAATTTATTTATTAAACTTTTAACTTTTTCGGATTCGAGTCTATGATTATTGCATTTTTCAGATTTTTAGATAGCTTTTTAAAAAATTTGTTAACCAGGATATGTGGCCTCCTTTGTCATCCTTAGTACGATAGTGTTTTTAGATGTATATTTAAATATAATAAAAATTACATGATTTCCCTTATTTTCTCCTTCTCAACGACAAATAAGATCGAATTTGAAATCTCAAGTTTGGAAGATATAATAGTTTTTCTTCCCACAGGAGTTTGTTCCATCAAACTGATTCGACATGGCTTTTCGTCGTCCCCCCCCCCCCCCTCAAATTAATTTTGTGTAGTCTTGTAGAGACTTTCGCTTATAATTGGCGAAAATCTCAATAGAGCTGAGGTAAAACGTTGAACAACTTTTATCTTCCCATAAGAATAGCATTGCACCCTATTTTCCTTTGTGATATAAACAATTAATATCACTATCTTTTTAAGTAAAAGCCCTTATTTTAGTGAAAATCATAATGTATAAAGTTGATAAAGCTGTGAATACGAAATCGAGGAGATTTTGCTCATTTGCCAAGTTTAAGCTACTCCACTAAGAACACATTAATCAATTGGAAAACCCATTATGAAATATATTGAAATTATTTTTTTTGCCGAGAGTAGAAGAGTTGTTGTTTCAAAAGAGAAATCAGTGAGGTTGTCCTCTAGTTGATGCAAACAATAAATGATGAAATTATATATTTAGATATATGATATATGCTTTATATATATATAAATCAGAGGACAACCTCATTAGTTTCTCTCTATATACCTATTTATAAATATGTTATGTGTATATATTATTTCTTTGTTAGATAAATATAGTGCAATCAAAATTTTTACAGCTAACGATTAAAAACTAGCTAAATTACTTTTGAAAGATTAAAAAAATTAAGTGACAGTGCTTAGCGATAATTATTGATCAATAATAATAATTAATACCCTACATTTTTTTCTTTATCTCAAATGATAAAATTTAATGACAAGTAAATATAAATACTCATACTTTGAAAATATTACAAGTTATTTTGGAGATAAATTAAATAAATAAATATACACCTACCATGATTCTTTTTAAAAAAAAAATATTTTCCTTAAATATTATTATTTATTATTCTTTGAAGGTCATTTATCTCCAAAATAAACTTGTAAAATTGTCCAAGTATAAGTATTTATATTTACTTGTCAAATTTTATCATTTGAGATAAGAAAATGTAGAGTATTAATTATTATTTCTAATCAATAATTATCACGAAGAATAATAAATAATAATATTTAAGGAAATATTTTTTTTCCAAAGAATCATGGTAGGTATAGTTTTAAAAAATTCAGTCGAATGAGAACCTCCTCCTTTTTTGAAGTCGGTTAAAAAAGGATCGATATCTCATATTTTCTTTTTTAAATATTATCTTATATAATACAATCAAGAATAATATTTTACACCTTTAATGGTTTACTTTGATTGTAACTAATTTTAATAAATCATTTTTTCCTCTAATTTACAAGCTTTAAATTAGTCTTACTCCTTTTAGTTAGTCATTTGAAACGGAGCCGTATCATATAGGTTATCTAACCTGCAGGCGTTCCCGTCAATTTGCTGCTCGTCCTTCAAAACTCAGCAGTTATTTAACTTAAGATATTTGATAAATGTATGGATTATTAAAAATTTTTTTTGAGAAAATAGCAATATAACAGATCTACAACAGAATTTGTAATATACTCGTCTATCTAATCGTGAAAATTCATTCATAGGTAAATATTTTTATTATCATTTCCGTCCATAATATGTATTAATTTGAAAGTTTATAGTGGGAGACAAGGAGAAGTATTTTGTGTGATGTTTATTATTTTTGGTGGAAACCAACATTTCGTCGACTTTGCCGACTTCTTCAGGGCTTCAAATAGTTACATTACTTTAGACGAATGTGTAATGTTACTATTTGAAGCCCTGTAGAAGTAGGCAAAGTCGGTGAAACGTTAGTGGAAAAAAACATCAACAAAATACTTGTCCTTATTTCCCACTATAAACTTTCAAAGTAAATATAATATTCATATTTTGACAATATTACAAGTTTTTGAGGAGATAGGATATCTTCAAAGAAGAAGAATAAAGAGAGGTTGTCTTCTGCTTGATGGAAATAAAAATATATTTATATAAATATATAATTTATTTGTTAGAGACTATAGTTTAAATATTGGATTTTCATCATCAGTCCTTGTAATTAGAAATATTTTATCTGTTATTTCTCATCGGTTCAAATACAATAGTAGGTAAATTTGCTTTGTCGTAATAGTAAGCAGGTGACATAGCAAACCATCGAAACGTTCAAATAAATGGATTCAAGGAGCAGGTCGATTTGGACCAAAAGCTTACCATACCGTTGCTGGCTGATTTCTAACTTAACTTTCAAATTTTGTTGCTCTGTGATAAACTGATGCTGAAATAAAGCAATGCACTCACACAATGACCATTGAATTTTCGGGCTAGTTTTGACGCCTAAAAACCCTATCACTTGAAGTTATCTGAGTGTAATTAAATCTTATACTTGTTGAAATAGAAGACTTCGAAAATGGAATATTCTAAAGTAAAATACTTTAACTTTCATGACTCTCTATAAAAATGAAAGTAATAATGTGCCTTTTTTTCCAAAAAATAATGATTTAGACATACTTCAAACGTAAGAAAATATCAATTGTCTTTTATAAATTCAAATATCAAGCATTCCTACTATTCAGTGAATTTGATTCCAATCGACTCATCTACTTTTCTATTATATTCCTATTTCAAAGAGAAATACCTTTTGAATAATGATGAAAAATGATTTTTCCTTCTCATATATCCCCATATCTCTCCTCTCCTGTTCTATCCTAAATATGTGAAAAATATTTATGAGCTCGGTGCCAGAGCATGTATTATTAAAATATGGCAAAGTTTTAATATTCATAGATATCTCTTCCTTTGAAGTATGACATTACCATTTCTCAAAACAAATCTCATCTCTTATTTGAATGCGTAAGATTTAATAAAATATATTCGAACCCTAATCTTTGCTATCTATCTATTCAACAAAGAGTTTTTATATGAACTTTAATGGCGAGTGTAAATTTACATTTTAAGAAAAATCTTTATTAAGGTAGTTATTTCACGACAATACTAGCAAAAAGTTAATGCTAGAGTATATAGAACAGACAGTAAGATAACGTCATAAGGCCAAAACTTTTTGATGTTTATGTAGCACTACTAGCCAATCCCGTGCTCGTTTACAAATCTGGCAACATTGTCCGAGCTTGAATATTTTTATCATACAAATGACAGATAAAATACATTATAAAGGTCGATTTATAAAACAAAAAGTTCTTAATAAGCGATTGAAAGCTGTTGCGACAATGGCTGAAGCGAAAAAACGTCAAAAAAGTACTAAAGTTAACACACTTTTTAGGTTAAATACATGCGTTGTTGCCAGCTTGTTTTTAATGTAAATTTTTCATTATACATTTTCATTATTTATTCATTATTATCTCAGAAACTGTGTTGTAACTATGAATTAAAATTTTCTTAAAACATGTATTAGTTATTGTTTAATGTTGGTTTAGTTTTTTTATAACAATGGTAATAAGAGTTTCTTAATTATAATTAAATATGTATGTAAACTTTCCGATATCCAGTATAGTGCAATGTATAAGAGTCTGAAAAACTCTATCTTTGGAATTTAAAATCTCCGGAACTATATAATGTTCATAAATTTCGTTTTGCCACCGATGCAGAAGGATTTAACTAATAATCTGTCTAAATTTCAAAAAAATCCTAAGAAAACCCATATGGTGAAACAACTACCTTAAGTATCCGAAGAGATTTTTGCAAACAATCATTGGAATTGTAGGTCACATAAACATGACTATGAATTGGGAATCATCCCGAGAGCCCTCCCTTCTTTCAGCACATCAAATTTTTCATTTCTCTAAGTGGCCTATTCTTAATGGCTATTGTGCTTTGACTTCGTAGTACGTTTACAGTCATTTCTATAATAAATTTGTCTAATAAGTGAAAAGACAGGAAGGGTCGGCACCCTCGCTTCTCTTTTTAGCGATGTAATAAACACTTTTGTTCTAGAATTCCAACCAAACTTCATAAAAGTAATTTAATTAATAAAAAGACTCATGCTTCTAGAAGACAGGCCCTTTCTTAAATATTAATGAGTGTGAAGATGAGCGAGAACGGAACAGTTGTGTGTGCTCATCCATCAAGCTTCAAGCAGGAAGCGGAAGCAGCAGCCATCTCGTGAGGGTTTCGCACACCACACGCATGTTAATTGAAGCCGTCGTTTTCATCATCGACCGGATGTTGGTCCCGACTGGACCCGCCAGAGTTCGCCTACGTTTAACCCTTTCACACTGGACACCCAATTGGATTGAGCTGGAATGAGGTTTTATTTGAATTTTACGGCAACCCTAAGGAAACGTTCATTCAAACGCATTGAAAACCTCTCAGCAACAAGAAACAGCAGCTTAACATCTCTTCATGCTAAATCGCTCACACAGATAAATAAAAATAAATCGATTGTTAAAAACCTAATGTCTTTTATAACGAATTTCTAACAAAAAAAATTCAAGAGGCTCGTAGATTTGCTTCTTCACGCTGTTTTACCAATAAAAATAAATAGGAGTTGAAAAGTATAATTAGTACATTCAATTTAAATGTATCATTAATAAAGGTGAAGCTTGAACAGTCTTCGAATCTACTTTATCAATTTGTGATATAACTTAGAAAAACGAAGGTCCTCATTTTTTTGTGAAACCCTTTAATGATCAGACAATTCTCCAAAAACTCCCCTTCGAGATCGTCGGGAAAAAGCCCCTTGGAATATTTGCAAATATGAGTTAGACAATGTAGCTACTTACATGCAGAAAGATAAAAATGAAACCATTTAAATTGACTTACGATAATTTTTATATAAAAAAAAAAATAAAACCGACTTCAAACAAACTAAATCCAACAAATAAAATAATAAGAACTCAAAATCAAATAAAATGCACTAAAAGGTATAAAATAATTATCTAATTTAGTTACAACTAAACGACGAAATATTAACATGAAATCACTTTTTTGAAGTCGGTGCCAAACATACATTTTATGAATCGAACTCGACGGATCTTAGTTAGTACGTTAGGCGGGTAAGCTCGCTTATATAGTTTGTTTTGCACCGACTTCAAAAAGTGATTTCATGTTAATATTTCGTCGTTTATTTGTAACTAAATTAGATAATTATTTTATACCTTTTAGTGCATTTTATTTTATTTTTGAGTTCTTATTATTTTATTTGTTGCATTTAGTTTTTTTGAAGTCGGTTTTATTTTTTTTATAAAAATTATTATTATTTTTCTCTTTTTGGTGATGTTATTAATAGTGACTTAATATAATACCTTGTATGTATCTCGTAAGAGAAGCGTCGGGCGAATGAATCAGAAAATGATAATAAAATTCAATTGATAAATATACTGATCCAAACGCAGAAAAAATCATTCAAATCGGTTCATAAACAAAGAAGTTACGCCTGAACAAACATAGCAAAAAAGGTCCAGTATCAATGAAATTTATATTGTTACCAATCGGAAACTAAATTGAAACCAATGCAAAAGAATCATCAAAATCGGTTCACAATTGGCGAAGATATCAGGTAACATAGACACACAAAAAAATCAGTCGAATTGAGAACCTCCTCCTTTTTTGAAGTCGGTGAAAAAATAAAAGTGAGTTATAGTATAGTATAGTATTATTCAGCCTAAAATGGGTATGTACCTATAGTAAATAAAATTAATAAAAAAATATAGTATTATTATTCTATAGGAACTGTCTTTTGACTCTAGGTAAATAAAAAATAATATTAAATCGAAAATTAAAATCAGATTTAAATTATTAATTCACCGAAACTACAAACAGCGCAGCTTTTACTGAGTCTTGAAAACGTTTCACTTTTTTCTCCAATTTATAGTTTTAATTTTTAAAAATAATATTTTAATATTTAAAAATATAAAAATGTTCTTATTAAGTTTTTAAGGCTATTCTCGCTTATTACTTTAGTAGTGGAAAAAACGCCTATATTAAAACACATAAAATCAATTTGACATGGGTATATAAAAAACTTTGATTAATTTATTTAGACAACAGTGAGTCTTATAAAGTGAATTTTCTTTATTTAAATAATGAATAATAAAATAAATTCACGATTAGACTCTGGTGATTTCACCGTGAAGATAGATAGAAGGAAAGAGTAATTTATAAAAAAATTTAATTAAATTTCTATAATCAATGCTGTCAATATTTCTATATCTATGAATGAGGCCAATCCAGAATATAATGATGCTTGCTTTTAATAATAACATTAATACATACGTTTTTATTAAGTAGGTATGCTGAATTTCAAACATGGTTTCTAATAACTTTTTTTAATGAAAATATTTTGTTTTTGGGGCTTGCCTATTCGCTTCATGAAGTTAAAATCTTTTAATAAAAATTCTTTGTATAATTGATCTTTTATGAAGTTAGTTGTCATAGTTTCTAGATCATTTAAGTTTTTTTTCACTCTCTGCCAAACCGTGTAGTAATAATTTTTTAGTTTTTTAATTCAATTCCTAAGTTTTTTATGTTATTTTCTGCCATTGATATCGGCCTTCAATTTTATTTGTGATAATCTATTCTAGCGACTCGAAATTTTTGATAAATTCATCTATTTTCTCATCCTTCCAACTTGATAGAATTCATAATAATTGTTATTTGTTATATAAAATATGTAGACTCACTCAGGGAGTAGGGTCTTCTTCGCAACAATTTAAAGTTAGAAGGAAAGGGAGGGGATGGTATTTCTTCCAGTTCAAGCATGTTAAAGATAAGTGCACAGACGAGTTTTATTCAATAAAAAATTCTTCGCGCTGAGGAACTATTAAAATAGTAATAATACAAAAAAAGAATAAATAAAGATGCTTTGAGAATCTTTGGACTAATCCATTTCTAAGAACTCTCAATATATAAGATCGGAAATAACTAATAGTGCTAAAGTCAAGTCATAGGTTGCTTATAATAATAGAATTAGGAGGAATTTAAGATTTTCTTATAGGACAGGCTGATTCATGGTGGAATATGGTCGATTTCCATCTCATGGACTGTGGAGTTTAAGTCACAAGATTTAATTTATGACTCATAACCTCACTCCCACAAAGCAGTAGCCGTTTGGGGCTAAGGTCCCAAAATATATTTTTTTAAAATCTAATGTTAAATTTGAAAAATAACGAAAATGATGCCATATTAGATGAAATTTTCAAAAAAAAGGGAAGATTAAAATAAAATCTCAAAAAATGAAGGATGCTTTTTTGGACAGCATCCCCTGGTTGAAAAGTCACCAACCGCCACTGATATATATAATTTATTCATTGACTAAATAATTCAAACAAAGTGTACAGAAAAGCATTTGTGAATACTTTCACTTAGAGGTACACTATCCTTTTCTATAACAAAAGAGAATTAAATATAAAATTGAAAAAAAAAAAATAATAATTTAGATAAATTTAATTTTATCTAATTGAATTGAACTTGACAAGGAATCAAACTCACCGGCCGGCTAACGGCGCGGTGGTAGGCTCGCGCATATTTGAATATGGTAAGTAATATCTCAACAAAAACACTTGTGTAAAAAAGGCTAAGTTCGATTAATAAAATCCGTTTGCCAAAAAAAGTAGTGAGATCTAATGTGCTGCCAAGTTCAACATCATCAATTTATTAAATGAGTCGAGAATATATTAGTAACTTCAATTAAAACGCATGTAATTGAAAAGTTTTTGTTTTGCCGAGAGGAGCAGAGTTGTTGATTCATCAAAGAGAAACAAAGAGGTTGTCCTCTGCTTGATGCAAATAAACATACACACATATATATCGAGATGATATTTCTGTATATATATTATTATTATTTATTTAATAAATAATATATATACAGATATATCATCTCGATATATATGTGTGTATGTTTATTTGCATCAAGCAGAGGACAACCACTTTGTTTCTCTTTGTAAAACGCATGTTTTTCATTTCACATGTCCCTCTATATTTTTTATTGATTTCACATTTTTAGTTGAAATTATTTTCATAAAACTTGGCTTTTACGCATTAAATTATTATTATTGTTGTTTGATAGGGCCTCCACCACTCCTCTCTTATTAAGATCCCATGATATGGTAACTAGTAATTCGTGACATACATAATAATGCGTAAAAGCCAAGTTTTATGAAAATAATTTCAACTAAAAATGTGAAATCAATAAAAAATATAGAGGGACATGTGAAATGAAAAACATGCGTTTTAATTGAAGTTACTAATATATTCTCGACTCATTTAATAAATTGATGATGTTGAACTTGGCAGCACATTAGATCTCACTACTTTTTTTGGCAAACAGATTTTATTAATCGAACTTGGCCTTTTTTACACAAGTGTTTTTGTTGAGATTTCACTTCTTTTTGTAAGTTGGATTTATCTTATAAATTTAACCCCTTCATTTCGGGCCCCGAAGAAGGAAAAGTTTCGATTTTTCAATTTCGTCCTTTATTAATGTGTCAAGCTTTACCAGTATGCCAAATTTCAGCATTCTAGGTTCATTGAATTTTTAGTTTATGTTAATTAAGCCTATAACTTTCACCCCTTCATTTTAGGTCTTGAAGAAAGAAAAGTTTCGATTTTTGGATTTTTTCCATTAATTGTACACCAAACTCTACTTGCTCTGCTAAATTTCAGCATTCTAGGGTTAGCGGAAGTACTCTAGAATTTTGATGAGTGAGTGAGTCAGTCAGTGACGAAAAAGCCTATCTTTGGCTTCTTGTAACTTGGATGGTATAAACAGTAGAAATATGAAATTTTGTAATTTAGTTAAGCTTTTGGACCAGTATTCTGGAAAAAAATTTCACCCATGTAGAGATTTCCATTACGAAGTTACAGAGGCGTCAAAATGGCCTGAGTTGTTTCCTGTAAAGGGTAGTCTGGCAGTGCACACATCCCCGTTCGAATCGAACTTGGCTTGGGGCACTGCCGTGCCCCCAGATAGTTCTAGTCTCTATAAAATATGAGAGTGAAATGCTACGAAAATATAATGATAGTGGGCAACTGATGAGAACTCACTAGCAAATTGGTTTCTATCCAAGGGTATTTACCCCTAGGATAGAAACCACTTTGCTAGTGAGCTCTCATCAGTTGCGCACTGTCATTATATTTTCGTAGCATTTCCTTTCCTATTTTATAGAGACTAGACTATATTAGCTAAAATAACTACTTGAAGAGGGTAATCAGACTAATTAATATATGTTGACGGTAACGGATTCAATTTTTCCGCTACGTGGCGGGGTGAGGCGAGGATGGTTATTTTTTTAACAAGGGTTAAAGACAAATGGCTTGTTTGGTCACAGGGCTAATTAAACTGAAAACGTTAGGAACCACTGGTATAATCATTGCTTTGCTGATTACCAGACCCGAATCTGTTTGTATTTTGTATATAATATAATTCTTTGTTTTAATTATTTTATGTTTTATATTATATGGTCGTGTATTTAAATATTTTAAAATTGAATAAGATATCTATCAATAATATACACTGAAATTTGGTAAATAATGTATGAGTTTCAGTCCATTGTCACCCACGACAAGAGAAAACCGAAAGCGAGAATTCTCCTCTCTGAAAATATTAAAATAATCAAATTGTTTTTCATATTTCATTTTTTAATATCATAAAAATTAACTTTTTATTTATTTATTTAATAAAAATTATGTTATTTAATATTAATAATATAATTCTGTGGCTTGGGCCAGCCAGTCTTTTAGTATGCACAATCATTTTAGTTTTATTTAATTTGTTATATTATATAATCAAATATATTAAATTTGAATATGTGAAATGATATATAATTAGTATATGATTGTAGCTGAAAAAAATCCATAAATAATGTGTGAGGTTCCCTCTGAGAGTCTCTCATGGCGAGAGGCTTGCGACCCACCCTCTCGATAAAACAAACCAAAAGAATTATAAATAAGAAAGAAAGCGTGTATCAATTTCATCTATCGGAAGGTTCATAGTATCTTCTTTCTAATAAAAGAAAATAGCTTTTCAATTACGAATTTTCGTGGTTTAAATGAAATGTTATGTAAACATTCACTTTATTCTTTCGGGCAGCAAGTCGGCTAGATATGGGAAAAGGATGTTTTTCCCCAACACATATTCAATTAAATTTATTGAAATTTCATATCTATGAAATATTTTCTTTTATCTTTTATATCAACTTTTTTTATTATAATATTTGAATTTTTAAGAGCGGTTTAATCAAAGTCTAATTTGAAAAAATATGCGTCTATTAACATAATTTTTTTTTACAATTATGTATCGCGTCCAACTCAAATCTGGACGACAAAGGGATTGAGCCACCCACATACCCCTCCAGTACTAATATAATGTCAGAAGATACTGTTTTCAGGTTACCGGAAATTCTAAAAATCATCCGGAATCTAAAGACCATCCAGAATCTAAAGGCCAACTCTTCGGCTGGGCCAGACGATATCCCAGCCATTCTCATTAAAAGATGCGCCCCTGAACTTACTCCTATACTATTTAAATTATATAAGCTCTCCTATAACTCAGGAATATTTCCGGAGGGGTGGAAACTAGCCAGAATCCAACCAATTAAGAAAAAGCCGATTCTTCTAACTTAAAAAACTATCGACCCATAGCAATAAATTCTGTCCTATCCAAAATCATCATCAACGAGCAAGTTCTACGACACTTAGAGTCAAATAAATTAATACACGATAGGCAATACGGCTTCAGGCAGTCCGGGTCGACTGGCGACATCTTAGCATATACCTATAACTCATATCTATATATAAAAAATTAAGGTTTTGTCTGTACATTGCTCCAAATCACGCCAAATTTTGATTGCACACGTTTCAAGCAAAAAGTTATGAACGAAAACACCCTCAACAAAATTCCTGTCTGTATGTATGTCTGTTTCAGTGGTTTCCGAAAAGTTGCTCACGATTCACGTAAAAACGGCTGAAGGGATTATTATGAGATTTCATATTTAAATCAGATCTCTTCTAACTTACGTTTTGATATTTTGACCCCAGAAGGGAGTTTGGGGGGCGCACAAATGAAAATTATCAAATAACTAATAAACTATTAACCCTACGACAAAATTTATGATAAACAAAGTTGTAGGGGATGTAATTTCTGTCAACTTTTGTTTAAAAAAATTTCCCCAAAAATAAACCCAAAAAGTGGAGTGAGGGTGAAAAAATGTAAATTCTTGCCCCTAGAGCAAACTCAACCAAATTTTGTATACATAATCTCTGGGCCTCTAGAGAGCTAGAAGTGCAAAAACTGTGAGCGGAGGGTGAATGCGGGGGTGGAATGGAGTGGGGATGGGTTAGGGTATAGGGTGCGCGGGGTGGGGTGAGGGAGTGAGGCGGAGTAGGGTTGGGGTGCAGGGGGTGGTGCGAGGTGGAGTCCAGGGGGCGTAGCGGGGGTGGGGTACAGGGGCCGTATCGGGACTGAGGTCCAGGGGGCTAGGCGGGAGTGTGGTGCGCAGGGTTGGAGGGCACGGGGTGGGGTCCAGGGTGGATGGGGTGTGGGGTTCTAGGTGGGTGGTGTGCAGGTGGTGGTGTGGGGGCGGGGGTTGTGCACGGATGCATGGTGCGGGTTCGTGGGTTACGGATGGAGTGTTGGGGTGATGATGTAGGGGCGGGGGTTGGGCATGATGTGGGGGTGGGGTTCGTGGTTTAGGGTGCGGATGGAGTGTTGGGGTGGTGGTGTGGGGCGGAGTGCTGGGTGGGTTTAGGTGGTGTGGTGGGGGTGAGGGTGGGGTTCGTGGGCTGGGGGTCCAGGGGGCGTGCCCCCTGGCTAGCAAGAGGGCCGCCGAAGGCGGGCCTTGCAGCTAGTCTGGAATAAAATTCTGGAGGCCGGGAATGAGACCCTCGCGGTAGCTTTAGACATCTCAAAAGCCTTCGATATGGTCTATTTAGGTCTAGGTGCTATTTTACTCCCAGTCAACTTCTTACACTGTATAAGGCTCAAATTTGGCCTCTGTCTCGAATATGGCTCTTATCTGTGGAGAGGAGCCTCCAAGCATTTTCTTGGCAGAGTGGATGCAATTCAGAAGAGAGCAATTAAATAGGAGACCCGGCCCTAACTAACTCACTCGACTCCCTGGCTAACCGAAGAACCGTTTCTGCCCTTTCCCTGTACTACAGATACTATCATAGTGTCTGTTCAGTCGAGCTGAAATCAATTATCCCCCCTAAAGCCCTCTTTACGAGAAACACGCGGCTCTCGAACGCTCAGCACCCCTTCACTGTCAAATTGGATAAAAAATCGAACAAGCCCTTTCGCCAACTCTTTTATCCCTATGACCTCCAGAGACTGGAACTCACTCCCAACCACCGTCTTCCCCCGACTTATAACCTTCAGCTGTTTAAGACCCGTATCCACAGATACCTTCGACCCCTACCCAGCCCATAATATCCCCTCTTCTTTTCACGATGGAGGGGCCAACCCAGGCCTTTAGAGGATGCACCTTTTTGGTGTAACTCCTTCTCAAATGATTTTCATTAAAAAAATGTAGTTCAATCTGATTTTTGATAGATTAATTAATTTAAATATAAGAACACTAGCTTAATTTATAAATCAATCAATTTAAAATTAGTAAATTTTTTCTTTGTTTAAACATATGTATAATCTTGACATTTTGAGGATAAAATAGTGTTTATAAATATTTGTGTTTTAGCAGTCATATGGAAATTTATTAAATCAAATTAACCTTTAACTAATGCCTCGCTGACAATGTATATATTGGCTGGAGTTTATACTTTAAATATTATATATATATATATATATATATATATATATATTAGACTGGTCGTTAAAATTTAAATTTTTTCCGATGTCCCTAAAAGCTTCCATTTGATGAAAAAACGCGACGTAATTATTTTTTAAAACAACACGCCTCAAGACGATCTAAGTTCATTTTTTGATAAAATCATGTTTTTTTGGAAATTTCTAATTAAATATGAAATAATAATAATTTTTTGATAATTGGATATTATTAACAATGTTTTATTATTATTATCATTATTTTCATCAATAAATTTGACCTAATTTTCCAAGTAAATTTCTTATCGGTAAGTTAGCCTACAGGTTAATGTACAATCATTATCTATATTTATTAAATTACCGATGCTTTCATACGTCTATAGTTTCTATAAAAAAATACTATATGACTCTAAATTTCTCTCAGTTGTACTGATATTAATAATGTGTCATTGTTAATAATATCCCATTATCAAAAAATGATAGAAACAAACCTATAGGTTTAAAAAGAAGAAGAAGAAAATGATAATTATTATTGCATATTTAATGAGAAATTTCCAAATAAAGATGATTTTAGCAAAAAATGAACTTAGATCGGCTTGCGCGAGTGGTGAACCGCGACATAATATCGTGTACACCTACTTCCACTTCCATTTCCAAGTAGAAGACAGTAGATGAACCTAATTCCAATCGCGGTTCACCCCTCGGTCTTGTAGCAGGTGTTGTTAAAAAAATTACCTCCAGTTTTTTTATCAAAAGGAAGGTTTTTAGGGGGCGTCGGAAAAAATTTAATTTTTAACGACCAGTCTAATATATATATATATATTTTTATTTTCAATGAAGCAGAGAACAACCTCATTAATTTTTCCTTTAATCAACAAGGCTGCTACTCTTGACAAAATAAAATCTTTTCAATGAACTAATCTACTCTCAGAAGCAATAATTAAAAAAAAATTCTAAAAATGAAGTTAAAGTAGATATTCTTGAAAGAGTTTGTCAATGGCATATCAGCCCTTGACTCCTAGGGGAAAATGTAATAATGATTGGGTAGAAGCATTTTATAATTAACTGGAATCGATTAATTTTACAGTCGATCATTTCTGAAATTCAAGTGGGCCAAATGCCTTGTGCTAAGAAAATTGTTTTCTCGTTTAAAGAAGTTGCTAGGTTGGTTTCTCGCAAAAGACAGAGCAAATTAGCAGGCAGCCCCTGGCCCAAAATGTACGCCAAGTCGCGAAGACTAAGGGAGAGACAAACAAGGCGTTTTGGGGGTGGCTTGGGGGTGGGTGGGGGGGTGCTCAGAACCCAGGGTGTGCACGCGAGCGCGCAAAATATCAGTCTTCATTAAACGAGATTTGATTGTCGGGGATAAGAGAACTGGAAAAAGGTTGTTAAGGCAGGCAAAGTGAAAGACTTGCTTGCACCCTTCCAAGATAAAACACACGCGCGCTAAAGCCGCTTTAGACTTAGAGAACGAGACAAAAGAAAGTTTAAACTGAGTGAAGGGGTAGTAGAGAACCGCCACCCTTGCTTTCAGTCTCTGAATCACTCCTCGAAAAATATTTTTTCATTGTTTAGCAAAGACCCATTTACCTGTTTAAAATATTTATAATCATCTTTTATCATTTTAAAATATATTTAGGACAAAATAAAAAAAAAGTAATTTTTCTCTTTAAAGTGGTTCTATTATTAAATAAATAATTAGAACAAAAATCAATATCGTTTCTTCATGTAAAACTAAGTGTCTGGAGCACCGGGCGATGCTCGGTAACTTTTTGCCTTTAAAAACTTATGACACTTGATAAGTACACCAACTTGAAAAAGTAAAAAAAATCATTAGTGCGGTTTTTGAGAAAATAAACAAAAATCGAAAAATATTTCATGTAAATGTCAACTTCCGGTGTTCCGATTTCACGCAAAAGCTGTACGCCTTCTAGCCTATATCCAGTTTAAGTTTCTAATTTCGTAGCTCTGAGACATATGGTTGCGAAACGCAGGGGGTACATTCTCAGGTACGTAAATATCAACTTCCGGTACTTCTATTTTAGCCAAAATCTTGTGGTAGTTCTTGTAGCCTCTAGATAGCCTAAGTTTCAAATTTCAAGGCTCTGCGACTTACCGAAGACGAGATATGAACGATTAAATTATTTATTTTGCGACATGACTAATTTACACCCACTTCTCTTATTTCAATCGGGTTAAAATTTATACACGACTAATAACTCATGAGGCTTGATAAGTACACCAATTTTTAGCAAAATCGTTAAAGCCGTTTTTGAGAAACCGATTATATATATAAGAATTGCTCATTTAATAATAAGATAAGATTTAATGATTTTCTTTATCAAAAGTGATGATAATTCTTTTTACTGATAAGTATAGTTTTTTTTGATATTTAGAAGAATATACAAGATGTATACACAAGTTCAGTTCACTTTTTATTTCTATTTCAATAAATAATTTTTGTCTTGTATATTCACACACAATCTTTTGCTTGAAATGAATGTAAAAATGAAAAAGTAATTAGAAAATGTATATTTTAACATTTTAATCTATAATCTTTGATCAAGACAATGAAATCGACATCTAGAGATAACGAACAAAAGTTGTTTATTTATTTGTATCAGGGATCGCCAAACGCGCCATCCTATGGTGAGCTACTACTAGGGAATCCCAAAAATATTTGCTGAGCTACCAAGCACAGATTTGAAATAAACACATAAAAAGTAGGGTTTTTTTTATTTTTTATCTTCTATCTCTCTATGTCTAAATAAGGTTAAAGTGATTAATCGGTTTTTATTAATCATCACAGGCTATTATTAATACAAACCAAGTATCCAAGGTAAAGTGTATCAATTTTGAGAATAACTGGTAATTATTGACATACATCTATTAATGGTAAATGTAATTTTAATACAATATGCTAAGTTTAGGAGAGGAATGGAAAGTACCACGTGACTCCCAGTTTCATCTCATCTCCCTGCCCCGAAAAAAAAGCTTAGTACTGATTACCATGCTCAATTGCTCATAGGCGTAACGGTAGTGGGGGTCCCCTTTCTCCCCGCCTCTATAATGAGTTGAAAAAATAAAAAATGCTGAAGGTTTTTTAATTTCATTTGCTTACAAAAAAATTAAAGTTATTCTTAATAAATATATATTTATAAATTTACTACAATTCTCATCTGTCTGATTCTTTGGGGAATCGAAACAGATGAATTTTGTTCAGTTTTTCAATAATAAATTTTATTTAGAATGTTTATATGTTAACATTTAAATGAAAGCGAAAGTTAAAACTTTTATCCGGTCACTGCCCTATTTTGGTGCACTTGGGACCAGACTCATTTTGATAGTGAACCAAGAGTTGAAGAGTATCCGGTCACTGCCCTATTTTGGTGCACTAGGGACCAAAATAGGGCAGTGACCGGATAAAAGTTTTAACTTTCGCTTTCATTTAAATATATATATATATATATCAGTGGCGGGTGGTGACTTTTCATCCAGGAGATATTGGCCAAAAAATAGACCTTCATTTTTTTAAATTTTATTTTATTCTTCGCTACTTTTTGCAAAATTTATCGATAACTTCATCATAGAATTTTTCGTTATTTTTTTCAAATTTAACATTAGATTTTTATCATTTGATATTTAAACAGAGCGGATAATCTATATTCACTTAATCTTCTTCCGGTGATGTTTCAATTCTTTTCCTAGTTGAAAACTGACTGATACGCTCGTACTATAGAAGGCATAATGCAAATTAAATCTATTAAATCACGCATAAAAATAAATATTTGCTCATTGTGCTTTAAAATGTCTGAAACGCGGAGAAAAATATTTTCCAACTATGATTTTTTTTCTCTTTGTCTGTCTGAATTCCGATACCCACGCCAACCCAAGATCGGAAAGTCAAAAAGTTCTTGTGTATCAATACAGAGAACTGATTAGATTTTGCAATATCTGGTTCAAAAGAGAGAAAATATTTTTTGAATTTTCTATTGAGATTTTAGGAAGATGTTATAGTATAGCCATAAATGAACAATAATTTATATTTAAGTTTATTAATAATTACTAGGGCAGCTCTAGTGTACCGAGTCTTGAAAAAGTTTTCACTTTTTTTTATTTATTGTGTGGGTGAGCAATTCTTTCATTGGAATCTGATCGATGAAAATAACTACAAAGATTAAGTTTATTTGTATCAAGTCATAGAGAATATGTAACATTCATCATCATCATTGAGTATACAGTCCTAAGACTGGTTTGATGCAACAATCCGTCTCCACTCGACTCTGTCCCCCGCCAGCTATTTGACCTCTCTAAATGTCTGGCATCCCATATCCCCAATTATTTGGTTGAAATATTCTAATCTGGGTCTTCCCCTTCCCCTTTCTTTCCCCCTTCCCCCTCCAAGATATCCCTAAGCAGTCCCCAATGTCTCAGTGTGTGCCCCATCATCTGACCTCTTCTCTTCTTCAGACTCTTCCACAAGGTTCTTCTTTCTCCGATTCTTCCAAGAACTTCTTCATTTGTAATTTTATCCATCCATTTGATATTCATCATTCTTCTGTAGCACCACATTTCGAAAGCCTCCAATCTCTTTCTCTCCGCTTTTCCAATTGTCCAGGTTTCACACCCGTACATGGCTATGCTCCATACATATATCTTCAATAGCAACTTCCTGTTTGCTAAGCTGATTGAGGAGGAGCATAGTAGTTTTTGTTTTGAATTAAACCCCATTTTTGCTTGTGCAATTCTTGATTTAATTTCGTTTTTGCTCCTCCCATCCCATGTTATTTTACTTCCTAGGTAGAGAATTCCTTAACTCCTTCTAGGTTTTCTTGGTTAATTTTGATGCATTCCTGTCTCGTTTGTTCTTTTTTGTAACATTTAAATGTTTTAAATATTTTAGGTGTATTGAATCTAAATTAAACATTTCCCAAAATTTAAATATTTTAAGGTTTTTCTTTATATGCCAGTAACGGACACGAAACAACAGAAAAAGGTTTCGGTAAATTAAAACATATTAAAAACTATTTAAGACCCACTCCACAATTGCGAAAGTCTTCATTGTGTATGTATCATGGAAACCTACAAATCAGTTCCAAAGAAACAATAAGTAAAGAATTTAACAGGGCAGAGGCGACGATTTAACAGGGCAGAAAATAACTGTTGAGTTTTGAAGGGTGAACAGCAAATTGACGGGAACGCCTGAAGGTTAGATAACAATTATGACAGAGCTACGTTTCAAATAACTAACTAAAAGGAGAAAGACCAATTTAAAGTTTGTGTATTTCTAATGAAATCTGTATTTCGTAGAGAAAAAAATTATTTATTAAAATACGTCTCAATCAATGGCTCCAAATTCATACGAATAGTTGTTGCTCTGGACCGAGCTACTATTTCCTACATGTTACTTTTCAATGTTTTTAAAATCCGAGTTCCAAAAAAGAGTGACATATTTTCAGGAAGAATCGCATAGTCAATTGAAAATCTTTATTACAACCAAAGAAATTGATTCCCAAAAACGATTTTTGGCAAGACCGTAGACAAAAAAGTTTCATAAGTTATTAGTTCTGTATAAAATGTCTTCCGAATTAAAGAGAAAGGGTGTAAATTAGTAGTGTTGCCAAAAAAATATTTTAATCGTCTATTACGGCAAGTTGCATAGCTTTGGGATTTCAAAATTAAGATACGAGGAGGTTAGAAGAAGTAGGTACCTCAAGATTTTAGCTAAAGTCAAAGAACCGTAAGTATAATAGATGTTTATTTGAAAATTTGTGATATTTTTTAATAATCAGTACACTTATCAAATATCTTAAGTTCTTCAACGAGTATGAATTTCGATTGGAATCAAGGGAGGGGAGTAAATTAGTCATATCGCAAAAAAAATTAACGCTCTTATCTCGGATACGCTGAGTCGCAGAGTTTGGCGATTTTAAACTTAAGGTATCTTGAGACTAGAAGAAGTAGCCCAAAATGTTGGTCAAAATCAAAGAACCGGAAGTACATTTTTACATAAAGATTATTATATTTTGCAATTTTCTCAAAACGACTTGTGTGATTTTTTTAATGATCGGTACACTTATCAAATATTTTGAGTTCTTCAACGAGTATATACCTAAATTCCTATTGGAATTAAAAAAGGGAAGTGAATTAAGCATGTCGCAAAAATATATTTTAAGCGTCCATATCTCGTAAATGCTAAGTCGCAGAGCTTCAGGATTTGAAACTTAAGCTATCTAGAGGCTAGAACATATAACTATATATTTAAAAAAATGTTGTTGTTTTGTTATTTTCTAAATAAAGTCTTTATCGTTCTTTTGTTTTTTTATAATTCATATATTTATCAAAAATTTTGAGTTTTTCAAATTTCGATTGTAATTAAGGGAGGCCAGTAATTAATCGTATCGCAAATCAAGAATATTTTCAACGTCCATATTTCAGAAATGAAAAGTCTCAGAGCTATGAGCTTTGAAACTTCTATGGCTAGAAGGTTTAGTCTAAGCGTCTTTTGGCTTTTGCCGGTTTTCTCAAAAAGCCTTGTGGAAACTCAAATTGAAGTAATTTGAAAGAAGATAAATAATTGGTATGGTGATTTCAAATAATGTGAAAGACGTGTGTCCACACAAGTTGATTGATAGAAGAATCGTATTTATTTCTTTAAATAATTATAATAATTTATTTGAAAAGTTTTTATTTTGCCGAGAGTAGCAGAGTTGTTGATTCATAAAGAGAAACAAAGAGATTATCTTTGTATAAATGGAATCAATAATAAAAAAAGATTAAAAAAGAGTGATGATGAAGGTCAAGCCTTTCAAACTATAGTCTCAAACAAATAAATCATATATATATAAACATATATATTTTTGATATATATGTGGGTATGTTTATTTGCATCAAGCAGAGGACAACCTCTTTGTATCTCTTTATAATAATTTATCTGAAAAGACCGTAGGGATTTATTCAGAGTATGATGAAAATAAAGTTTAAATTCTGAGACACTATAAATGTTATTTAATTTATCGAACTACCAAATAAATTGACTTAAGAAGAAATCAGCAAAAGAGCATTAAAATAACAGCTAATGATGAAAAACAAAACTTAAATTTTTAAGTTATTGACTTAATTTCTTCGTTTTCATTATTTGAGCTCAAAAATATCAATGGATTGTTATTTAAAATAACGAATTTCTTTTCTAAATAATGACTAGACAATTCTTGTTAAATAATTCAATTTTAAATTGGAACGTTTTATTGATTGTTTAAGTAGATATTATTCTCTAACCTGTTTTCTCTTCCCATCCATCTATTCTCTGGTGACAATTCTAAATGAAGGAATCCCCTTTTCCTTTCCGATCCTTTTAAAGATAAATGGCTGGTTTTCAAAATGACAATGGATGACATCGAGTCAAACGCGACAACTGAAAGGGTTTGTAAACATGCCTAAAGAAAGCTTGCGATTATATAGAAAACTAGAATGATGGGGTTGTGCATTGTGATGTGATATCAATAAAATACAAGGGAATGAATTACTTACTCCCTAATGAGAATGGATAAATACCAGTGGCGGGCGGTCCATGGATACTGTGGATGCGGCGCATCCCGCAAATTTCAAAATATCAACAGAATTTTCATCCGTGTTATATTTGAAAATTTATAAAATTTTAAAAATACTACACTGTTTGAGGCCAGTGATAAATTAATCGGATGGGGCCCTCTCCCACCCATTATAAAGAAACTCAACCAAAGTTAAAGTTTTTTTATTTTATAATAAGTCACTACGTAAAGTAGGATCATAAAACTAATTATAATTAGTTGATTTTCTAGTTAAAGAACGTACTGGACTGATATAACAATTTTTGTTTTAGTACAAAATGTTTATTATTATATTATTAAAATTCCTTTTTTCGGGCTTTCTGTTAAGCAAAGTGTTAATGACATCGAAGTTCAAATTTCTGGCCTTGGAATCTTCGATGGATAGAATATCCAAGATGCGTAATCTTTCTTGTCCCATATAATTTCTTAAATATGTTTTTATCAATTTCAATTTTGAAAATAATCGCTCGTCACTAACCGTAGTCACAGGAGTGGATAAAAATAACAGAAATGAAGTGTACATTTCAGGAAAGCTAGAAGAAATAAAATGATTCTTTATGATTAATAAATCAGCAAGTTCTCCTTTACAAGATGATGTTTGTATTTCGTGCCTAAAAGCAGATCGAAAACTGAGAATTTCCTTGGCAAACGAGATAGATATGTCTTTTTTATATAAATCAACAAATACTAAAGCGTTTTAAAATAAATCGGTAGCATTTAAATTTTGCAAAGTGGTAGGTTGCAAGACACTGAAATTGGAAACAATTTCATTCATTCCAAAGAAACGCGATCTCAGTTGGCTAATGATGATGTCTAATACAAGATAGAATATGTTCACTTTAAACAAGCTTTCAGGATCTTAGAGACGTTCATCCTTCCCGAGCTACATGGTCCCCGATGTGTGTAAGCAAAGTCGGGTAGAGGGAATTCCGATAAATTTTGATATAGGGCCTATATCTAGGGAAGCTACGTTACTGCTTGGTGATATCTTTTCCAACAAATGCATTGAAATTTTGATACATTTTTTGTTTAACTTGTGTATGCACGTAGGTAACTTAAATTAATTAAAGATAAAACTAATAAATTTTACTAAATGTTGTAACCTGGACAATTAGAAAAGCGGAGAGAAAGAGATTAAAGGCTTTCGAAATGTGGTGCTACAGAAGAATGATGAATAATAAATGGATGGATAAAATTACAAATGAAGAAGTTCTTGGAAGAATCGGAGAAAGAAGAACCTTGTGGAAGAGTCTGAAGAAGAGAAGAGGTCAGATGATGGGTCACACACTGAGACATGGGGGACTGCTTAGGGATATCTTGGAGGGGGAGGTGGGAAAGAAAAGGGAAGGGGAAGACCCAGATTAGAATATTTCAACCAAATAATTGGGGATATGGATGCCAGACATTTAGAGAGGTCAAACAGCTGGCGGGGGACAGAGTCGAGTGGAGACGGATTGTTGCATCAAACCAGTCTTAGGACTGTATACTCAATGATGATGATGTGGTGAGGGAAGGTAGTAAATAATAATTGAAAATATTAATTCTTAGTACACTTTCTCCTCTTCCCCTTACCTTCCCTACACAATATATATTTCTAAAAATTGTTATTTGTAAAATTATTTTTCCAATTTATAATCAGTTTTCTCTGACTCCTGAAGATGGGCTCACCCACGAAATATATCCAAGTCAAAACTCAATTTTGTTTTATTTCTTTTTTTGTGAAACTTACCTGGCATCTTGCTCAAGTTTTATTATTATATTAAAATGTTTCACCTAAAGTTATTAAAATTTTATTTAATGTTTAGTCCTTTTAGTACTAGCAGACTAATGGATGAGGGGGTGGGGTGATCCTCCCCAGGACCCTCAACAGGGCAGTTCACAAATTCAGGTTAACAAATTTCGAAAAAGAAGTAATCAATTAAAGTGAAAAATGAGATCGAAATGATTAAAAGTAACAAATAAATTTCAGATCATTGAACCAATATTGAAAAATATTTTTAATTTTAACTAAATATTTTTTTCTAATATATATATATTAAAATTCAATTAATATAAGAAATGGAAATGAACTACAAAAGCGTGAATTGGAAAATTACGGTTTAATTAAATTTATGTTCTAATAAGATGATTACAAATTCAAAACAAACTTTGCAAGAGTCTGAATGAAGTGCTTAGGTTCAAGAGCAGAAACCCCCTCAATATTTCATCAGATACAAAAATGGATATTTAATGAAACCATTTGTATAATTAAACGAAATAGGGGAGTGACGAATAATAAACAAGGGAGCAATGCCAAAAAGAATGTCTTTTTAATGCCGCCTCCACTTTAATACACCCCTTTAATTCGAGTGAAGTTGAACTGTTTTTCCATAAAGAGAAATCACTGAAGATGTTCTCTGCTTGATTTATATAAACATATACAAATTATCTTTAGATATAACGAATAGAGATATGTATATATTAGGGTGACCCATTTTGACCCACTATTTTTTAGCCGACTTCAAAAGAGGAGGAGGTTCTCAATTCGACTATTTTTTTTTCTATGTTACTCGATTTCTTCGCCAATTGTGAACCGATTTTGATAAATTTTTTGCATTGAGTTTAGTATAGTTTCCGATTGATAAAAATATAAATTTCATTGGTATTGGATCTTTTTTGCTATGTTTGTTCAGGCATAACTTCTTTGTTTATGAACCGATTTTAATGATTCTTTCTGCGTTTGGATCAGTATAGTACGCAAGATAGTCAAGATACCTAACTATTTATTTATTTATTTATTTTATGTATGTTCAGCGAGAACTTTTTGTCACGTGGACCGATTTCGATAATTATTTTTTTATTGGAAAAGAGGTAACTTAGGGGTGATCCCATATTAATTTGTTCAAGTTCTGATGATATCATCAATGACGAAATAACGTAAATCTCCAATTATTATAAGCAATAATCGAAATTATAATAAATAAAATCTTTTATAAAAAAATCTTGAAACATTCATTTAAAACCCCCAAACGTTTTGAGAGAATTTCTATATTTATTAATTGAATTTTATTATCATTTTCTGATTCATTCGCCCGAAGCTTACTCTTACGAGATGCATGCAAGGTATTATCATAAGTCACTATTAATAACATCACTAAAATGAGAAAAATAAAAATAATTTTTATAAATAAACCGACTTCAGAAAAATTAAATGCAACAAATAAAATAATAAGAACTCAAAAATAAAATAAAATGCACTAAAAGTTATAAAATAATTATCTAATTTAGTTACAACTAAACGACGAAATATTAACAAGAAATCACTTTTTGAAGTCAGTGCTAAAACAAACTATATAAAGGAGCTTACCCGCCAAACGTACTAAGTAAGATCCGTCGAGTTCGATTAATAAAATGTATGTTTAGCACCGACTTCAAAAGTAATTTCATGTTAATATTTCGTCGTTTAGTTGTAACTAAATTAGTTAATTATTTTATACCTTTTAGTGCATTTTATTTGATTTTTGAGTTCTAATTATTTTATTCGTTTCATTTAATTTTTTTGAAGTCGGTTTTATTTTTTTATAAAAATTATTTTTATCTTTTTGAGTCTCGTGTGAAATTTGTTAAGATTTTATGTTTTAATATCTCATTCAAAATTTTAGCTTGATAAAAAAAATTTCAGAGGTCGCTCAAGAATTTTGAAAAATCTCAACATTTTCTTTTTCAAAATAACAGCTTTCTTCAATGTTTGTTTGAACCCTCACCCCTCCTTTTGGTCACTATCAATTTCAAATACTGAGTCATTTTCATAAGGTCGCATAGAGTGCATATGCGAAATTTCGTACAAATCGATCAAAGGGTCTAGGACAGAGATGGCGAATCTTTTTGAGAAGTGGGTCAAATTTTGATCATTAATTTTTATATTTCACACTAGCCCGTGGGTCACTAAATGAATATCGGGGGGCAGGGCCGGATTTAAGAGTATACCGCCTATAAGCTAAAGTCCATTTGCCGCCCCCTCTATAGTTCATATTTGCTTAATACATTTGTTTTATGCAACAAAAGAAAAGAGTTGTTAATTGGTGTTATAGTTTTAGAAAGTAGGCTATGTAGATGAACTAAAACATATTTTTAAGTAACATGTATTCTTAAGGTAGTTCTTTCACAAATGCAAAAATTCAAGAAGATTTTGAAACTTGGAATATAAGTCATTAAAAGCATAATACACATACTGTTAAAATTTGAAGACGATTTACTACACCAAACATGAAATAATTGCAATTAAAAATGACATTTTTTACATAGGGTAGATTGGGAAAGGGTGGAGATATGATCATTGTTTTATTTTTTTTCATTGAAGGACTTTCACCATCTTGATGAAAAACTAATATTTGTTAGAATAATATATTCAGAGTAACTTAGAAAAAATTTGAAATTATTTACCACTTAGTTTTGATAAAAAAACAAAAAAAAAAACATAATGTTATTTGGGCGATTATGTTTAGTGGAGGGGATATAAGCACAATGGCTTGGAAACGATCCGGCAAGTATGTGTGTATCATTATAGATATTTCGTAGTGTGAGTGCTACAGTCATGTTAAAAAAACATAACCTAAAATTTTAGTTCGGTTTATATTTATAGAGTGGTTAGGAGGCTAAAACTTTTTGTGTGGATTGTCGCGAAAGAGCCCCTCCTTAAATTCGTACGGAAAATATTATTAACGTCTGAAATTCTTCATTTTAACTTTTGAATAAATTGCCAAACTGCGGCCCCTGAAAATTTGCCGCTCTAGGCTGCAACTACTTAGCCTATTCAGAAATACGACTCTGCGGGAGTGAAGTACCAAAAATTTGAAAACACTGAAAATTTGTTAAGAGAAAGACTTGACCCAGTTGACCCTTTTTTTTTGTTCCTCACTTTTAAAATTTCTAAAAATCTCTACATGTCAATCCATTTCCAAGTTTATTTTTTTGAAAGATTTTACAAAATTCATTGAGAAAAATAATTTTTCAGAAGAATATATCGAACACAACAATCGTTAAAAGGGCATTAGCAAGTATCTTTACTGATATAAAATTGATTGGTAAAAAATCCCATAAATTTAATATAATATTTTAGTGTGAAAGAGTGGCGCAACCACAGGGGGGGGGGGGGCTAAACTGAAGCTCCCCAGGAAAAAGGAAAAAATGAACGTAAAAGAAAAATTAACAAATTAACAAATGAAAATGAAAAAATATTTGGTAAATAATTATTTATTATAATTGATATTTTGACTATAAATTAATACAAGAAATGATTCTTCTGATTTTTCATTTACTAAAATGTTTATTATAAATATATATCAGTGTCGGTTGGTGACTTTTCAACCAGGGGATGCTGTCCAAAAAAGTACCCTTCATTTTTTGAAATTTTATTTTAATCTTCGCTTTTTTTTGCAAATTACATCGAATATGGCATCATTTTCTTTATTTTTTAAAAATATATTTTTGGACCTTCGCCCCAAACGGATACTGCTTTGTGTGAGTGAGGGTAGGAGTCAGAAATTAAATCTTGGGACTTAAACTTCGCAGTCCCTGAGATGGAAATCGACCATTTTCCACAATGAATCCTGTGTAAAAAGAAAATCTTAAATTCCTCCTAATTCTATTACTATAAGCAAGCTATGACTTGTCTTTAGCACTATTAGTTATTTCCGATATTTATTATCTTATATATCGAGAGTTCTTAGAAATGGATTAATGCAAAAATTCTCGAATCATCTTTATTTATTCTTTTTTTATATTATTTCTATTTTAATAGATCCTCAGCGAGAACAATTTTTATTTGACTAAAACTCGTCTGAACTTGTCTTTGACTTGCTTGAACTGGAAGAAATACGAGGCGGGGACTTCAAACCTTCTATACGCGCTCTTTTAGGAAAATCATTCATTTCATTGCCCCTTGAAACTATGCAATAATTTTATTTCATTTCGATAACCAATATACTTTTCAAAACAAAAAAATGTTTTTTATAGAATTATTTAAAATAAAGAATAATAATTTGAAAATTTAAAGATCCTCCTGAAATTTTGAAGTCGACTTTATATATTTACGAAAAGACTCTAAATGTTTGAAATTTTAAGGATGCGCCGCATCCACAGCATTCATGGACTCCATGCCACTGATAATATATATATATATATATATGGGTGGTGAGGGGTGCTAGCCCTCTCCATGACAAAATTCTGGTTGCGCAACTGGTGTGAAATCATTATTATCTGCACTATTTTAAGAAATTTTCCATCTACTTTGGAAATCAACTTTTCAAATTTATTTTCCAAACTATGCTCTTTTGAAATGCATCTAATTCTATTTCTAAATCATGAATACCTAGCCACATAAATTCGGTTTACTCTATTGTTTTAAATTCTGTTTTGTATGGATATAAAATAAAGTGAAATATATTTTCCAAAAACTTTTAAATTGATTTCTCTGTCTCTTATGAAAAACTTGTTTTATTTCCTGTATATATAATATTTAATATGTCAAACGTATTTTCAAAAAAAATTTTGAAAATTTTTTCTAATTGAGAAAAATATTTCATGATTTTCATTTCCAAATCTTTAATGAATAAGATGTCAAGTTTCGTCACAAATAATTTAATATTTTCAAACATGTCTAATAGTAACAATTTGTCCACATTTCGACATTAGATAATTAAACTTTATTTTTTAATATTCGATTGTCTCTTCTCTCTTTTATGACATAAAAAATAAGTTTATAAAAATCAACGCGTGAGTCAATTAAAAAGGCTTCTTGGGTCAGACACTGACCTGACCCACGGGTCATATACTGGTTTAGGACTTATATTGATAGTTCTATTTGTTTGAAACCCCCTAATTTTTGGCTCCCGAAAAATAATAACTCTTGAGATATTTCGAAAATACGAAGCAAAATACCCACTTTATTCATGCACGATTACAATATTTGACCATACGCTGTATGGTAAAAAGTAAATAAACTGATGTGGCCACTGGCCACCCACATGACTTTACCATACTGCCTGTTCAACCGACTGTTAAATCCGCCACCGCTTGTGTTTTTTCGAAGCTGGAAATTCTCAAATATAGATTAAAGAGTTCACTAATACAAGATAAATTGCAGGCATTAATGCTTATGGCAAGAGTGGAAGACATACTAGTACTAGTATAGTAAATTAAAGGATCGATAATATAGGAATGTGGTCATGGAATTAAAAAATATTTGAATGGCTCGGGAACGAACGAACGAATTTACTTGTATATAAATATTTACTTTACCCATATGAAGAATTTATTTTATTGTTAAATTATTTTTTCATTAACATTTTCGAAAAATATTTATTTTTCTAAATTTTTTAAACGCATAATTTTTTATATTAATCAGCCAACACGTTAATATTGTAACTGATAATATATACAATATATATATATAGGTATATATATGTTACTATTTTTGAAAACTCATGATCTTTTATCAGAAAAGGAACAAATTTTTTCGCCAAAGGCCAGGAAAACAAATTGTGCCGTTCTAATACTCAGATATTTTTAATACTTTTTATTTCAATATAAAAAAACACCTTTTTACAATAATTTTATTTTCAAAATTAAAAAAAAAATGTTTTTTATTAATTTAAGTATTTCAGAGTTATATTTTACGGCAATGACAAATTATCGCTTATGGCCCATTAAGATTTTCCAGGACTGGCTAATCCGCTATTTTTGTTTAATATATAATAATTGATTTTTTTTTAATTTAACATATTTAGGCAAATTTATTTCATAGGTTACGTTCACAGGAGGTCAAAATGTTCGGTAATTTTCTGAGCAGCCCTTGTATATTGATAAATTAGAACTGGCTTTAGCATCAATAAAAGTAACTCGATGTTTGAACTTTTGAATTGGATTGGAAGTTAGTGTAAAATCGAAGTTTGTTGTCGAAATTGTTGGATTCGAATAGGATGGAAACAGGAAAAGAATCTTAGTCTCTAGAACTCATGAGAAAAGAATTAACCCATTGAGTGGTTATACATACCTGATAATTTGAACGGTAACGACGCGACGAGAGGCTCCGTCCGAGGTCCATCAAGATGATTCCCAAGAGATGGACCAAGAGGACCCATTGGTCCCAGTGGTGGTCCCAGAGCGAACGCCCTTGGTCCAAAAGGAAACGGATGAAAAGTCTGATGTCCTGAAAAGAAAAACAGTGGTCGAATTTTATTCGGACTCCAGAGTAAAGTCAAAAAATAATAAATAAAAAACGTTTTCTTATTAACATTGAAAATGCTTATAGCGATGTTATCCAGTAACATTTGGCATAATAAATCGCCACAGAAATACGTCATAACTTTTTGTCACGTGATATATACCATATACTAATTGCTTCCGACGTACCTCTTAAAAAACCCGACGATTCGGAGGATGGCCCCTTCTTTAGGAGCAGGGGGGGAGAAGGTCCGAGGGAGGGTCGAGGATAGTGTTGGTGGGGTGTGGAAGTGGAGAAGGTCCGGGGGAGGCGAGAATAGAGTTGGTGGGGTGGGGATGATCGGAGAGGGGGTCCAGGGTACGAAGACCCTTGGCTAGCAAGATGCCCGCCGAAGAATTCCACATTTAATACTGTAGCCACTCTTTTTCTTTTAGGAAAATCTTCACAACCCCAAGCAATTTCATAATTTTTCCATGACTCACAAAATAAAGTAATAAAAAAATGAATCATGTGGTTGAATCAAAATAAAACAAGTGGTTGATTAAAATAACAAATTACCGAATGAAGCTTTACTCAATGATCAATTATTTGTGGTTAAAAGAGGAACAAAACGGAAAAATATCCTCGCCCAGTGCTTTGGCTGGAACATCACTTGGGGTGGCCCTAAACAGAGCCTAAGCACCTTCACTTGGGGAGAAGAAACGAGAAATTGCCAAGTAAAAAATGCCAACTCATTTTTTTTTTATTATTTTATTAATTTATTTATTAATTCATCATCATACTACATATATTAAAATTTAACAAAATCAAAATCAAATATGTTCTCTCTGTCGCATCTGACCTGTCTTGGAATGAACACATCTCCTCTGTGGCGAAATCTGCAGCAAGGAATATTGGCTACTTATTCAGGTCCAAGCGATTTTACAAGCCCCCACATCTTCTCACCATCTACAAGGCCCAAATCCGCCCCTGTATCGAATACGGCTCTCATCTATGGAGAGGAGCCTCTAAATATTCTCTTGCTACCCTGGATGCAATTCAGAAACGAGTCGTCAGGCTAATTGACGATTCTACCCTCACCGACTCCCTCGACTCGCTAGCTCATCGAAGAAATGTCTCTGCCCTTTCCCTTTTCTATAGATACTATCACGGCAGGTGCTCTGATGAGATAAAATCAATAATTCCCCCCAAAGCATGCTTTGCACGTAGCACGCGTTTTGCCGACTCCCAACACTCTTTCGCGGTCAAATTAGAAAAGTGCCGGACCGCTTCATTCGCCAATACATATATCCCCATGACTTCAAGGAACTGGAACTCTCTCCCAGCCTCCATCTTCCCCAGCACTTATAATCTTCAAACCTTCAAAACCGGAGTGCATAGACACCTACGTCTACACCCTCTCATTTAATCAACTTCCCCTTCTCTTCGGTAATGCAAGGGTCTTTCAAGATCCATAGGGGCTGCATCTTTACTGGTGCACCCCTTCTTGCATTCGATTGCATTAAAAAATAAAAAAATGTAAATACGTAAATACGTAGATACATACAGATAGTATATATATATTCAATTTACAATAAGACCAGAAAGGTTACAGCCTGCGGCGGAAAATTTTATTAGGCGGTAAATGACTGCGTTTATGACTATTTTTTAGAGTACTATTCTGAATTGCATCAATGTAGTCAGTAAAAAATTACAACAGGAAAATGCAGATATATTGGATTGGTCATAGATATGAACAAATCCTTAATTTCATTTATTTCATCTTCCCGTAGAACTGCAAAATTTATGAACAGGAGGCCAAGGCATTGATTAGTAAGCAGAACTACACTGCTAGCGAAAAGTATACCAGAAAGAGAAAGGAACATTTTGATGAGAGCAACGATGATGAAGAAGTTCTGAGGATGATTTCAAAAAAAACATATTCCTTATATTACAATTGTGGATCGATTAATCTCGGAATTGGGCAGTCGAAAATGTGCATACGAAAGAGGGTTCTCAATTTTCTACGTTCTCATTACATTTCGCGAACTCTCTGTTAAAGAAATAAGGAGAGAAGGGTTAGAATTTATACATAAAGTATGTATACGCAATTGGCTATTAATACATATGATAAGTAAACTCAATTAGCTATATATACATACTGACTATATGCGCTATTATTACAATTAATATTTTGATATAATAACTACACAATTATAAATAACGAGCTGCTCCAGGCGAGCCTTCGGCACGCCCTCTACAGCTCGGTCCTCCGGCTGGTGGCCCTGGCGGGCAGACGTCTCAGCATGTGAATATTAGGTCTGTAATATATATTTGTAATATTTTGCCTCTCTTGGCCCCCACGCACTCATTTTGGCTATTGATTTTTACAGCATACATTTTATATAGTCTTATAAACTAACATTACAAAATTTGATCTATATCGGAGATAGTATTAAACTTTTGCCCCCACTCACATTTTGGGAGGTTGAAATTATTTTTTAGATATTTGCAAATAAATAACTCTCAGTTTTCTAAAGAGTAAATGTACTAAAAAGCTAAAAATTTCAATATTTTGCCACCCCCCATCCCCTTCGCCCCCATACAGTCAATTTTGATAGTTGATTTTTACAGGAATAGTTTCTTAAAGTAATAAAGAATAACTCTACAAAATTTGATCAAGATCGGAGAGAGTTTTAATTTTTGCCCCCACTCACATTTTGGATAGTTGACGGGGGGTCGGATTACAAAAAAATCTTGAAATTATTTTTTAGATATTTGCAAGATATTTGCAAATAAATAATCCACAGTTTTCTAAAGAGTAAATGTACTAAAAAGCTAAAAATTTCTATAATTTGCCCCCCCCCCCCTTTCGCCCCCATACAGTCAATTTTTATAGTTGATTTTTACAGGAATAGTTTCTTAAAGTAATAAAGAATAACTCTACAAAATTTGATCAAGATAGGAGAGAGTTTTAATTTTTGCCCCCACTCACATTTTGAATAGTTGGGAGTCGAATTTCAAAAAAATCCTGAAATTACTTTTTAGATATTTGTATTTAGAATTTTATTAAGTAAAAATCAAGTAGATATCTTATCGTTCTTAATTGAAAATGCATAATTAGTGTAAACACATTGCAAAGATATTTTGCCCCTTTTGACCCCTTTAGGGGTCGAATTTCAAAAATCCTGAAATTACTTTTTAGATATTTTAGTTTGATATTTTTAAAAGTAAAAAGCAAGTAGATATTTTATTGTCCTTAAGAGATATCGCATAATCAGTGAAAACACACTTTGCCCCCTTTGACCCCTTTAGAGGTCGAATTTCAAAAATCCTTTCTTAATGAGCCCCTGTGTCATAGATGTAACATCCTCTCCAAATTTCATGTTTCTATGTCCAGTGGTTCTGGCTGTTTTGATGATGAGTGAGTGAGTGTATCGGGCAAAGAATTTTATATATATAGATTATAGTTTTATTTATTTAAGTTGATTTACAATATTGTTCAATAAGGTAATCAATAAACTATAAAGTATCATTAAATCAATTAAGTGAAATAGAGGTAATGAAATTTAAAGAAGATTGGTAGGTATACCAATAAAATAAAATAAATAATTTTATTATTTTTTATTCTGTATTTTGATTTTTTTCTTTTTTGTAACTGTTTTTTTCTTCTTAGGACCTCCCTTGGATATAATTTTTAGTTTCGAATTTTAAGTTTTTATTTGATTAATTTGAACAGGGCTCATTATTAGACCGAATTTGTTCTTCAGGTTATTCTGGTTCAATTGCACAAAGCCCACTACACTCATGTTCAAAAAGAGAAATGCCATTTTTTGCATTCCTCTATATTTTTATTGAAGGTCAAAATATCTGCAATATTTTTAGTTATAACTACTGGCGTATTAAATTTTTCCCTATCCGATAATATTGTGTTGGGACAATCAAAATCATCAATAAAAGTTTCATCTTCAATATGATCATCGATTTTAATATTTACATCATCTATATCCACACTTAGTGCATTTTCAATTGAAATAATATATCTTGCATAAAGGCAAGTTTTTGAAATTATGTCTCTTTATAAAATATACCATTTAAAATGAGTTTAGTTTTTTGAAAATTAATATTTTATTTTCCTTAGAAATTTTCAATTAAGTTGATAAGGGTCTACCCTTTGCATCAACGTCTCATTTAAGAGAGGGCTTCAAAATGTAATTTTTTTCAAATATTCAAACGAAAGTATATAATATTTTAAACTCTTTATAAAATACACTATTAAATTAAGTTTAGTTTTTCGAAAATTAATATTTTATTTTCCGTAGAAATTCTCAATTTCATTGGATCTAGTTGAAGAGATCTTGCACCTTAAAGAGTATTTAGCACTAGAAGACAAAATAAGCTGACGTGTTCTGATGTGGCCATCCACTTGACTTTACCATACAACCTGGCCTCCTAACTTATATTTAATAAAACTATTTATAATCATGTAGGGGAGGGTGGGGGGGTTAGTTTTTGCATTTTTAGACTCCTGGGTGTCCACTGATTATGTATACAAAATTTAGTTGAGTTTGGTACAAGAGCCTAGATTTTCATTTTTTGACCCTACACCCCCCCCCCTCCCATTTTGGGCTGTTAGTTTTTGCAATTTTAGACTTCTGGGTTCTCACTGATTATGTATATAAAATTTGGTTGAGTTTGGTAAATGGCCAAGATTTTCAATTTTTGGCCCCCTCCCCATTTTGGGCGGTTAGTTTTTGCATTTTTAGACTTCTGAGGTCCCACTGATTATGTATACAAAATTTGGTTGAGTTTGCTCAAATGGCCTAGATTTTTAATTTTTAACCCCCCCCCCCTACACCCCCTTAATTTTGGTCGATATGCACCAAAATCTAATCAGCTCTTAATCTCAATGGACTACGTGTGAAATTTGGTTTCGATATTCAAACTAGTTTTTGAGCTAGCTCGTCCACAAAAATTTACTAACGGACAACCAGACAACCAAACTGACAGACTAACAGACATTTTGACAAAACAATTATTATCTCGAAAAATATAATTTTTTCAATGTTCACTTATTAAAGCTTTTTAAGTTAAGTTTTGCTCAATTTTTTTAATCAAAATAGTTTCAGCCGTTTTTGAGATATTTCGAAAAAAAGAAGGATAAAAACACTTTTTTCATGCACGATTACAATACTTGACCATACCCTGTATGGTAAAGTAAAAAATGCGAATATCAATAATATGTGCAACTGGATTAGAGGTCGGCATCTGCTTGATATTTTTCCTAACATCGATATAGTTTTAAGAATTTACAAATCAATGGCAGTAAGCAATTGATCTTCGGAACGTTCGTTCTCATGCTTGAAACGAATTAAAACATACTTACGCTCAAGTATGTCCAAAAGCAAATTGAACGATTTAACAATTTTATTAAATGAATCTGACACTGCGAATTCGATTTCATTTGACGATATGATTAAAATTTTCGTTGAGAATAAATGCAGATTAAAAGTGTAATGCGAGCGAAAGGAAATGTGATTTTTATCAATAGTTGAATATTTATAATATGTAAATATGTCATAATATATGAGTTTTTAATAAAAACTTTTTATATTCTGTTCGAATGAAATTTTTGTTGTATTTTATGTGATTATAATAAAAGTTTTCATAACTTTTTTATTCCTTATTTTATTACCTATTTTTAGTTTTGTAAGAAATATAGCATAGGGGAGGGAGAAATTTTGGTTCAACCTTTAGGGGGCACATTTGTAAATCCTTCAAATAATAAATAAAGTTTAACTCTCTCTAATCTTGATTCGAGAGTCAAACTTCAACAAAAAATATCATAAACAAAAAAGATCAAGAAATTAAAACGGAAAAGCATAAAATAAATCAATTACAATATAGGTACCTAAATCAATTTAAAAATTAAAAACAAAAAATTAAAATTAACAAAAATGAAAATGTCCCATGAAATCATACCCTAAGAGAGCCAGAATATACCTACTTATATTACATATATTTTATATAACTAAAATTATTTAATTAACTACTAAGTTGTTTTAGACCTCTTTATTGCATTGTTACTCACAAAGATTTGAAAAAATACCTTGACTTTTATGCTAAAATTTCATTGATATTTAATTCATAATATTATAAATTGAAGTAAAATTATGAAATGCTAAATCTATAAAAATGATAGGATAATATATGTCTAATGTTTATACACAAAATAGAAGGTTCACTCTATAATTTAATTTGTATTTTTCGATCTTTTAATTTTGCCCAAAAAGAAACGATTTCTTGTAGATTGATATTGATGGAAGTCTGATTTATATTTGATAAGTATTAATGAATTAAGCATATCAGTGATCATTCAAGGCAATCAGGTTGATATCATATGTATATGGTGTAACCAAAAGTTTACAAAAACAGCTATTCAAGCATTCATTGTGGCGTTAATAGCTTGGATGCTGAGAAATACATATTTTAGTATCTATAACATGGTAGTTACCGATCACGACGCCTCTTTTTGAGGAATATGACTTAGAAGAAGAAGAACATCGTAGTTACAGTCAGAAGACAAAGGCTCAAGGTAGAGAATAATAAGCTTACACGATGATATCGTCCCTTGATCATTTTTTATAGATTATACAGTATTTTATTTGTTTAGAGTAGGTTTAAAAATCAGTGATTTGTATATTTTTAAGCTATTGCATAGATTTTATCGCGGGCTTTGAGCGCGGCGACCGAATCAAGAAATTCCGTAACGAAAATAAACCTAACACCCCCCACTCCGACCGGCACAGCCCAGTGTCCCCTCCAAGCGGCCAGCCGAAAGCCAGCGGAACCGTCCGACTCGGGCGGGGGAGATGTTCATCTCTAAAAAATCTGCTATTGACACTGGAGGACTGCCTTATCACATTACTTTTGTTGTTGTAAAGCATTATGTTATTACAACCAACATCGACGTTACTGATGGTTTATGCAATGGTGCTGTTGGGAAATTGGTACATCTAGAATTTGATGAATGTAACACATTGATTAGAGTTTGGCTGGAATTTTGTGGTTCAGATAAAGTGGGTAGAAAAAAAAGGCAAAAAGCAGCCACTCTAGCAGTGCAAGTTTTATCATAATCGAAGGCAAGCTGCATCGACTGCATCTTTGTTGCAAGAATTCAAAAGACTGTCTTTAAATAGTGTTCAGACGATAGCTCAAAGTGTCTTAGATTTCATTAGTAATAGAAATGGCATTTCAATAATGACTTTCAATTGCCAAGGTCTAAATAGTCACAAATACGATTTACAAGATTCAGTTACGAGACAAACAAATGTGTTACTTCTTACCGAAACTTACATGACGCGTGATAATCCGATTGAAATACCTCATTTCAATTGTATTGTTCAATTCAAACGAGATACTGTTCCAAAAGGTGGGGTAGCTATTTACCAAAATAATAATAATGTTACTAATATTATGACTCCGAATATTGAAATAAATATTGCACACGTTAGCGATGTTAATGTTAGGCTCTCATTTGTTGGAGATATTTGTGCGTGCTTATGCAAACTTAGAAATGGCCTACACATAGTCATGGTAGCAATTTACATTTCTCCGAATCCAAAATTGAACGAGGTAGAGCATTTTATTCATCGCACTTTACTGGAGTACACTGAAGAAAGGTCGAAAATACTTGGTACAAATGGTAATAAATTTCCACTTATCTTGGCTGGCGATTTCAACATCAACTTCACTGATAAAAATTCAGAGCGGTTGACAACTTTTCTTTCGGAAAAATTGAATTTGAAAATGAATAATGATCCACAAGAATCCACAACAAAATATGTGACCACCATTGACGCGGTATTTTGCAGATATTTAGAGGATATCAAGTCTCAGACTTATGTTTCTTATTTCAGTTACCATAAACCTATAGTTACAATGATAAAAATTCCTGAATAACCTACATGTATTGTAAGATAATAAAAATATTTTAAACAATATTAACTTCTCATTTATTCAATAAAAGGAAAAGAAAAAACATTGTTTTCTTATCGGTCACCACGCTCAAAAAGTGTAACTTGAATTAATATCAAAGAAAAAATTTGAATTAATATCAAAGAAAAAAAATATTGCATAAATATTATAATTGCATAAGTTGATAAAATATGCTATGTAATAGCTTTACCGCGGCAGTCCCCGAGTGCCACACATCTAATTTTTTTTATTTTTTGAGAATAAATGGGAAATTTTTATTTTTGTGAAATTTCCATTTTTTTAAATGCGAATCTTATGCAGTCTCAATCATGATTTAAATTACTAATTTTTAATCTTATTGATACTAGGCTATAATTTTCATGGCATTCTAACGCAAAACAAGAAAAGTTCAATCAATAAGGCGAGATATCGACATCACCTTTGGTCAAAATGTGAACAGAGAGAGTATCATGGGGTTTGAAAGGGCTGATCGAGAACCCTCTTGGGCTGATAGGGGGAGGATCGCCGAGAGCAGCTGACCAACTTAGTGAGACCAGATGGCATCCTGGTAAGATTGATTTGGTCGGCAGAAAGAAAAAAACAAAATCTGCGCACTCCAAGCAGAAGAATAAAAAATCAGCCACTCATTGCTGGCGCACTTTCAAAAACTACTTTGAAATACTCTGAAATTTATTATTTAGAGGGGGGGGGGTAATGCTAAAATCAATTTAAGAATAATTATCAATTATTATTATCAGTCTTGGCTTTTTATTAAAAATTCCATTATTTGGTATAAGTTGGTATTCGAGATATTGTGTATTGATACACTTTTTGTAAGCCATGATGTAAAGGAGGTTTTGTGTCATAAAGATAGTATACATAAAATTAATTTTTAGAAAAAAACCGACATCAAAAAAATTAAATGCAACAAATAAAATAATAAGAACTCAAAAATAAAATAAAATGCACTAAGAGGTATAAAATAATTATCTAATTTAGTTACAACTAAACGACGAAATATTAACATGAAATCACTTCTTGAAGTCGGTGCCAAACATAAACATTTTATGAATCGCGCTCAATGAATCTTACTTAGTACGTTTGGTGGGTAATGAAGACAACATCGCGTAAGCTCGCTTATATAGTTTGTTTAGCACCGACTTCAAAAAGTGATTTAATGTTAATATTTCGTCGTTTAGATGTAACTAAATTAGATAATTATTTTATACCTTTTAGTGCATTTTATTTTATTTTTGAGTTCTTATTATTTTTGTTGTTGCATTTAATTTTTTTGAAATCGGTTTTTTTTTCTAAAAATTATTTTAAATTTTCTATTTTTAGTGATGTTAAGAATAGCGACTTATGATAATACCTTGCATGCATCTCGTAAGAGAAAGATTAGGGCGAAGGAATCAGAAATTGATAATAAAATTCAATTTATAAATAGAGAAATTATCTCGAAACGTTAGCGGGTTTTAGATGAACATTTTAAGATTGTTTTTTTTTATAAAAGATTTTATTTATTATAATTTCGATTATTTGCAGATAAGAATTGGAGATTTCCGTTATTTTGTCATTGATCATATCATCAGAACTTGATCAAATTAAAATGGGATCACCCTTTCCTACCCTCTTTCCAATAAAAGAAGAATCATTGATATCGGTATATAAACAAAGAAGTTATGCGTGAACATAGGGTGGACCATTAAATTTTTCCCGGGACGCCCCCTCAAATTGTGAGGTTGGGTAAGAAAATAATGTGTACAAAATTCGAGATCGATCGGACAACCCTTTGAGGTGGCGAATCTCATTTGAAAATTGTAAATTTTAGGAATTTCGCTTTATTCCGCTACTATATTTTGTTATACGTCGTTAAATTGAAACAAAGAATAAAAATATCTATGTCAATGTAATTAATAAACATTATTTTGTGAAATCCCGCCCCTACCTTCGTTATTCAGTCATTATTAAAACACATACAGCAAATGAAAGAAAAAATCAAGTGAATTGAATATTATGGCGTGTTGCCTACCTCCTAGGCGTACATCGAGAAAATATGAAAATGTAGCGATTCTACGCTATAATATCATTAATTATATATTTAAATATATTAATATTATTAATCAATCAATTTATATTAATAATATATTAATGTTTTCTTCTCAAAACACGTCTTTTTTTCTCTTCTCTGTGAACTCTAAACTCTTTCTGAATGGCTAGCGAAAGTCTAATGAAGAGAGAAAAATTTATTTTTAACTGTTTTTATTAATTTTAAAAAAGTTTGTATAATTATTAATTTTAGAAGAAACTGTAGAACTGCAGTAGTCATCAACATCCCCTGAAGAAGAGAGACAGAACCCTGGTGAAGAAGGCAGTATTGTATTCGAGGATGAATCTGGCCCAAGTAACTCAAAAAGAACTGATTACTTCAAAACTTGTAGCGACCCTCGACAATAGCAAATAGTGATACCCAAAGCAAGAACAAGACCAAGTCTGCAAGACCAAGACTTTGCTTTGCTCATCACTATGTAAAGTCACTTATAAAGTCTTCTATAAGGTGTTTAGAAAGTCCCGATCAATTTTAAGAAAAATATTATTATTATTTTGATTTTGAGTATTAATATTAGTGATGAACAAAGCAAAGTCTTGTTCTTGCTTTGGGCATCCCCAATTGCAAAGCGAGTGACCATGATGCAGTTCGAATTATAGCAGCAACTGCTGAAGCTCTTGGGCATGATTTAAACGATTTTATAATAAATCGAACGTCAATTAGACGTTATCGAACACTTTTTCGCTGGCTCATCGAAGAGATGTCTCTGCCCTTTCCCTTTTCTATAGATACTATCACGGCATGTGCTCTGATGAGATAAAATCAATAATTCCCCCCAAAGCATGCTTTGCACGTAGAACGCGTTTTGCCGACTCCCAACACTCTCTCGCGGTCAAATTAGAAAAGTGCCGGACCACTTCATTCGCGAATACATATATCCCCATGACTTCAAGGAACTGGAACTCTCTTCCAGCCTCTATCTTTCCCAGCACCTATAATCTTCAAACCTTCAAAACCGGAGTGCATAGACACCTACGTCTACACCCTCTCACTTAATCAACTTTCTCTTCTCTTCGGTAATGCAAAGGTCTTTCGAGATCCATAGGGGCTGCATCTTACTGGTGCACCCCTTCTTGCAGTCGATTGCATTAAAAAAAAAAAAAAAAAAAAAGAACTGGCCGGAAATTTTTTTTGCAGCGTTTAAAGCCCGCGATCTCGGTGTACTGACTGTTCATTGGGACGGAAAGTTTTTACCAGATTTAATAAAAAAGATAAAAGTTGACAGGTTACCAGTTTTAATAAAGTACGATGGAAAAGAAAAAATGCTTTGAATTCCGAAAATGAATCTGCTAGTGGAACGAACCAAGCCTTTGCTGTGCACAAACTGTTGAAGGATTGGGGACTTTCCGAGAAAGTACAAGCTGTTTGTTGTGATACAATATCTTCAAATATGGGACGTTTTCGAGGCGCGTGTATATATCTTGAACAAATATTGGAAAGAGATCTTCTGTATCTACCCTGTCGACACCATATTTATGAAATAATTTTGAGGGGTGCATTCGATGAGAAAATATCGCAATCTTCAGCTCCAACTATTTCTATTTTCAAAAAATTTCAAGAATCGTGGCCAAAAATAAGCAAACAAAAATTTATACCAGGGAATAAAGATGAGTATGTCCGCCAGTCAATTCAGGATACAAATGAAGTACATGAGTTTGCAATGCTAACTTTACAAAAAGTCAAGCAGCCGCGCGAATATTACCGCGAATTCCTGGAGCTCGTCTTAATTTTCTTAGGCGGAACACCTCCCAGAGGTATTTCTTTTCGCGGTCCAGGAGCGTTTCACCACGCTCGATGGATGGCGAAGGCGATATATTGTTTAAAAATTTATTTATTCCGTGGCGAGTTGTCTTTGACCAAGGAAGAAAAAATTGGGATTTGTGATATTTGCATCTTTCTTGCCAAACTTTATCTTAAAGTTTGGATTCAATCTCCAATGGCTGCAAAAAGCTCCTCGACTGGACTTAGAATTTTTAAAAAATCTTAACGCCTATCGCGAAGTTGATAAAAAAAATAAACCGTATTGCAATAAATAAATTATGTAACCATTTTTGGTAGCTTAGCATTTTTTGACGATGAAATTGGATTTGACCGCAAGAAACTGATGGTGAAAGCACTGGATAAAATCAATACCAGCGAGAACAGTGTGAAAAAATTCGAAATTTTTCCGAATGATGTGGAAATTTGTTTAACCAGGTCATAGAGAATTTCATTTCACAAAAAACAAGAGGATTTTTTGATAGATTTTCCATCCCAATGGATTTTTTACAAAAATGATCCTCTTGAATGGGAAGACGGTAACAGTTTTCAAATTGGACTGGATATTATAAAAAAACTTAAAGTTGTAAACGACACCGCTGAACGAGGAGTGAAACTCATGGAAGACTATAATAAAATCTTTTCAGGAAGCGAAGAAGAGAAACAATATATCCTCCAAAGTGTTTCAGAATAATATAGGAAAAAATACCCCGATAGTATGAAATCAAAATCGGCAGCTGATTTGTAAAACTCCATTTTTGGTAAATACAATTTATTTTGAAAGAATAATCGTATTTCTATACAGCCCATATCTGACAATTTGTTAATTGAATTTTTTGGTTAGTTTAAAATTTCAATCATTTCTAAAATAAGTATTTTTTTTTTCTAAATTTCGCTTTTTATCTAAAATTTTGGGATTAAAAAAGTCAAATTTGTGTCCCAGGTTAGTTGAATGGAAAGTCAGCATGGTAGGTTCGGAATTTTTTTTTCGAATTAAATATTTATTTTTGTAAATTCTAGATTTTAAATATTGTTATATATGTCCTATAAATCGATTTGAATTTATATATGGTATATATATATATTATATTTATTTATTTACTTATTTATTTAAGCCTTTTTATTAGTACATTTTTATAGATTTATAAAATTTAAGAATTATTATTTGTTATTATTATATTATTTGATCGTTTTTCTACCCCACAGGCCCGTTTTGGGCTTAGAGCTCTCCCATTCATTTCTTTCCATATTAGTCTTTTTTAGCATTTCCACTCCAATCATTTCCGCTATCTTCTTAATATCCTCACATTATCTCTTGTGTTGTCCTCCTTGTCTTTATTTTCCTTCACTAGACCAGTGGTGTCATGGTGCCATTATTTCTAAAGCTAAAAGGGCATTTTAATTTTTTCTGGATTAAGGTAGTTGTTTCGCGAGAATACTAGCAAAAAGAGTATATAAAACAGATAATAAGGATTCATAATTCATAAGCCAAAAACTTTTTGGTGTTTATATACCACTACTAGCCAATCCCGTGCTCGTTTGACAAATATGGCAACACTATCCGAGCTTGTATATATTTTATCATAGAAATGTCAGATAAAGTACATTATAAAGGGAGATTTATAAAACAAAAAGTTCTTACTAAGCGATTGAAAGCTGTTGCGACAATGGCTGAAGCGAAAAAACGTCAAAAAATTACCAAAGTGAACCCATTTTTACGTTAAATAAATGCGTTGTTGCCAGCTTGTTTTTAGTGTAAATTTTTCATTATATAATTTTCATTATTTGTTCATTATTATCTCAGAAACTGTATTGTAGCTATGAATGAAAATTTTCTTAAAAAATGTATTAGTTATTGTTTAGTGTTGGTTTAGTTTTTTATAACAACGATAAGAAGAGTTTATTAATTATAATTAAAGATGTATGTAAACTTTCCGATATCCCGTATAGTGCAATGTATAGAGTCTGAAAAACTATCTTTAGAATTTAATATCTCCGGAACTATATTGTTCATAAATTTCGTTTTGCCACCAATCGATGCAGAAGTATTTAAATAATAATCTATCTAAATTTCAAAAAAATCCTAAGAAAACACATATGGTGAAACTACCTTAATAATAATGATTTTAAAAAAGATAAAATTGTAACTATTTAAATAAAAAAAAACATGATTAATTAAAAAATGTCTCCTAATGTCTCAAACATATTAGGTCATTCAATAAGTCAATAGGATGACACATAGATGGCGTTACTAGAATTTTTCCATATGATTTTTATTTAGTACTAACCTTCAAACGATACGTGTATAAATTTGTATGAAGCAACTTTTGTTATTGAAAAAAAAGTGAATTTCGAGTTTTAATAAAGCATTGCTTTTTGATGAAAAATAATACAGTGGAAACCAAACAATGGCTTGATAAACATTATCCGAACTCTGCTCCATCGAGACAAATGGTAGAGAAGTGGATTGCTGAATTTAAACATGGTCGTATCAGCACAAATGATGCAGAGCGCAGTGAACGCCCAAAAGAGGCTGTTATTCCAGAAAACATAAAAACACTGGTAAACACCGGGTAAAAAAAATTGGTTATGAACTATCGTAAATGGAAGGTGCACGAGCTAGCTGACATTGTAAAGATGGTAGTGTTTTTACCATTTTACACGAACATTTGTGTATGCGAAAGCTCTGTGCAAAGTGGGTGCCGCTTGGAGCTCACAGTCGACCAAAAACAACAACGAATCGATGCTTCAGAGGAGTGTTTGGCGCTGTTAAACCGAAATAAAATGGAATTCTATCGTCGATATGTGACAATGGGTGAGACATGGCTCCACTATTACACACCAGAATCCAAAAGAAGTCCAATGATGAAGTAATCGCTGAAACTGAGGCCTATTTTGACGAGAAAGAGAAATCGTACTATAAAAGTGGTATCGAAAAGTTGGAAAATCGCTATACTCGTTGTATCGCCCTCGAAGGCAACTATGTTGAATAATAAAATCGAGTTTTGTCAAAATTCTGTTTTTTTCTTACTTATCCTACTGACTTATTGAATGGCCTGTTATATAAGAGCTTTTATACGATGAACGTATAAACAGTTTTGAAGACAAATAATAAATGATCAATTTTCATTAAATTCATTTTTTTTTTTATTTTCGATATTATATTAAGTTTCCATGAATTAATCCAAATTGTTAACATTTTAAATTATGTCTAATATTATTCAATATATTTTGGTTCGGTTATTTTTATGAGTAAATTTATTTTATCAAAAAAGAAAAATGAATTATCAAGTGTCCGGTTTTTTTTCACTGTTGAGTATAGAATATCTAAATAGTGGCCTCGCAACCTAAAGAACCATTTAGCCAGTCGTCAAAGTTAGGATTGAATGTGTTTGTGTGTGAGTCTGTGAGTGGAGTGTGTCTAATTTGAGGGATCAGATTATAGCCAGTCAAATATTTGCACTGAACCCTGACAAGCTTTATTCATAGGATCATAGGCAATGACTATACACGGCCAACCTGTCACCGAATATAAATTAAATTGTAAAAAATATATACTGATGTGGCCATCCACATGACTTTACCATACTGGGCTCTCTCTTATATTTAATATTTAATAAAATCAATTATAATCATTTAAGGGGAAGGGGGGTCAAAAAATGAAAATCTAGCCCCTCTGACCAAACTCAACCTAATTTTGTATACATAATCAGTGGGCTCCCGGAAGACTAAAAATACAAAAACTACCGGCCCAAAATGAGAGGAGGTCAAAAAATAAAAATCTAGGCCTTTGGACTAAACTCAATCAAATATTTTATACATAAACATTGGGCCTCCATAAGTCGATAAGTGTAAAAATAACCGCCCATATTCCATTTTTCTTGTTGTTTTTTTAGTTTGAAAATCTTATAATTTTAATTTTCAAACACCCCCCCCCCCCCCTTAATTTTAAGTCCGATTTCAACCAAAATCTAATCAGCTCTTAATCACAATGTACCAAAACTGCATGTGAAATTTCGTTATGATATTCACACTAGTTTTTTAGCTAGTGTGTGCACAAAAATTTAGTAACGCACATAGGTACTAACGTACTAACAGACGTTTTGGCAAAACATTTATTATCTCGAAAAATATTATTTTTTCCATGTTTACTTAATAGAGCTTTTTTGTAGAACAAAACGCCATGGTTTCGCCAAATATTTTTAAATCAAAATAGTTTCAGCCCTCTTTGAGATATTTCGAAAAAACGACCCAAAAAAAAACACTTTTTCCATGCACGATTACAATACTTTACCAAGCCCTGTATGGTAAAGTAAAAAAATGTTAGTATATTGTGTCTAAATGATTGTACTATATAATATGTATATCAAACAATAAATCAGAAGTGTTTCGTATTTCTCTACTTATTTTTTTATTAGGGTATCCTATTTAAATTACAACCAATTATATTCGATCACAAAAAGATAATGTTTCATGCAAAAGAACAGAAGGAAAACTCACGTGTTTTGGAGCGAGGCTCTCTTGGTCCATCAACAGTTACTTTGATCGCCTTGCTGTAAGTTGCCATTTGCGGCGGAGACGAGCTCACCGTTATTGTGAGCGTAAAGCTTTTTCCTAAAAACAAATAAGTTTTTTATAAAGGTATATTTGATATATATAGATATAGATAAACTAAATAAAATTCTATTAAAACAGTTGTCAGTTGGGCCGTGATTTTTAATAAAAAGTTTTAATAAAAATTTCGCCCACAAAAGCTTTAATCAATTCATAATTAAAGTTATTTTATAAGAAGAACCTCAAAACGATTATTAAATATCCAAACGTTTGGGGAGAAATTATACCTTTATCATTTGAAATTTGACAATATAGTTGCTTTAAGAAGAAAAAATAACTAGTTTATTATTATTATGATTGTTAAATTAGGTTGGAGTTGGTGGTGTTTCACAAGGAGAAAAAATTAAAATACAAAGATTTTTTTTAGTTTACTCTATATATTTCGAGCTCTTAACTCATCGTCAGGAGAACATTGACTGAAGATAACATGAAATAATGAACAGAATTTATTTAATATGATGGACAGTTATTTATGACTTAGTGTAAATATAAAAGAATTATCAGAGGATGGGATGGCCTTAAAGAGGGAGAGCCGAATGAACAGATGGAGCGGACAGAGGACTAAACTGGGAATAAATAAAAGATGTTTATACTTGGAAGGTGCCGAAAATTATGTATGTACCATAAAGGGAGCAATAAATAATGCAATGTGATGGGCATATTTTTCTCCTTGTGAAACACCACCAACTCCAACCTAATTTAATTTTAACAATGTTTCACTATAAACCAACACCGCGTTCCCTAAATTTTATTATTATTGTGTTTATTACATTGTTGCTTTATCCATAGCCCCCGCTATGACATTTCGGGCCCAAGGCCCCAAAATCTGAAGAAGGCCCCATATTATGGAAGGTATATGTGTTTTTTATAAAGTGGAAAAAGTTTATCAAAATGGTATTTATTTTTTGTTATTTCGCCAATTCCTGTGGTGTTGTGATGATATTTTAATGAAAAAAAATATAGTGCTTGGATAAGGTCCTAAAAATAAAAAATAAACTTAAGTACAATCACATACATTTTTACTTTCCAATGCTACTAAATTAAAAAAATAAGAATAATAATAGGTAAATATTAATTTTTTACAGTAAAAATTTTTCAAAGTTTTTTTCTAACATGCCTTCGTAAAAAAAAATGTCACGGCCCGAAACCCACGGGTGCGCCTGGCTATGGCTTTATCATTCTTATAAGATCATTTATATTTTTGAATTAGTTGCATAAAAAGTCTCCTCGAATCCTAAATCAATCGTTATGAATACGCCATGTATTTGAGTGAGCGATCCCCTTTAAATACGTGTGGTACTTGAACCTATGCCGTAACGTACTTAGCCGTATGTAATAGATGGCGTGTTTGACTCAACTGAAACCGAGGGGTGAACCGCGACCTAAAATCGTGTACACCTACTTCCACTTCCACTTTCATTTCCAAGTAGAAGACAATAGATGACAATAGATTATCTAATGAATTCCAAAGTAATTCCAAATAATTTCAAAGACGGTGGACACATAATTCCAATCGCGGTTCACCCCTCGACTGAAACCAAGTTGACTCCAAGTTTTCTTTTTATCAGTATACTTAAATCAACTATTTTTCAAATTTCCATTAATAAAGGGAAAATTTCGTTTGAATATTTAATAAACGTTTTGAGATTGTTCTATTTATAAAAGAATTGTATTTATTTAATAAAATAAAACGATCAATAAATCATTATATATAAGACAGGGAAAGAGCAGACAGAAAATAATAATACTCAGAAGATTTTACCTTTAAAATTTATTACTCGGTACGCCCGGGAGGCAGGCGAGATTTCCTGTCGAGCGGCCCTTTTATTGAATTTAATCAATTTTTATTTCTTTTTGCTCATTTTGTTTAAAATGTCTGAAACGTGGAGGAAAATCTTTTTAAGGATGATTTTTTCCTGCCTGTGTGTCTGGATTTTGAAATCCACGATAACTCAAGAAAGAAAAGTCTTAAAAAGGCCATAGGGATATAAGCATACTGAATCACTGAATCGGCCCCCGAAAGATAATTTAATGATACTTAGGGAATAAAATAATAACATCCTGATACTTAGGGAATAAAATAATAACATCCTGAAAGTTTCAGATCCCTAACTCAATTAGTTTTTGAGA